>CM040432.1:55320691-55910791 GCA_022702705.1 Papilionanthe hookeriana x Papilionanthe teres | reverse complement strand
GGAACATCACCAAATATTTCTAGAATTTATTTCACAACATGCTAATTTTTGGAATTAAAATACTCAAAACAGCAACATGCATTTGAAAAATCAATAACTTTTCACAGAGATGGCCTCCGACTTGGAAAATTCAGGGAATGTTCCCAAGTTCAGAGGCTTCAAAAGCCCTATGGTCTCATGCCATGGTGAATTGTATACATGCATGGAGAATTAAATGTATGCAGAGAGTAAATAAATCATAAAAAATAAAATACTTAATTAAATTAAATGATTTCTTTTCCACATTATTCTCCTCTGTTCACCGAGCAAGAGGGTATTTTTATTTTATTTTTGTGATTTTTCTACACAGAGATATGAATTTTTGAAGTTTAGGGAATTAAATAAATAGAAAAATACCCTAATTTTCTATTTATCCACGCGGCGCCGCGTCAACCTCGAGCGCTCCGAACGCACACGCGTCGCGCTCCCATTCGACGCCGCCACCCGAGTCGGCAGCCCGGGCCCCGCGGTTCTCGTACCGTCTCCCGGTCCGACGCAATCCCGGCCGTCCGTGCGCGCGTGTATCGAATGGACGGCATCCGTTCATCGTCCCCAAGTGTTCTCACCCGAGAGCCGTCCACACTAAATCCCTAAGATCTCACTCGATTCTCAATGGATTTTCATGTTCTTATACTTCTATGGATTCGTCTTGAAGAGACGAACACATCTATACGAGCTAACATGCATTGAAACTAAGGCATTTGAAATGGAGAATCTCCGAAGCTCGGGATGGATAGTTAACTCATACCTTAGCTCGCAGAAGTGTGGCTTCAATCCGAGAGTTGTTGCACCTTCGATTGGGTCCCGGCAAGCTCCGGATGAAGTCTCCCGGTCCGGTAAATCGCTCTAGCCATGAAAGTGACCACGCCCGATCACAAAGCTTGGAGGGCCGGAGCAACCGGGTGGCCTCGGAGATGGGGCTTTCGGTGGGAAACTTCTCCTCTTGGTCCGGTGAAGGTGTAGGACCGATCGACTTGAGGATTGGCTCACCGTGGCAAAGTGTCCTGGTTTTGGGTGGAATTTCGGCTGAGAAATTGGGCTCGTTGGTGGGGATTAGGGCAAATTGACACCGGGAATCAACCGCTCTAAGGATGGTGAAGGGTTTGGAACAATTTTGGCGCAGTTTCGGCAAGGTTTGTGCTTGGCTCCCCTCATGGCCGAGAGGGGTGGAGTTTAAATAGAGCTGGCTGCGGGGCCTCCCGTGGAGAGTTAGGGCTTCGGGATCGACTCGCTCCGGTGAGGAGAAGATCAGCCATGGTGACCACTAGGGATGGGGCAGCTCAGCAAGTGAGAATTTCAATGTTGGCTCACATGTGAGCTCTCGGCCATGGTGTTTTCCGGCGGCTCGGTGGCCGGCCGGCCGAGCAATGGTCACCATCTTGGTCGGGTGGGTCGGGGCTGGAGGTTTGTGCAATCAATCGGCCATGGACATGTGTAAAGGCTTTGATCCAAAGTGGAATGGGGCATGGCTAGATTTGGACCTAAATGGGTCAACCCACCCATTTGGGCTAGGTGCACCACCCAAGGCCTGGTTTAGGCCGAGGAGAAAGTGATTTGGATCAGCTTGATTAGTGGGGTCAAGTCACAATCCAAGTACAATTAGGCTTAAGCATGGTTTAGTGGAATCATGTAAGTGGTTAACCACCTTTAGGAGTTAAGGAAAGAGCCTCCTCCTTTTGCCCAAAATGGCATGGTGACATGTAAAGAGGCTCTCATGGCTTGCATATGGCTTATGCATGGCTCCATGGCTCCATTTGGCTTGGGAAAAGTAAAGTCAATTTCATGGAAATGGATTTAAGGAAAATTTTGGTATTTAGGGGTGATTTGGCATGAGGCTTGATTTGGAATTATTTGATGATGAATTTAGGACTTAGGGATGATTTTAATTGAAAGTATGATGAGGGGAAATGTCATATGGGCCTTGGAAGAATTTTGGGCTTTTTTTGAAAGGGTTTTAGATGGGCTTTTAAGATGGATTAGGAAAGTGGGCTCTTGAATTTTAAAATGGATTTTGGGATGAAATTTTGTAAAGAGGTTGGGCCAAATAATTATTGGGTTTAGCTCATGGATGTGTCATGAGTGACTTGAAGCAAATTTGGGGTAGTTTGGACTTGAATTGGGTTGGATTTGAATTCTTTTGGTGAATGGGCCAATGTAGGTCAAATTGGGCTAACTTGGGCCAATGTTGGGCTAGGGTTGAAATTGATGTAAAATAAATATTAAGAAATGTTTATGGGAGTGTTTCAAAAAGGTTTTGGCTTTGGTTGGGTTTTAATTTTGGGGTTTGGGCCTATTTGGGTTAGATTTGGGTTTAGGTCAAAATTGGGCTTTTTGATTTTGGGTTGAATTTGAGTGGGGTTTGGGTCAAAATCTTGGGCAAATCATGTTAGTGTTTTGTTTATGAGGATGTTAAGGAAGGTTTAGAAAAGATTTGGGGTTAATTGGAGTTGAATTGGGTTAGTTTGGGCTAAGTTTGGGTCATGGGTCCAAATTTGGGCTTTAAGGCCCAAAGTGAAATTGGATCCAAATGTCAATCAAATTGGACTTGGATTTGGTCTAAATTGGTATTGGGAATGTTGAATTGAAGTTTAGAATTGAATTGGACCAAAATTGGGGTCAATTGGGTATGTTTGGTTTGACATTGGGTCCACTTTGGGTTAAAATGGGTCAATTTGGGGGTTTTGACAAAAGTAGGGTAAATTGACAAAATTGGCCCATGGTGTAGTTGGACAAAATGAAATTGGGAATATTTGGGATTTTCTGGAATTTTCTGGGAATTTTCTGAATTTTTGGATTTTTAGGCCAAGAAGGGTATTTTGGGTATTTGGAGGGTATTGGGGGGTTTTCTTGGAATTTTTGGTATTTTTGGGTATGGATGATCAATTTGAGTGATGTGGAGGTGTTTGGGATTGATTTTGGAAAATTTTAGGTAATTTGGAGATTTTGCAAAAATTTGGGTAATTCAGGGTTTTGGGTAGGTTTAGTAGGTGTAGGGTCCCGGGGTCAAAAATTGAAAATTTGGGAAATTGAAGATTGGGTGAATTTGGGTGGGGTGAAATCATTTTGGTTGAGCCATGAAGCCATTTCAAGCCCATATGAGCCATGAAAGGACTCATTTGAGGCATTCACTATGTTGTTCCTAACCCTCTTAGCCAAGGGCTTAGGGGTTAAGGACCATCCATGTGAATCACCTACATGAGTCAGGAGGTCAAGTTGGGTATGGGTGTGGTTTTAGGAAGTGTGTGGAAATGTAGTGTGTAAGTGTAATGTATGTCAACCCCTTCACCAGACCAGGCCACCCAGGGCAGTCCTAAGGCCAAAGAGTCCTATAGGAACTCATCCTTTAAACTTCCACATTTGATTTCAACCCTCTAGGTGATTAGGGGTCTATAGTCAAGTTTGTGGAGTTTGCAGGGAGTTTAGTAGTGGTTTGAATTTCTAAAAGGCGGGTCCCAATTCTAGTCCTCTAAGATAGTCAAAGGAAAAGCCTAAGGCTAGATCCTAAGCACTAAACAGAAGAAGGGAAGACCTCATCAAAAATGAGGTCAACATGGTTGAGGCAGTCTACTCAGGAGGCTCCTACCAGCTAGTGAATTGCCAAGGAGAACGACATATGCTTCCGATCAACGGACGATACCTGAAGAAGTATTACGCTACCTGATGTTTCGAAGGAATGAATTCTTCATCCCTAGAAGCACGGGCTAAGTAATTACTTATGATTTGGTCCGAACCCAAAAATAATAAAAAATGTGCTAAAATAAATAAAATCATAATAATAAAATTTTCCTTGTTCTCTCTTCCAAATAAAAATCTTTTTCCCGATCTTTTCCCACTTCATTCCTGTTGAATTTAAAAATATAAAAGGAATAATAAAAAAAGAGAAAAAAGAAAACTCTGTCTCCAATAAACATTTTCTTAATGTTCTTGTTCTTAATACAGCCCCTGATCATTTTCCTTATCTTTTCGCAGGGAAATGTCGAACGGGCGGTTGGTCCTGAACTTTAGAAATGGCATAAGACTTGCACTCGATGAAAAGAGGGTGAAAGATGGAGCGATAATAGAGATTTACTCAGACTTCGCACCAGCAGGCCTGCAATACGAGGAAGGTGACTGGGTCCCAGTTGACCGAGAGGAACCGCCCGGCTAGACGATGACGAAAGTGGGTGGCCCAAGCCACCAACCCGAGCAGCAAGAAAAGCAAAACAAACACTGAGGAGGACAAGAGAATCAAGTCCATAGTCGCTACAGCAGAGGGCAGGCTCGTCAGCGCCGCGCCCATAGAGATTCAGGAAGTACGAAGAGCTACTCTCACAACAACTCAGCGAAGAAATAAAAATCGCCGTATCCGCAAGATGTTAACTAAACTAGTAGCCGACCAGCGCGATGAGGCAGTCACTACTACCAGTGCATATACTTCAAGGATACTGGTTCGCCAGGAACCTGAAGAAGGGAGGCCAGCCCCGAGGATAACAGAAGAGACCAGGGAAATCTCAAGGAGATCAGAAGAAGGAAGGCTACCACGCCACCAGATAAAGTCACCAGTAATGCATGACCTTGTTGCAGAAGCAACCCCGGAGGATGTCCCAACGGAGACCATCCCCGAGGAACCGAGGTATGCAGAAGAACGCGAAGGGATTGAGCCATATATCCCACAGTACGTCACTAGGCCTCGCCATTTGCAGATTATTCCAGAATACGAGCTAGAAAGAATGCAAAATGTCGAGAAGCAAACTTTTGAATACTTCGAGATAATTAGAGGCAGGAGGATCAATATACTAGAAGGCCTCGAGCTACATACAAGCGTGTTCTCAGAATACGAACAACAACAAATCATGGACTGCATCCGAGATTTGAAAAGAATGGGTCGAGCAGGCCGCTTAAGAGAAAACACCTACTCAGAACTCCGGAGATGGATGCCAAGGAAAGGGAGAATTACAATACAATGTGGATGTTGCTACAACTTCGCAGAAGACAGGAAGGGAAACCCACCGGGGATACTCCGTCATGGCACTGTAGATCCAATGCCATTAGTCATCAAAAGGATGGTAAAGAGAATGATAACATGGAGGGTACTCGCAGCGGATTGCATACCCAACCGGTTGCATCATTAACATTTACAAGAAGGGTGATCGCATACCCCCACACATCAATCACCACGACTTTGTCGGACCTTTCGCACGGTTTCTTTTCGAACGAGTGTAATATCATGTTCGGATCCGACCTCCGGATAGCGGACCCGGTGTGAGTTTCGAGGGCCGGTAAAGATACCACTACCGGTAGGTTCCGTCATGATACTAAAGGGCAACGGAGCAGATGTCGCTAAACATTGCATACCGGGAGTAACAATGAAGCGGATCTCAGTTACTTTCAGAAGAATGGATGACAGGAAAGCACCTTACCACTTCTAGCCAGACCCAGAGCTAGAGAACCTCCGACCTTACGAGCTGTGAGTTATATGGAAAATATCACACCTCCAACGTGCATCCATACGACATCCTTGCCAAGGATGGCTTGGAAGGTGATGTTATTGACCATGTACCTCACTATTCAGACATGGATTTCTGACAGATGCCTTTTCAGATGGATCGACAAAGATCATACATAGTCCGTTTTGAGTCTACATGGATTGTATGAGATGTATTCCAGATCGAGTTGTATGATGTATCTTCAACATGATTGGAATGAAAGTGACCATGTCACATTTTGGCCATCACCTCTTTTGTGCAAATTGACTGGGAAATGCCATTAAAGTTAAACGAACTTCGAACAAAGAACAGAAAAGAAACAAAAAGAATAAAAGAAAACTTTCCTTAAAAATCTAAAAAAAAATGATGATGAACGCCAAATCCACATGAACATTAAATGAACGATAAGGCAAATTCGAATCGTTAAAGGACAAACAAAATAAACACAAATCTTAAATCAAATCTCAATCAAATTCTAATTCAACCTTCCAAATCTGAAATCTAATCCGTTCTACTTTCTCCCTTGTCTGGGATGGAAGCGGTCAATTCCATTGACACGGAGCCACGAGGTTTTCGATTCGGATCTAATGGCGAGGAATTGTATCCAATCCAAACCAGCAACTTTCGATCAACTCTTTTGAGTGGGATATGTAGCATCTACATATTCCCTCCTAATCTGTTTCTTTCCACAAAATTCTTTTACAACTTTCATGAAATCCTCGAAACACCAAAATTCCACACTTTTCAAATCAACAATACAAATCTTTGCAAAATCAATTACCATCAAAATCAAACTTTTGGGGTTGAGAATTTTACATCCGAGACTGCATTGCTTTAGGTTATTTCCCTATAGCAATGAAATACATCAAAATCAAACTTTTGGGGTTGAGGATTTTACATCTGAGACTGCATTGCTTTAGGTTATTTCCCTATCGCAATGAAATACATCAAAATCAAATTATTGGGGTTGAGGATTTTACATCCGAGACTGCATTGCTTTAGGTTCTTTCCCTATCACAATGAAATACATCAAACTCAAACTTTTAGGGTTGAGGATTTTACATCCGAGACTGCACTGCTTTAGGTTCTTTTCCTATCGCAATGAAATACATCAAAATCAAACTTTTGGGGTTGAGGATTTTACATCTGAGACTACATTGCTTTAGGTTCTTTTCCTATTGCAATGAAATACATCAAAATCAAATTCTTGGGGTTGAGGATTTTACATCCGAGACTGCATTGCTTTAGGTTCTTTCCCTATAGCAATGAAATACATCAAACTCAAATTCTTGGGGTTGAGGATTTTACATCTGAGACTGCATTGCTTTAGGTTCTTTCCCTATCGCAATGAAATACATCAAACTCAAATTCTTGGGGTTGAGGATTTTAGATCTGAGACTACATTGCTTTAGGTTCTTTCCCTATCGCAATGAAATACATCAAAATTAAACTTTTGGGGTTGAGGATTTTACATCCGAGACTGCATTGCTTTAGGTTCTTTCCCTATCACAATGAAATACATCAAAATCAAATTCTTGGGGTTAAGGATTTTACATCCGAGACTGCATTGCTTTAGGTTCTTTCCCTATCGCAATGAAATACATCAAACTCAAATTCTTGGGGTTGAGGATTTTACATTCGAGACTGCATTGCTTTAGGTTCTTTCCCTATCGCAATGAAATACATCAAAATCAAACTTTTGGGGTTGAGGATTTTACATCCGAGACTGCATTGCTTTAGGTTCTTTCCCTATCACAATGAAATACATCAAACTCAAATTCTTGAGGTTGAGGATTTTACATCCGAGACTGCATTGCTTTAGGTTTTTTCCATATCGCAATGAAATACATGAAAATCAAACTTTTGGGGTTGAGGATTTTACATCCGAGACTGCATTGCTTTAGGTTCTTTCCCTACTGCAATGAAATACATCAAAATCAAACTCTTGAGGTTAAGAATTTTACATCCAATACCGCATTGCTCTGAGATCTTTCCTCATTGTAATGGTTCAATCCAATCAATTCAATTTTCTTTTGAGGTTGAAGATGTTACATCTAAACCCACAAAATTCCAATTTTCATTTCAAGTTCAAATCCCCTCAAATTAATTTTAACAAAACTTCAATCTGAATTGAAACTCAAACTAAAATTTGAGCTCACACATCAAAACTTAAACTGAAACAAAATGAAATCTAAATCGAAATTCCCCCAGATCATGCTATTTGGGATTCACCTCCTTTTCCTTTCCCCAGCGAGAGTTCAGGAATCTCCAGTCTCAGAGATATACTTGACACTCCCCAGCGGAAATGCTTCTACTCTGTCCCAAGTTTGTCACTTGGACTTCTGTGTTGGTTTTGTTGATCGCTTCGGTCAACGCCAATACGCGCGGTGTGCTTGGATAGCACACCACATCTATTGGGGGTCCATTTGTTGACCTCATTTTTGATGAGGTCTTCTCTTTTCTCTTTAGTACTTAGGATCTAGCCTTAGGCTTTTCCTTTGACTATCCTAGAGGATTAGAATTGGGACCCACCACTTAGAAATTCAAACCACTTCTTAACTCCCTGCAAACTCCACAAACATGATTGTAGACCCCTAATCACCTAGAGGGTTGAGATCAAATGTGGAAGTTTAAAGGATGAGTTCCTATAGGACTCTTTGGCCTTAGGACTTCCTGGGTGGCCTGGTCTGGTGAGGGCTGACTTACACACTCACTGCACTTATACACTACACTTTCACACACCTCCTAAAACCACACCCATACCCAACTTGACCTCCTGACTCATGGAGGTGATTCACATGGATGGTCCTTAACCCCTAAGCCCTTGGCTAAGAGGGTTAGGAACATCATAGTGAATACATCAAATGAGTCCCTTCATGACTCATGTGGGCTTGATATGGCTTCATGGCTCAACCAAAATGATTTCATTCCACTTACATTTACCCAATCTTCAATTTTCTAAATTTTCAATTTTTGACCCCGGGACCCCAGACCCACCAAACCTACTAAATACCCTTGAAACTACCCAAAATTTGCAAAATCACCTAAATTACCCAAAATTCCCCAAAATCATTCCTAAACATTTCCCTCCACTCAAATTGATCATCCATAGCCAAAAATACCAAAAATTCCAAAAATACCCCCCAATAATCTCTAAATACCCAAAAAGCCCCTCTTAGCCAAAAAATCCAAAAACATTTAGAAAATTCCCAGAAAATTCCAGAAAATCCCAAAATTCTCCAATTTCATTTTGTCCAACTACACCATGGGCCAATTTTGTCAATTTACCCCACTTTTGTCAAAATCCCCAATTTGACCCATTTTAACCCAAAGTGAACCCAATGTCAAACCAAACCTGCCCAATTGACCCCAATTTTAGTCCAATTGAATTCTAAACTTCAATTTAACATCCACAATATCAATCTAGATCAAATCCAAGTCCAATTTGATTGACATTTGAATCCAATTTCACTTTTGATCTTAAAGCCTAATTTGGACCCATGACCCAAACTTAGCCCAAACTAACCCAATTCAACTCCAATTAACCCAAACCTTTTCTAAACCTTCCCTTACATCCCCACAAACAAAACACTAACATAATTTGCCCAAAATTTGGACCCAACCCCCACTCAAATTCAACCCAAAACTAAAAGGCCCAATTTTGACCTAAACCCAAACCTAACCCAAATAAGCCCAAACCCCAAAATCAAAACCCAACCAAAGTCAAAACCTCTTTGAAACACTCCCATAAACATTTCCCAACATTAATTTTACATCAATTTCAACACTAGCCCAACATTGGCCCAAGTTAGCCCAATTTGACCTACATTGGCCCATTTACCAAAGAGGCCCAAATCCAACCCAATTCAAACCCAAATCACTCCAAACTCATTTCAAATCACTCGTGACATATCCCTAAACCAAACCCAACAATTATTTGGCCCAAACTTCTACAAAATTCCCATCCATTAATTCATTCTTAAACCTAACGGCCCATCCCCTTTAGCGTTCCTAAAAGCCCATCAAAAATGACTTCAAAAGGCCCAAAATTCATCCAAAGCCCACATGACACTTCCCCTCATCATCCATTTAATCAAAATCACCCCTAAGTTTCAATATCATCATTAAACCATTCCAAATCAAGCTTCATGAAAATTCTACACAAAAGTACCAAAATTTCTAAATTCTACTTCCATGAAATCAAGCCAAGCCATCCTAAGCCATAGCCAAGCCATGAAGCCATGCATGAGCCACATGGAAGCCATGAGAGCCTCTTTACATGTCACCATGCCATTTTGGTCAAAAGGAGGAGACTCTTTCCTTAATCTCCTAAAGTCATTAGCCTTAACCATGACTCCCCTTAACCCAAATTTAATCTAAATATTCTTAGAAAGAGACCTCACCACCTTTGACCAGTTGACCTAACTTATTCTCTCAGCCTAAAACCAGGTCATGGGGAGTAGAACCCAACCCAAACACATGGGTTGACCCAAACCAAGCCAAAATGGCCTCTTCCCCATTCCATTCCAAGCCACCCCTTTACAAATGGCAAGGCCCAATTGACTGCACAAACCTCCAGCCCTGACCCACCTGGACCTGAGGGTGACCCATGCCTACCGGCCAGCCGCCTGGATCGCCGGAAAACACCACACCCGAGAGCTCACATGTGAGCCAACATTGAAATTCTCCCTTGCTGAGTTGCCCCATGCCCAGTGGCCATTGCAGCTTCCCTTGCCAAGAGCAGCTGATCCCAGTCCCTAACTCCCCCTGGGAGGCCCTCCAGCCTCTCCTATTTAAACACCACCTCTCTCGGCCATGGAAGAGGTGCTGAACCAACCTTAAGGAAACTCTACCAAAATTATTCCAGACTACACCCCACACATAGAGAACTTGATCCCCACTGAAATCCCCCTGCCATTTCCTCTCTGTGAGCTAAAATTTACAGTTGAAATCCAAGCCCAAAACCAGGACACTTCTCCACAGTGAGCCAATCCCCAAATTGATTGGTCCTACACATTCACCAGACCAAGAGAAGAAGTTTACTAGCAAAAGCCCCTTCTCCAGGCCACCCATCTGTTCCAGACTCCAAGCTTTGCAATCGGCTGTGGTCGAAATCATACCTAGACAATTCACCAAGCCAAGGGACTTCATCTGGAGCTTGCTTGGACCCAATCGAAGGTGACACAACTCTCAGATCGAAGCTTCACTTCTCTGAGCAAAGGTATGGACTCACTCTTCTTCTCGAGCTTACAGAGATTCTCCATTTAATTTGAATTAATTTCAATGCATGTTTACTGTGTGGATGTGTTCGTCTCTTTAAGACTAATCCGTAGAGCATAAGAACACAAAAATCCGTTGAGAATCGAGTGAGAAATTAGGGTTAGAGGGTTGACGGTCACAGATGCACACCAGTCATAGACGATGACTGGGAGTCGACGGATCGAGCGTGTATCGAGCGGACGGTCTAGATTGAGCCGGACAGCGTGATGGTAAGTGAACCGCGGGGCCCTGGAGCGCTGAGTCGGATGGCGGCGCCGAATAAGGAGACGACTTTTGTGCTTTCGGAGCTGCCGAGGCTGAGCTGGCGCCGCGTCACTTAAGTAAAAAAATAGGATTTTTCTTATTTATTTAATTACCAGAATTTATAAAATTCATAACTTTGTGTAGGAAAATCCTAAAAATAAAATAAAAATACCTTCTTGCTCAGTGAACAGAGGAGAATAATGTGGAAAAGAAATCATTTAATTTCATTGAGTATTTGATTTTTAATAATTTATTTACTCTCTGCACATTTTCAATTCTCCATGCATGTATACAATTCACCATGACATGAGACCATAGGGCTTTTGAAGCCTCTGAATTTTCCAAAGTCAGAGGCCATCCCTCTTAAGAGTTATTGATTTTTCAATGCTATGTCATTATTCTGAGTATTTTAATTCCAATAATTAGCATGTTGTGAGATAAATTCTAGAAAAATTTGGAGAGGTTTCTTATGACCAGAGGACCCTAGGAAAAATAGGTTTTGAGTTAACTCACTTGGAATAATCCTAATTGGCTTAAACACCCAAAATGGAACTTTAATTAATTAGAGCTAATCATACATAAAATTGACTTGAAATTAATTCTCCATTGACCTTTACGATCAGAGGAACCCACCATAAAAGTTTGAAGTAAATTGGACTTGGTTAGCCCTATCAAATGGGTTGATTAAGCCATTTAGCCAAACTTAAACTTCAAAAATTCATAACTTTCAAAATACTTTTCAAAAATTCACCAAATTGATTTTGAAACCTCTCTGATATCAGGGGAATTTAAGAAAATTAAAATTACAATTTTCTAAAAAAGTTGATTTTTTACATTATTTTAATATTTTAATAATTAAAAAATAATAAAAATCACAAAAATAATAAAATTCACCAAAATCTCATATTTTGAATTTTAATCATTTAGGAACAAACCCCATATTTTTCTTAAGTCTCTATGACGAGATATCAAATTTTAAAGCCCTAAGGTAATTTTAAAATAAAAAAAATGTATTTTCTAGCATTTCCACTAAAATAATTCTAATAAATCAAAGAAAAATCAGAAAATTATAAAAATTAGTTCTTTGGTTTCCTTGATATCAGAGAGATTTTTGAAAAATATAAAATTCATTTTTCAACCTTTATTTTATTTTTAAATTAATTAATACTCCAAAAATCAAAATAATTATAATAAAAATAATATAATTGAAAAAATCACCAAAATTGGTTAAAGTGGTCCTCTGTTCATTAGGAATGTCCCATAATTTTTTTAAGGACAGAAACTTTCCCTTGGTCATATTACTAAATTTTCCTTGAAAATCTCTATTTTCCACCAAAAATAATTACATAAATAAATTAAGTACAGAAAAATCACATTTTCTCCTCTAATGTCTTGATTGATATATGAGTGAAGTCACATAAAAATTTCAAATTCATTTAAGCTCAATTTAGTGAGTTATGAAATTAGTAAGTTTAAAGGGCAAAATAGTAATTAGAATTTTTACCTATAATTTAAAATTTTAGGTTTAATTAAAAGGGTGGGTAAAATATTTGATACTAAGTTGATTTTGGATGTTTGAAACTTAGGTAGTTAAAGGGTAGAAACCTACCAAATAATTTGAAAATAATTAAAATAAACCTTAATTAAATAATTGTTTAAACTTGGAAGAATAATAAAAAATTTGGGATTATTAAAATAAGGATATTATTAGGAAGAGATTTATTCTTTAATCTAAAAATCCCTAAATTAATCACCTCAATAACATTTAATTCCTAATTAAAATGATAATCCAAATTCAAGATTTAAAATGTTAAAAGACTTAATCATTAAATCAAATTAAAGATTAAAACATTTAAATTAAATCCTTCCAAAATTTCAATCAAATTAATACTTTAACAATTAAATTAAATCATCTTTAAAATATAAAAAAAGAGAGATAAAATAGTAAATTAAAATTAAAAATTTAAATTAAATTTAAATTAAATTAAAACATATTAAACTAAATTAAATTTAATTTAATTTAAATTAAATTAAAACATATTAAACTAAATTAAATTAAATTAAATTAAATTAAATTAAATTAAATTAAAACATATTAAACTAAATTAAATTAAATTAAATTAAATTAAATTAAACTAAAACATATTAAACTAAATTAAATTAAATTAAATTAAATTAAATTAAAATATATTAAAATTAAATTAAATTAAATTAAATTAAATTGAAAGTAAAACTAAACCAAATTAAATTAAACTAAAATTAAATTAAATTAAATTGAATTAAATATAACAACACTAAAGACATAAAGAATTCAAAATAAATCTAAAAAAACTTGAACGCTATTCCAAACTTAAACCCATTAATTGAAATTAAATTAAATCACAAATCACTTGAGCATTAATTTGCCCTCAAAAGCTCATGTTGTCATAACTCCTAAATGGAGTGTTAAGTGAAGTATTACTTCACTCATAGGATATTAAAATGTCCTAGTTCACTGAGCAACATAACAAAACTTGAACTCCTGGATGATTAATTCATTTTGTATAATTAAATTCTCTTGGACTTAAAACAATCCTAGAGGTATTGAAAAGATGTTTAAGATTCGTCTTAAGCACTTCCTCAATATGATAGGATGTTTATAAGAACAATTGAACTTAATTGTTCTTTGATGAAGAAAATCGTCCTCAAACCAAAACACAAGAACCTAGACGTGATAGGAGATGACTAGCTATAGGAGTAGGACCTTGGTAGAAAACCATAACCCTTCCCTTAGCTTTACCTAGGAACTTGCTTTAAATGATTAAATATCCTAAATTGTGTTTGAGTGTAGCTTGGGTTGACGGGAAGACCCTCCAGGTACACTTTTATTTTATTACAATTTACCTCCTTGCAATTTACTTTATTGCAAATGCACTTTACTTTTCTTGCATGATAAACAACTGTTGCATGAAAACCCACACCTTTAGGATAGTCCCTAAAACTGAAACCAAAACTAAATTAAAAGTCAATACAAGATAAAATTCACTGTCACAACATTTCAAAATATAAAACAACTCAAAAGTTAATCACAAACAGAACACAAAATTACAATTACAACTAAATTAAAATGTCTTGTTGGATGATCGGGAATACCTCGGATGATGTAACCTACGTGTTACTAATGGGATTTCCCATGGTCTAAATGAAAGTGTGGAACTCATTTAGTTGAGTTTAGAAAATTCATCTGGACTAAGTGAATCCGATAAAAATAACGATGCCGGAAGGATGGAATTGTGGGATCTTAACCTGTGTTGTTATAATCAACTTTCAGATTTGTTTTAATTAAAACATAAAAAACACTTGGACTTTAAGATTTCTAAAACCAAACTCTTCTCTTCTCTTTTGATTACAATCTTCTAAAACTAACCCTCTACAACAAAAAGGAGCTCAGAGCATGGTGGGCAGCACGGCCATCGTCATCAGCAAAACCTGAGTCTACTTCAGTAAAACTTTCTTAGAATTAAATAACTAAACCATAGGACTTCGAGGTAGTTTGCCTAGTGGAACATAAATCCTCAACCTTTTGTTAGGCATTTACATTGCAAATTAAGCCCTAACAGGTCTTAGGACTCCGAGGTAGTCGTTCGATACGACATAAACCCTCACATCTTCGAGGCTATTTGTATGATCATGTCATACGAATATAAGTCCTAATTAATTAAAATTGGCAAGATCAAAACATTAAATAAACATTAGGACTTTCCTAAATTCAAGCCGAACAATAGGATAGTCAGGAAATTATCGAAGTTCGCTTTGAATCTGTAATTTCTCCTACCTTTCTTTCTTTGAATTCCCAAAACAAAATGTTCCAAACTTGATCCATTCCCTATTGAATTTCTAAAATTCAATCCCTTGAAAACTTAAACTTTGAGATTCTTAAGAGCAGAATTATTGATTATTATCGAGGGTTTTCTTAAGTGATTTCCGTTATTTAAGATGTAATTAACTATAGGGGCTTGCCCTTATAGGGAACTTTAAGAACCCAGGTAATATAAACCCTGCTTAATTCATTTATATTAAGCTGGGGAACTTGTCTCGCTTATAAAATTGGTTCGTAGACCAAACGGATGTCACAAATCTTCTAGTTTATTTAACGAGCCCCATCATCAAGCGATGGTGTCTACTCTCCAGGATAGATATACGAGCTTGTGGTGCGGTGCTCGTTTATATAAACTATTCGGGATGTGAGATCAATTTGATTTCATATCTTAAAATTTTCAAATTTAAAATTATTTTCAAAATCAAATACTACTTTTCAAATTATTTATTTAAATTAAATTAAAAATTCGCCAACAAGTGTTTATTAAGTTAAACCAAATGTGATTAAGGCTTAACTTGATTTACTTAAGTCTATTTGGTGTCTTAGACCTAATAGGGTTTAAGGTGTTAAACCTAATTTTATTAAGATTTAACATGGTTTAATTAGGTCTAATTGTTTTCTTAGACCTTATTAGGGTTTATTTGTATTAAAACTTATTTAATTAAGTTTTGAAAGGTTTAATTAGGTCCAATGATGGGCTAGACCTAATTAGGGTTTATTAAGTTAAACATAATGTGATTAAGGCTTAATTGGGGTTAATTAAATCTAATGTTGGATTAGACCTAATTAGGCTTGATTGGTATTAAACCTAATTTGATTAAGGCTTAATTGAGGTTAATTAGGTCTAATGTTGGGATAGACTTAATTAGGTTTAGTTTGTATTAAACTTAATTTGATTATAGTTTAAGGAAAGTGATTAAGTTTAATTAGGATTTTTAAAAGTTTAAGTTGTATTTAAACTTAACCTAACTAAGACATTGAACCGACCTTTTACGATTGCAAGAATTTATGAATTTATATTTAAATATTTATAATAAATTTTGTAAAAGTCACAATTTCAAATGCAAGTATACATATCATTTCAAGTAATACAAGGCTCTATTGGAGTCCTGGTTATCGATCCCACAGGGAAGATTAAGTGAAAATTAATTTAAGAAATATATTAGATTTGTAAATTAAAAGTAATAATTATTTGTATTTCTTTTCAAAATTCAGATTTTTAAGTTTAATTAAATTTCTACTAAATGCAAATAAGCAACAATAAAGTAAAATGTTAGTGCAAGTATAAATAAAACAACTTTTTCCTTTTTCAACTAATCCAAGATTTTTCAGAATAATTATCATTCGTTGAGAACTTTAAATTATGGTATTGCACCAAATAGAAGTATTCCTATTCTTTATCTTCGCTCGGTAGTATAAAGAACATTGGTTAATTTATAGATCAATTCAGGATGTATTATTAGTAGAATGGGTTAATCTAGGCTCACACTTCTAGATATCTAAGGGTAGATATGGTCGACCCTACTAGTGACCCGTTCCCTTTCTATAAACCACATAATTAGAATTTAGTCTATTACTCTAAAAACTAATCAATTCTACGCCTAATAAACAATATCTCCCTATTTATTTTCACTTCACCTTAAATAACCCACTCAAGGCCTTCGATTACCCAAGGATTCATGTGATATCTACTAGTTAAGAACTCATCTCCGGATATGTCTCATAATTCTTCAACATGTTTTAACAATTCAAATGGACAGTTTAAAAAGTAAATTAAGATCAGGTATTAATATCATCGCAATAATTAAAAATTTTATGTTAAGGTCTCCAACGAAATTAAATTATCTTATTATCTTTTCATAGTTAAAGGAGAAAGAAAAGTAACTACTCAGAACACATTGAATTCACACAACAAAACATAGTTATAAAAATTTGAACAAAGTTACAAATACTTATCTGGAATGTTTCTTCAAGTGATCCGCTGACTCCTACTGACTCCAATGCAAGGTACAAGACTTCAACAGCAACAAAACTTGTAAATAAACACTTACTACTCAAGGAATTGAATAGTAACACTCAAAATAACTAAAATAAACTCACTAAATTCTTAAAAAGAAAATATGGTAGCTCTCTAAATCTATCTCTAGATGCTAGAGATCTAGTGGGGTACCTTTATCTGTAGATATGACTCCTATTTATAGTTTCGAAAATGACCTGGGGTTGCTTAAAGCACCTCTTCAAAATTCATCGTACCTCTTCTCTTTGGATCGCACCTCTTCACGATTAAACTGTTTTCCCATGTCCAGATGCATTGTAACACATGTCCTATGTATTAGGAGTAACTTCCAGATTTCTAGAAGGTCTAATAACCGTTTAACACCGTCAAAATAACTACCCAAAGTTATCAAAAATTCTTCACTACTTCAGTATCGAACTGGCGCTTAGGCGCCGGATTCTGGTGCCTAGGCGCCGGCGCCTAGGCGTCAGATCTATAATTTTGGAAACTTTTCTTTTAAGCTCTATTTTTGCTTCTTTTTGCTCATTTTTCCTTCTTGGACTCCTTTTTTATCACCTATATCAAAAAAACATAAAAATACCTTTCATTAAAGCATAATATCCATAATAATTGAATCATAAATAAAGCATAAAAATAGGTATTTATAAAGTGGATCAAATTCCCCCAAACTTAAACGTTAATTGTCCTCAAGTAACCCTTTTAATTACATAAAATGTATAACATTTGGAATGAAGTTTAAATATTTAAGATTCCTTGTAATTTTTGGTTTTATAAATACTTTAGCAAATCTTTAGCCAAATTACACTAATTAAGTTTAATTTTAATAATTTAAAGAATATTTAACTACCAAATCATAAGACTTTCAATTTTTTCATTTATTTCAAGAATAATTGTAATTTATCATATTAAGGTCACATAGAATATTTACAAGAAAAATACTTTCATGAAAGATTATTCTAGTAAAAATATTTTTACTTAAAAATTAAGTTAAAAATGTAATTAGTTTTCTTCTTATAAGATAATTCAAGTGAAACCAATTTTTTATTAGGCATATCCTCAAGCGTCTCCTCATATTTCTTTTTTTTTTTTTTGCTCTTTTCTTCTTTTTTTTTCTTTTTTTTTCTTTTCTCTCTCTTTTTTAAGGATATTTTTCAATCTTCCATTTTTTAATTTGTGAGGTCTACTATATCTGGATAGCCTATTAATAATTTTGAACTTCACCATGCTTAACTTATATTTTGAAACTTATACATTTTTACTTAATAAATATGACATTCTTAATAAGTATTTTTCAAAAATTATTTCAATATTTTCTTTTTCAAGTAATAATCTTGATTCCTTAGTATTTCAAAAATATAATTATCTTTACTATAAATAGAAAAAAAAATTTAATCTTATTATTCTTTAAGTCAAATAACTCTATTCTTAAAATCAACCAAAATTATTGTAATTTTAGTTAAGTCTACTAAATTATTTATAAATTCAAAAATTTATGTAATCTTAAGTAGATTTTTTTCATTCCTTATGTTATGTTAATTTTTTTTTAAAAGAAAATATTAGTACATTGAGAACAAGTAATATTTAATATTGAAAATATTTTCCCTTCCCCCAAACTTCAGCTTTAGTATAGAAATGAATCATAAAATTTTCTAAGGCATGAGAGAAAGAAAAAAACATGAATTTATCTAGGTACAATGATGATGTAGTAAAGAAAAACTCTTTTCTACTTCTGCACATGCTTTAATATGTATGTAACAGAAATGATTAAGCATATATAGAAAAGTTTGCAGAGCAGGAGTTAATTTCTACAATTTTTTCAAATATATATATATTATTATTATTCTTTTTTTTATTTAAAACATGCAAAATTACTAACTATTCAGGAATACTAAACAGTAGGCTAAAACAGAAACAAACATTTATCATTGAAAATAAAAATTCATCCATACTTCATTCTTTAATACAAAACACAATAAATGATCCAAAACAGTCTAAACACTAAAAGTCTACACAAAGTTAATTAAACAAATAAACACTAACAAATAGTAATAAAATCAGACTCATCAGTACTAACATACTAGAAATAAAATACTAAAAATAGAATCAATACATCTCAGGAGGTAAATCAAACTACTAATCACTAGTTGTAGCCATGTCGTCGGTGTCACCAAAAGAAAATTCTACATCCTTCAGATCTACATAAAGTGAAAATCTAGGATAGGTACGGAACTGAACATCATGATCAGCCTTCAGGAATCTAACAAGAGACTAAGAATACTCATCATCATAATCACTCTTCCATTAGGTGTACTCAGAAAGATGATCGATCTTCTTATCGATCATATCTACTCTACAATGAGTTAGAAATAACTCATTCTGCTGCTTCAGAAACTTATCATGCATAGATTCCCATAAACTAGATGGTGGCTCAGCAGCAGAAGTAGAGGGTCCAGAAGTAGAAGGTCTACCAGAAGTAAGTAATGAACTAGAAGGTACGATAGAACTATTACCTCGGAGTCGATCATAAATACTCACACTTTCTCGTCCAATGGGCTTTGTAGACTTGAGCTTTTCTTCTAAAATCTCAGCAATAACTTCAGCACTTTCATACAGAGAATAAATCAGAGATGGTAATCTCAGTCCCACAGAAGTGCTAGAACAAGCAGTGGCCTCTACAGAATCATAAATGATACTCCCAACATTAATCAGCTTCCTCACTTGTATGCAGTAGTTGAGGATAGCTCTGTCCTTGGTAACCTCACTCAAATGGTTGGATGGAGGGAAGCGAGCTGAAATAAAGTAATGTCATGCCTTAGAAACACCATTTAGCTTAGAAGATGAAAATTTTACCATTTTTTCGTTCCGGATCTTCCAAGCTCCAGTACCATCAGTCAAATAAGCAATAATCATCTCCAGATCTCCCTCAGATGGAGATAATCCAGAGTAATAGCACTCGATGTTCAAGGATAAGCCGTAGAAAATGTTGATTTGCTATGGAGTAAATTTTACTCCAACTCCTCTCACAAAGATCTCGTACTCTTCGACATCCAAGAAATTTGCATAAAAGTCCCTAACGATAGGGATAACAGCAACAACAGTGAAATAACAAAATTGTTGCCAGTTGAGTGCAACGATCGTATCTTCAATCCTTCCTACAGGATTGTAAAAACTTTATTACGAGATAAACTTTCTTGTCGTTGCAAAATCGTTGTAATGAAAATGTGTCGCGGCAGTGGCAAACTTGCTACGATCGAAATTTTCTCGTTCTTTTCCTCACTTAGATTTAGGTGCCATCTAAACGTGAAATAAAAATGCAAAATAAATTTATAGAATCAAAGGAAATGAACTAATTTAAGCATTTAAAACTTGAAAGAGCTTAAAATTCCATCGATTTAACTCTAAAAATCAATTTTTTTCTCAACATTTCGGTTCTCTTCAAAGAGAGCAATATCCATGGTGAAATTAAAAAATAAATGGTTTAGAAGGTAGATCTAACCTTGAGATGAAGAGATCGAGTGATTCTAAGCTTAAAAACTTGCAAATCCGGCCTCAAAATGGATCCTAAGGCTCTATTTTTCGCGAAAAAAGGGAAGAACAGGAAGCTTAGGCGTCAAAAATGGTGTTGGGGGTTTAAGAAGATGAAGTTTTGGGTTCACGCTAAACCAGCGCTTAGGCGCCGAATTCTTGTGCCTAGGCGCCGAATTCTGGCTCCTAGGTGCCAGAATCGCCTTTCCAAAAATTTGATTTAAAATTTATATTTTCCACCAAAACTTATCAAATTGAACTTCTAATTTCTCATATTAGATTATTACTCCAATTTCTAACTTCCAAAAATTCCCTCAATCAATTAAAATGATAATTTAGATCCACATTTCAAACTTAAGATATAACCAAACTCTTCAATTCAATTTCATATTTTTCATTCCAAGCTCCATATATTCCATAAAAAGACTATAACAAGGTTCATCATTCTATAAACAACACAAACGACATAAATTCAAAGCAAATTCTTAATCCAACAACACAAATTAAACAATTAAGCAAACACATAATCTAAACATTCAACTCAAAAGAACATGACTCAATCACACATATACACATTAAAGATCTATTCATCTCTGAACTTTAATTTTCATCCCTCTCGCAATGAAGTTCGCTAGGCTCGCATGTAGAAAACCAATGCCCTTGGAAATTCCAAAGTCGTCTTCTCATCAATCCACCTGTTCTTAGCATACATTGCTAATTGAGCATCTTGATAGGCCGCCAAATGATCAAATTGATGTTTCGTCTGCCATTCCAAAAGCTCAATTTGACGATACATCTCATGCAGACAATTCCCAATGCTTTGAAGTTCCGCCTCAATCTTTTCTAAACAACTAAATAACCTCTCCATACTAACTACAGTAAAACCATTAAAATAAGGTTGAGGATATTTAGAAGAGCTGTCTCTTACCTCATTGTCATGATTTCCTCTTCCATTGCTTCCAAATTTCTCTTTTCTCCTCCAAAATAAATTATTTTTGTCGAAAATTGGGTTTCTTAGGGATTGGGGACAAAGATAGGGCAATTTATAAGGCGATTTCGTGTGAAAAACTGAAGATTTTTGGTTTTTACATGATAAGTAACTAGGGCGCTTAGGCGCCAAAATCTGGTGCCTAGGTGCCAAACTATCGATACACATTGGTTATACTCGCGCTTAGTAGTCGAAGTTGGGCGCCTAGGCACCGGAACCACGTTCGACTCCGTTTCACCTATCACCAAATTTACAAAGTTTCGGTCATAAAAATAGGTCTATTAAAATAGTGTGATCAACACACAAACATTGATTAAGATAAATTTAAATCACAAATAATCACAATGATAATATATGGGTTGCCTCCCACAAAGCGCTTGGTTTAACATCGTCAGCCCGACCTAATCAATTGTAGTAATCGGGTAGACTTAGTTCGTAAGCCTCCTTGTAATTTGGTTTCATTTCTCCCATATAAGGCTTCAGTCTTAATCTGTTAACTTTTAATATTTTTCCCATCTTGGCATCTTTAATATCCACAGGTCTATAAGGGTATACTTTCTCAATTATAAATGGTCCTATCAGTTTAAATCTTAATTTTCCAGGAAAAAATTTTTAAACGAGCATTAAATAATAATACTTCTTATCTAGGCTCAAATATTTTTCTTGAAATCTTTTTACCATGGAATTTCTTCATTCTTTCCTTATAAATCTTTGTATTTTTATAGGACTCAATTCTTATTTTATCCATTTCATTCAGTTGTAACAGTCGTTTCTCTCCTACAGCATTCAAATCATACTTGAACTCCATTATTGCCGAGTAAGCTTTATGTTCCAGTTCAACAGAGAAGTGACAATATTTACCATAAACTAACCGATAAGGTGACATTCTGATTGGTGTCTATAAGCTATTTTATAAGCCCATAATGCATAATCAGTTCTTTTAGGATAAACAGTCTTCTCTAATATTCTTTTAATTTCTCTATTTGATACTTCAGCCATTCCACTTGTTTGTGGGTGTTAAGCAGTAGGAATTCTATGTTTAATTCTGAATTTTTCCAATAATGATTGAATTCTTATATTTCTGAAATAACTTCCCCCAACTATGATAATTACCCTTGGCATTCTAAACCTTGTAAAAATCATCTTCTTTAAAAACTTTGAAACACTTTTGGAATCACAATTAGGTAAAGCTACAACTTCAATCCACTTTGAAACATAATCAACTGCTAATAAAATATAAATCTTTCTAGATGATGGTACAAAAGGTCCCATAAAGTCTAAACCCCATACATCAAAAATTTCAATTTCTAATATATAGTTTGGAGGCATTTCATCTTTTCTAGATATATTCCCCATTCTTTGACATCGATCACAAGTTTTCACAGAATGTCCAACATCTTTTAATAATGTAGGCCAATAAAATCCAGAATTTAAAATTTTAAATGCAGTTTTATCCACTCCAAAGTGTTCTCTAAATTCAGAATAGTGACATTTTTGAATAATTGCAAAAGTTTCTTCATAAGGTTCACATCGTCAAATCACAGAATCTCTTCATATTTTTAATAAATAAGGATCTTCCCAAATATATGATTTATATTCATTCTTGAATTTCTTAATATATTTGTTATTCAATCCATATGATAAAATATTACTAACCAAATAGTTAACTATATCTGCATACCAAGATATTTGTAATCCTTGAATAACATATAACTGTTCATCAAGGAACTTCTCATTTATGTTTTCTTCATAAATATTCTCAATATTATTTTTAATTCTTGATAAATGATCAGCAATTTGGTTGTCAGCTCCTTTTTTGTCCACTATTTGAAAATCAAATTCTTGTAAAAGTAAAACCCATCTGATCAATCTAGGTTTAGCATCCTTTTCAAACATTAAATACTTAACAGCAGAATGATCAGTATGAACGATACATTTTGTCCCAAGAAGATAAGTTCTAATTTATTAAAGGCATATAGTATTGCTAAAAGCTCTTTCTCAGTAGTAGTATAATTTATTTGAGTTTCATTTAGAGTTTTTCTAGCATAATATATAACTTTGAAAATTTTCTCAAATTTTTATCCCAATACAACTTCAATTGCATAATCACTTGCATCACACATTAATTCAAAAGGTTTACTCCAATCAGGTGTGACAATGACAGGTGCAGTAATTAATTTTTCTTTTAGAATATTGAACGCATTCAGACAATCTTCATTAAATTTAAAATTAGTTTCTTTTTCTAACAAATGACAAAGAGGTTAGCAATTTTAGAAAAATCTTTTATATATCTCTTATAAAATCCAGCATGACCCAAAAAACTTCTCACATTAGTAACGGTAGTAGGTGGTTGAAGTTCAACAATAATTTTCTCTTTTGCCTGATCAACTTCCATACCTATTTGTGAAAATTTATGTCCAAGTACAATTCCTTCTCTGACCATAAATTGACAATTTTCCCAGTTTAGAACCAAATTTGTTTCTTCACATTTTTTTCTGAACTTTTGTTATATTTTCCTAGCAAGACTCAAAAGAAGTTCCAAAAACTAAAAAATCATCCATAAATACTTCAATTATTTTATCAATTAAATCACAGAATATTGACATCATACATCTTTGAAAAGTTGCATGTGCATTACATAAACCGAAAGGCATTCTTCTAAAGGAAAATGTTCCATAAGGACTTGTAAATGTTATTTTCACTTGGTCCTCAGGAGCAACAGGTAATTAATGATAACCAGAATATCCATCCAGAAAATAAAAATATGAGTGTCCAGCTAATTTATCAAACATTTGATCAAAGAAAGGTAAAGGAAAATGATCCTTTCTAGTGGCATTGTTTAATTTTCGATAATCAATGCAAATTCACCATCCAGTAACTTGTCAGGGATTAATTCATTTTTATCATTAACAATGACAGTTACTCCTCCTTTCTTCTGAACACAATGAATAGGACTTACCCATTAACTATCCAAAATAGGATAAATATTTCCAACATCTAACCATTTCAAAATCTCTTTTTTAACAACCTCTTTCATAATTGGGTTCAATCTTTTTTGAGGTTCAATAGTGGGTTTACAATTTTCTTCCATTAAAATCCTATGCATATAGATTGAAGGTCTTATTCCTGTTATATCTGCAATAGTCCAACCAAAAGCTTTCTTATAGTTCTTCAAAACTCCTATTAATTTTTCTTCTTGAACTTTGCTTAATTATATAGATATAATCACAGGTAAAGTTAATGAATTTCCAAGAAATGCATACTTTAAATGTGCAGGTAACATTTTTAATTCCAGTTCAGGAGCTTTTTCAACTGAGGGTAAAAGTATATCATTTTTAGTTGTATCTAAATTTTCTAATTATCAAGAATATAATGAGTTTCTTCAAATAAATTTTCTTCATCTACTTCTTCAATTTCTTCAGTTAATGACTCATTATATATTATGGATTCATCATTTTTTTCTTCAGAAATGACCTTACATTTTTCTTAATAATTTTTTTCAATTATATAATCAAAAATATCAATCTGATAACATTTTTCTTTGTCAGGATACCTCATTGATTTCAGAACATTAAATGTTATCTCTTGATCATTAACTCTCATTGTTAATTCTCCTTTTTGCACGTCAATCATAGTACGTCTGGTACCTAGAAAAGGTTTCCCTAAAATAATATGTATTTCTTTATCTTCTTTCATATCTAGTACAATGAAATCCACAGGGAAGATAAATTTATCCACCTTAGCAAGAACATCCTCTATAACTCCTTTAGAATAAGTAATCGATTGATCAGCTAACTAAAGGGTTACAGTGGTGGGAGAAATCTCTCCTAAATCTAACCTTTAAAAGATAGAAAATGGCATGAGATTAACACTTGCTCCTAAATCACATAAGGCTTTTCCACAAAATTCTTCTCCAATAGCACATGGTATCGTGAAACTTCCATGATCTTTAAGTTTCTGAGATAGTTACTTCTGAATTATTGCACTAAATTCTTCACTTAATGCAACAGTCTTATAAGCTTTAAATTTCCATTTCTTGCTTAAAATACCGTTCATAAATTTTGCATAGCTTGACATTTTTTTCCAAAGCTTCAGAAAAAGGAATGTTGATGGTAAGTTTCTTAAAAATTTTAAAGAACTTATAAAATTTATGTTCAAGCTTCTACTGTTTTAGTCTTTAAGGAAAAGGTGGTGGTGGTCTTTCAACTTCCACTTTAATTGGAATTACAGTTTGATCTTTACTTGGAGAAAGAGTTTCTTTAGGTTTTTCAATTTCTTCAACTTCTCTCTCTTTTTCAATTTCATTCTGAATCTTCTCTTTTAACTTCTTTCCACTTATAAGTTGTACAGCTTTTGCTTGTTAATGGTCTTTTCCAGTTTCTTTTGGATTAATTTCGACGTTGCTAGGAAATGTGCCTTAAGGTCTGTAATTAATAAAATTAGTAATTTGACCCATATGATTCTCAATATTTTGAATAGCAGTGTTTTGACTTTGTAACTGATTACCTAGTTGCAAGATCATTTCTTCTACAGATAAATTTTTCTGTTGATTTTTAAAACTAGGAGGATAAGATGGTCTAAAGTTTGAATTTCCTTGATTGTTCCAATTTCTGGTTGGTTAACCTTGATTATTACTCCATTTTTGATGTTCATTATTATAATTAAAATTAAGGTGATTTTTCCAACCTGGATTATAATAATTCGAATAAGGGTTATTAGTTTTACTAGCAATAGCCTGTATTGTTTCCATTGTTTGAGAATCATCAGTATTTGCAGAATTATCATTACTTACATGAGACATGTTAATAGCAAAATTATCCATTTTCTTAGATATCGCAGCCACTTGTGAAGCTAAAATAGAAAAAGCTTCATTATCTTGAATACTTGCCACTCTTTTAGGATAAACCCTTTCAGAAGGCCATTGAAAATTATCATTAGCCATTTCTTCAATTAAGGTATAAGCTTCATCAAATATCTTAGCCATTAAAGAACCACCACCAGCATCATCTATAATAGATCTAAGTGATCCAATAAGTCTCTCCTAAATATAACCTTTGAAAGATAGAAAATGTTTGAGTAATTAACCAATCTGGTAAAGCATGATGAGGACATTTTCTTCATAGTTCTTTAAATCTTTCCCATGCTTCATAAATTGTTTCTCCATCAAATTGCATAAATAAAGTAATATCATTTCTTAATTTAGTAGTTTTAGACGGAGGAAAATATTTAGCAAGGAATTTTTATGCCATATCTGCCCAAGTTTTAATAGAACAAGTTGCAATTGAGTTAAGCCACATCTTTGCTTTATCTTTTAAAGAAAAAGGAAAGAGTCTAAGCCTAATAGCATCATCAAAAACATTATTATATTTAAAGGTAGCACAAAGCTCTAAGAAACTAACAAGGTGTAAGTTTGGATCCTCATTTGGAGTTCCTCCAAATTGATTATTTTGAACCATTTGAATAATAGAAGGTTTAAGCTCAAAAGAATTAGCATCTACGGTTGGCATTTGAATACTAATATGAAGTTCATCAGCTGTAGGGTTTGCATAATCCCTTAATGGTTTATAAACATTTTGTTCATTAATTTCTATTGGATTTTGATTATTGTTATGTAAGTTAGCCATTTCCTGATATTTTTGAATTTATTTTCCTTTTCTAATTAATCTAATAGTTCTTTCTAATTCAGAATCAAAAGGTAATAATCCTTAAGATCCAGAACTACGCATAAAAATAAAATAAAATCTTTTTGGTATTTTTGTTTTTAAAAATATTTTTTGTATTATTTTTATTATTTTTTTATATATAATTTATTTACTATTTTTTTAGAGAAATAAAAGTATATAAAATATTTTTAATTTGAGAAATCTAAAAATTGCCTTCTCACTTTTCTTCCCCGGCAAAGGCGCCAAAAACTTGAACCGACCTTTACGAATGCAAGAATTTATGAATTTATATTTAAATATTTATAATAATTTTTGTAAAAGTTACAATTTCAAATGCAAGTATATATATCGTTTCAAGTAATGCAGGGCTCTATTGGAGTCCTGGCTATCGATCCCACAGGTAAGATTAAGTGAAAATTAATTTATGAAATATATTAGATTTTCAAATTAAAAGTAATTATTATTTTTATTTCTTTTCAAAATTTAGAATTTTAAGTTTAATTAAATTTCAACTAAATGCAAATAAGCAACAATAAAGTAAAATGTTAATGCAAGTATAAATAAAACAACTTTCTCCTTTTTCAACTAATCTAAGATTTTTCAGAATAATTATCATTCGTTGAGAACTTGAAATTATGATATTGCGCCAAATAGAAGCATTCCTATTCTTTACCTTCACTCAATAGTATAAAGAATATTGGCTAATCTATATATCGGTTCAGGATGTATTATTAGTAGAATGGGTTAAACTAGGCTCACACTTCTAGATGTCCAAGGGTGGTTATGGTCGGCCCTACTAGTGAACCGTTCCCTTTCTATTAACCAAATTATTGGAATTTAGTCTGTCACTTTAAAAACTAATCAATTCTACGCCCAATAAACAATATCTTCCTATTTATTTGCACTTCACTTTAAATAACCTGCTCAAGGCCTTCGATTACCCAAGAATTCATGTGATATCTACTAGTTAAGAACTCATCTCCGGATAGGACTCAAAATTCTTCAACACGTTTTAACAATTCAAATGGCCAGTTTAAAAACTAAATTAAGATCAGGTATTAATATCATAACAATAATTAAAAATTTTAAGTTAAGTTCTCTAAAAAAATTAAATTATCTTATTATCTCTTCATAGTTGAAAGGAGAAAAAAAAGTAACTACTCAGAACACATTGAATTCACACAAAACATATTTATAAAACTTAGAACCAAGTTACAAATACTTATCTGGAATGTTCCTTCAAGTGATTCGCTGACTCCTGCTGACTCCAATGCAAGGTACAAGACTTCAACAACAACAACACTTGCAAACTCACACTTACTACTCAAGGAATTGAGTAGTAACACTCAAAATAACTAAAATAAACTCACTAAATACTTAAAAAGAAAATATGGTGGTTCTCTAAATCTATCTCCGGATGCTAGAGATCTAGGGGGCACCTTTCTCTGTAGAATTGACTCCTATTTATAGAGCTTCGAAAATGACCAGGGGTTGCTTAAGGCACCTCTTCAAAATTTGTCCAAATACAATGTATCTTCTAGAAAGTAACTATGGCGCCTAGGCGACGGAATTTAGCGCCTAAGCGTCGGACTCCGTGAACAAGTCTTCCCACCTCTTCACTTTGGATCGCACCTCTTCGAGATTAAAACTATTTTCTCGTGTCTAGATGCATTGTATCACATGTCCTATGTATTAGGAGTAACTTCCAGTCTTCTAGAAGGTCTAATAATCGCTTAACACCGTCAAAATAACTACCCAAAGTTGTAAAAAATTCATCACTGCTTCAGTATCGAACTGGCGCTTAGGCGCCGAATTCTGGCGCCTAAGCGCCAGACCTATAATTTTAGCAACTTTGTTTTTAAGCTCTATTTTTGCTCCTTTTTGTTCCTTTTTCCTCCTTGAACTCTTTGTTTATCACCTATATGAAAAAAACATAAAAATACCTTTCATTACAGCATAATATCCTTAAGAATTGAATCATGAATAAGGCATAAAAATAGGTATTTTTAAAGTGGATCAGACTTAAAAATTCATCTTAACTTTAAAATGGTTTAAACATAGACATTAAGATTTTGTTAATCTTAATTATAGCTTTTTTGAAAAATAAAAGTTTTAGGGTTTAATTTATAATTTTTAATTTTATAAATTTTACCCTAAAAGTCAAAAATGTCATTTCAAATTTTTTAAGGGTTATAAAATGTCATTTTAGGATTCAAATTTATCACCGTAAAGCTCCTGAGAATTTCTATTTTTTTTAAAATTCCTAATTAATGTAATTATTTTAAAAAATAATCACAAATTAGGATTGAAAATTGTATAATTCATCCTAGAGACTTACCCTAGACTTAGAAAAATCACAAAATGTCTCCATGGATGAGAGGATTATTTTGTCAAAATTTCATAATTTTGGGGTTTATAAATAATTTTTAATAATTAAATTTCTCCATAGAGTAATTGATTAATTAAAAACTAAATAAAACTTATTAATTCCAAATTTTATTTTATAATTTTTTCCTTTTCTTACTGAATCCAAAGATATTATTATTATTATTATTATTTTTAATTTTTATATGTCAAGATATGAATTTTTAAAGTTTAATAGAATTTTCTAGATTTAGTTAAAAAAGAAAATTCAGAATTTTCTATTTAAGTGACTTAGTGCCAGCTTAAACCTCGAAGGCGTCAAAACGATGCTTAGTGCTACGGGATTGGTTGGGGTTTCAACGGCCCAGTTGAGTTGGCTCCATTGTGTATTAACAGAAGTGCGGTTCGATAAGATCAAGATTGTCCATTCTTAATACATAAAAATGGGCGACATTGATCTTCGATAAATATATGTGCACAAAAAACTTGACTTCACATCGAATATATGTGCTGATGATTTAGATATAAAAATTATAATTTTATAATATGGGATATTACGCAAGTATACGTATCGTTTATCAAATAATATAGGACTTTCTGATTAAGCCCCGAGATATCGAACCCACAGAGAAATGTAAAAATTTTTTAAAGAATTAAGAAAATTATACTTCTACTTTTTTATGACTTTTGAAAGTATGTTTTGATTTAAAAAAATTTATAATTGTTTTTGGTATTTTTAATTAAACCTAAGCAGTAAATGAAAATTATCAGAAATTTAGAATGCGGTATAAAATATTTGGAAATAAAATATTTTTTTCTTTCTCTGATAAAGCAGTAATAATTATGAAAGTATTGTTGTGGAAGTATTTAAATGTGTTGTGATAAATAGGAGCAAATTTATACTTTACCCTTACTTCGTTCTATAAAGAACATTAGTTAATTTGAAATTTTAAAATCTTGAACATGGTTAGGCAGGGAAGATACCAGCTCTCACTCTAGAGTTTCCTTGGTTCCCTCCACCTAGAGGCTAACTTCTCATAAAAAATTTAAAATATCAAACAAAATTAGGGGTCTTTAGCCTGTCACTCTAAAGACCTCTAATTCTACTCCCCATTAAAAACATATCTCCTAAGCATTCAATTATATGGACTACAATTCTCATATATTTAATTGGATGTTATTTATACCATTTGTTATTTGAGACAATACCACATTAGATCTTACATAATCTCACAACAAATTTAACATCTTAACAGGCCAAATTAAGAAATAAATTAAGTTCATAGAATTAAATCTCACAACGTAATCCAACTTTAAACACTTATACATTCCACAACAATCCTACATATTTAATTACTTCTTTATTTAAGAAAGAAATAGATAAAGAAAACTACTCAGAATTCATGGAGAAAACACAAGCAAACATTGATTTGAAAATAGAAATCATAAAGAAATCACAACAATAAAAACTAAATATACAAAACAGAAGTAAACATTTATTTGAAAATCCTCCCCACAGGACTCTGGATGTTCCTTTCAAACTTGACTTTCCACATGACAACACTACAGAGGTTGGCGCATAACTCTGTTTGACTCCAACTCTGACTTTAGATATTAATAAAGACTACATAGATGGATGAAAGTAATTTGGTGGAAAGAAAGTTTCATACCAAACTAACTAACTCTAAACAGAAAAAGACTGAAAGTAAATCTCTTTAAACTAGAAGATGAAACTGAAAACTGGAATGAGACTCTTGAAAACTAAACTAAAAGACTAACTCTCACTAAAGACACACACCCCTATATACATTCATGACATAACTTTATTAATAATACAAAAGGTGCCTTAGTATCCCTTCAAATCATGTCCAGATTCAATGTATCCACCAAAAGATGCATCCCTTCATTCAAATATGCCGCCTATAGGAAGTTAAGGAAGTCACCACCAAAAGTTTCTTTAAACACCCCTTAAAATTGGCGCCAAAAATGAAGAAAATTTGATTTTTAACTGTGGCGACTAAGCGCCGACCAGGCGGCGCATAGCCGCTAAGGTCTAATTTTTCATTTTTTTTATTTTTTTTGCTCCAAATTTGATCCAATTTTTGCTCCTTTCATCATAATCACTCATTTTCATTATACCTACAAGAAAAACACAAAATATCTTCCGTTACAGTGCAATATCATCAAAAATAGGTATAAAAATGTGCATAAAAACACTATATATTATAGGTGTATCAAAATCCCCCAAACTTAAAATGTTACTTGTCCTCAAGTGACTCTTAATCATATAGAAAATTTTAGCATGCAAATTATGTAATGAGTTTCATAGAAAAATAACAAAATTTTTTTCTAGAAATGAAATAGTCCAATTTAGAAAAAAATTTCACTAATTATGACAAACTTAAACTTTAGAATGTTCTTAGGTAAAATATATTGTAAAATATAGTTTTCTATCTAATTCAGAAATATTTGTAGATTCTTCAAAATATTGGATTCATACGTTTATTTTTCTTACATAAAAATATTTATTTGAAATAAATTTTACTTACTATATTATAACCTTAAGCTTTAGATTTTTTCAGAACATATATTTTATACTTTAGGTATGGAAACAATTTTTGATTAGGCCCTTAAATCCTCAAGCTTCTCCTTCCTTTTTACATACCATTTTTTACTTCTTTTCTCTTTTTTTCTTTTTCTCTTTCTTTTTATTTTCTTTTTCTTTTCCCTTTTTTTCTTCTTCTTCTTATTTTTATAATGCAAGGATTACTATATCTGGATAGACCTTTAATGATTTTGACTTCCACCCTTCCATTCAAAATAAAGGTCTGATATACATCTTTCACTTAAGAATACTAATAACAGTATTTGAAAATTACTCCTCAATAAAGAAATTTAACCTTTGAAGAATAAAAGTCAAATCTTCTATTTATCCAAAAATATAATATTTCTTACTAAAGATAGTTAAACTATATTTAACACTTCTTTACTAAGAAAATTTTAACTTTAAATTTTTCATTATTACTAAAATTTTTAAAAAAAATTCTCGTATTCATTTCTATATTCAAAATTTTGTTCCCCTAATATAACTACATATACATAATTGTTTTCAATCAAAAATCAAATTAATTTTATGTTTTCTTAAGAACAAATAAAATTTTAGGTTTTTAAAAAATTTCTATTTTTAATTTCCCCCAAAACTTTAATTTTTAGTTAGGATAAAACATTAAAGCATAAGAAATGATACATGGATGAGAATTAAAAACTAAAATAACTTGCTTGTAGGAATCTTAATATCCTAAATATCCAAGTATAATAATTTAAAAACAATAGTAAAAAGAAATCAAATTCAAAATTTTTTTGGTTTTTCATTAAATGGAAATTTAAAACTTTAAAGGACTTCTACAATAGTGGAGGTTTTCAAAGCAAATACACACCAACTAAAAATAATTGAAATCACACCAATACTAGATAACAAATGGTAGTAGTAGATTATGAAAAGTTTTAAATATGCAATTTTAAATAATAGTTTTTAAAAGTGTTCCAAATTCTCCTAAAACTTTTGGAATTAAAGTACACACTAAAAAAACTCTGACACAACATAACATTAAAACATTTACTACTACACATATATCACACAAAACAACATATAAAATATCAATCCAAACAGATACATCTGAATATGCAAAAATAGTCTAACTATAATCAACATATTACCAGAGTTCACACAATAAACACAATATTAAAATAAATCAACAGACATAACATACATCAACTCATGAACAAAGAATCAATAACACATAAAACAAATAAACTAATCATCCTCCTCATCATCATCATCTTGCTTGTTCTAATCTCTGGATGGCACATAAGGTATGTAGAATGGATGAGGGGGCATCTCAGCACTCATATCACCTCTGATCAATCTATGCAAATAATGCTGATAATTCTCTTCATATGCATCATGTTTAATAATATATATTTCCATATTATCCATTTTACCATTCATGTCTCTAACATGCTCACGAGTAAGACTCACATTCTTCAAAATCTTTCTTAACAAACCAGTCTGTGAATCTCTAGATGATGAAGCTCTTGAGGTAGTAGCACGGGAAGTAGAAGCAACAGAAGTAGAAGTGGAAGCAGTAGAAGCCCTACCAAATCCTTTTCTCCAGGCAAACTCTGAATGTACAGTGTAAGCTCCAATGTTTACACTGGTAATTGGTTTCAAAGGCTGAAGGACCTCTTCCCAAGTTTCAAATTTCACTCCAGATCATTCACATAATGAATGTATCAAGGAAGAAAATCCCATACCTACAGTAGTGGTAGATCTGGTACAATTCAAAATATAATCATAAATGATTGCTCCAATATCTATACACTTCTCTTGCTGAATGCAATAGTTCAGAAAAAGCTCTCTCCCTTGTAACTTCACTAGTATGGCTTGAAGGCAACAGCTTATATGAGATAAAATAATGTCATGCTTTAGAAATGGCATTTAACTTAGAGGCTTGAAAATTTACTCTTATATCATTTGTGATCTTCCATAAACCTCTTCTGTCAGTCAGAAATTCCATAATCTCATTTAATTCTCCCTCAGTAAGATGATAGAATAAAAACAAAACATATTAGGAGGCAGTCAAAAAAAGGCATTGATTACTGCATATATAAAATGTACTTCTTGCCTTCTCACCATCACCAAATTTTCTTCTGCTGCAGGTAAGTTTGCATAAAACTCTCTGACCACAGAAACAACAGCAACAGTGAAGAAGTAGCAGTAATTTTCCCAATTCCTTTTAGCAATCATCTCCTTAATAACCTCTCCTGGAATACTAAACACATGCTCAGGAATCAATTTACGTGATTGTAGTGCGTCAACGTAATGTTCCTTAGCCTTTGCACTAACAAATTTGTCAGAATCGAATCTCATCGTTTCTCTCAAGATATTTGACTTTGGAGCCATTTCTAAAAATTCACGAAAAATTCACCATAAATTCCAAAATCAAACTAAACTTGCTAAAATAACTTCCAAAAGTAATTTCCACTAAATTCAACAAGTTTCTCATCCTTTTCTTCAAATTTTCACCATAAATAGTGATTTTAGGATTTTCCAAAATGTACTTAAAACACATGGTGAAAATCAAAAATTTTTAATTAGGAGTAGTGCTCTTACCTTAAGGAATCCAAATCTAACAATTTTTTGTTAAAATCGGCCTTCAAACGATGCAAAATGTTGATGCCCTAGGCTCCTTTTCATGAAAGTTAGAGGTTGAAGATGATAGGTAAGTTAAAAAATGGTGATTTTCGGGTTTTAACTGCTAAAAACCAATTTTTGCAATCTGGCGCCTAAGCGTGAGGCTTTTGACGCTTAGCCGTGAAATTTGGATCATAAGCGTCGGCAAACTGGTGCTTAGCCGCCAGTGCCAAGATTTTCACAACTAAGAAAATGCACTAAACCACTTATTTAATTACCCTTAATCTCCTCAAAATAATTGTCTCTTACTCAGTAATCTCCAATACTCCAATTTCAAACTTTAATATCCATCAATTCCAACTAAGTTTCACACAAAAACAAACTTATATTCATTAAAATCAAACCACACTTAATACAAACTAAAAATTTCTATCAAAACACTTTGGATGAAATTCCCTAAATACAAACGGACTCAACAAGCATAATGATAAGTTTACATCACTAAGATGTAACAATCACACATTAAAGTGAAAGAGATCACAAACATAAAACATTAAACACTTTAAAACATCAAACACATAAAACATAAAATATTCAAAACAAATCACAAGATCAAACCAACATTTAATCCAGTAGGCGAAATATATCCAGATCCACTATTATTTCCATTTGACCTTTCTGGAATTTAAATCTGATAAAAAGTACAATGATTGAATACTCTTACATCTTCTTCTTCTAACCACTTCTTCTTCAGGAACATTGCCTTATCCTCTTCTTCCACGTGACTTATATGATTGAATTTCATCTTGAGCTGCCATCCCATATTCTCTAAATGTGCATTAGTTTCATTGATCTTTACTTCGATTGAAGTCACACGGGCTTCAATCATTGTAATCTTTTCTGCAATTCCCTGAATACTAACGGCAAGAAATCCATTGAATAACTCTTTAGCATTATCACTAATAAACTTACTCTTGTCAGAATCCTCTTTCATCTTAATCTCATTCGCTCAGAAAGACATGATGCACTTAAAACACTCTTCTTAAGTCTTAAGAATGAAAATAGGACTTGGGGCAAGTGTTTCTCTTAATCCAGGGCCTTTTTATAGACTTTAGAAGTGCATAATCCCGCCCTTTACATTTAAAAACTCTAAAATAACTTTCAAAACCACTTCCCCATGATCTAGGCTTCTAGAACCTCATTTATCAGATGTTTCATAACTTCGGCGCCTAAGCGCCAACTAGGCGGTGCTTAGCCGCCAGTGCTCAATGTAGCACAGGTCTGCCAAATGTCAAAAATTTCATTCCGACTCCTCTAAGTCATAAAATAAGGTCAAATAAACACTACTATAACATAAAAACTCCAAAATACTACCACCAAAATATAAAAATAAACCAAACAAAGCACATAAAGCAAACATAAAGCAAAGCACAACGATAACTATGGGTTGCCTCCCACAAAGCGCTTAGTTTAACATCTCAACCTGACATACCCAGAACTCATTCTGAGTGACCCAACATCATATTCTAATCAGATTTAAGTTGATTGAATGAAAAATAAGGTTTATGTCTATGACCGTTAACTTTAAATATTTGCTGGTCTTCGGATCTTGAATATTCACAGCTCTATAGGAATAAACTTTTATCGCCATAAATGGACCCATGCACCTGGACTTACGTTTTCCAGAAAAAATTCTCAATGTGACATTATACAACAAAATTTTCTATCTTGGCACAAGATTTTTAGTAAGAATCTTCCGATCAAGCCATAACTTCATCTTTTCCTTAAAATCTTAGCATTTTCAAAAGATTCGTTTCTTATCTCTTCAAGCTCATTTAAATGCAATAATCTCTTTTCAGCAACACCTTTCAAATTATAATTGAATTCTTTAATAGCCCAATATGCTTTATGCTCAAGTTCAATAGGCAAATGACAAACTTTTCCAAAAATCAGCCTATATGGGGACATTCCTATTGGGCTCCTGTAGGCAGCCCTATAGGCCCACAAAGCATAATACAGTTTGATTGACCAATACTTTTTGTTTGGATTGACAGTCTTTCCTAATATTCATTTAATTTCATGATTGGATAATTCAACCAAACCACTTGTCTGAGGATCATAAGCAGTAGCAATGAGATGATTTATATGATATTTCTTTGCTAACTTATCAATAATCATATTTTTAAAATGAATTCCTGCATCTGTTATGATTACTCTTGGTATTCCAAATCTGCAAAATATATTATTTCTTAAAAACTTTGTAAACTTTGAGCATCACATCGAGGTAAAGCAATAGCTTCAATCAATCTGAAAACATAATTTACTGCTATCAAAATATACACATTTTCGAAAGATGGTGTAAATGGACCCACGAAATCTAATCCTCAAACATCAAATATTTTAACTTCCAACATATAATTGAGGGGCATTTCATTTCTTCTAGATATGTCGCCTACACGCTGACATTTATCAAAATTTTTAATATAAGCATTCACATCCTTAAAGATTGTAGGCCAATAAAATCCAGATTGTAAGATTTTATATGCAATTCTTTCTATTCCAAAATGTCCCCCATAATCAGAATCATGACATTTTTCAATAAATTCATAAGTCTCTTCCAAAGGTATACATCTTCGAATTATAAAATCCTTTCCTTATTTAAATAAAAATGGGTCATCCCAAAAATAAGTCTTAGCATCATACAAAAATTTCTTCTTTTCTTGGTATGTCAAACCATAGGGTATAATATTACTGACAATAAAGTTTACTATGTCAGCATATAACGGAACACGTCACTCATTAATAGTGAATAATTTTTCATCAGCAAAATGTTCATTAATTTCTTCAGCATCACAGAGAGATTTTTCGTTTTCAATCCGGGACAAATGATCAGCAATTTGATTATCGGAACCCTTCCAATCTACTATCTCAAAATCAAATTCTTGCAAAAGAAGAATCCATTTAATTAATCTCGGCATCACATCCTTCTTCTTCATTAAATATTTGATAGCATAATGATCAGTATGTACCACACATTTAGTTCCAATTAAATATGATCAAAATTTATCACAGACAAATACTATAGATAATAACTCTTTCTCGATTGTGGTATAATTAATTTGAGCTTCATTAAGAGTTTTACTAGCATAATAAATAAAATTGAAAATTTTATCATATTTCTGACCTAAAATAACACCAATAGAATAATCACTAGCAACACATTAATTCAAAAGGTTTTTCCTAATTTTGTGAAATTATAATAGGTGCAGTGATTAATCTTTCTTTTAATGTTTCAAAAGCTTCTAGGCAATTATCATCAAAATAAAAAATTGCATCATTTTCTAATAATCCGCATAAAGATTTTGTCATCTTTGAAAAGTCTTTGATGTAACACCTGTAGAATCCAACATGTCCCAGAAAACTTCTAATTCCCCTTACATTGGTCGGGCAAGGTAAACTAGAGATAACTTGAATTTTTGCAGATCTACCTCCAAACCTTTTTTTGAAATTCGATGTCCTAATAGAATTCCTCCTACTAACATAAATTGGAATTTTTCCCAGTTAAGGACTAAATTAGTTTCTTTACAACATTTTAGAATATTAGTCAAATGTTCTAAACATGATTCAAATGAAATTCCAAACACTGATAAGTCATCCATAAAAACTTTAATCCCTTTATCAATTAAATCACAGAAAATAGCCATCATACATCTATGAAATGTAGCAGGGGCATTACATAAACCAAAGGGCATTCTTCTAAAAGCAAACGTACCATAAGGACTGGTAAATGTAGTTTTCTCTTGATCTTTAGGAGCAATTTGAATTTGGTGATAACCAGTATATCCATCCAAAAAACAAAAGTATTTATGCCCAACCAGTCTATCAAGCATCTTATCTATAAATAGGAGTGGAAAATGACCTTTCCTAGCGGCAAAATTTAATTTTCTATAATTAACGCTTATTCGTGATCCTGTAACTTGTCTTGTTGGAATCATTTCATTCTTTTCAGTAACAGTCACAGTTACTCCTCTTTTCTTAGGAACATAGCGAACAATTATAAGCCATGCACTATCTAAAATATGGTAGATAATTTGAACATCCAACCACTTCAAAATTTCTTTCTTAATAACATCTTTCATGATAGGATTTAATATCCTTTGGGGATCAGCCCAAGGTTTGCAACTATTTTCCATAAAATTATGTGCATACAAACTGAAGGGCTGACTCCTTTAATATCAGCAATTGTCCATCCAAAGGCTTTCTTATACTTCTTCAAAATTTCAAGCAAACTCTATTATTCTTTTTCAGTCAATTGAGATGAAATTATAACAGGAAAGGTTGAGGATTCACCCAGACAAACATACTTCAAATGATCAGGAAGCATTTTTAACTCAACTTCAAGAGGTTTTTCAATTAATGGACCATAAGATTCATCTTTCATAGTCATATCCAAAAATTCAAAATTTTCATGAACATAATTTAATTATTCCTCTTGAAAATCTTTAGAATGATGTAAGTCCTCTTCTTGCTTATATTCTAATTCTTCACTTTCAGCTTTTCTTCATAAATTGACTTAAAATGACATTCACTCAAATATCTAATAACATCCATCGTATAACATTCATGATATTTACCTATTGCAGGATATTTCATCGATTTTGAAATATTGAATCTAACAGTTTAATCATTAACCCTCATCATTAATTCCCCATTTTGCACATCTATCATTGCTTTGCCAGTGGCTAGGAAAGGTCTTCCCAAAATGATGGGTATCTCTTTATCTTCTTCCATATCAAGTACAATGAAATCAAAAGGAAAGCTAAATTCATCCACTTTAACCAAAACATCTTTTATAACTCCTTTTGGATATGTGATCAAATGCTATGTTAATTACAGAGTTTCAGTTGTTGGGGTTATTTCTCCTAATCCCAGTCTTTTGAAAATTGATATAGGCATAAGGTTAATGCTTGCACCTAAATCACATAAAGCTATTCCATAGAATTTGTCTTCGATGGCACATGGAAGTGTGAAACTACCAGGATCTTTAAGTTTTTCATGAAGCTTCTTCTGAATTATTGCACTGCACTCCTTACTGAGTGCAACTGTCTCATTATCTTCAAACTTCCTCTTTTTGTTGAGAATATCCTTCATAAATTTCACATAGCTCAGCATTTGTTCTGAGGCTTCAGTAAATGGAATATTAATGGAAAGCTTCTTAAATATCTCCGAGAATTTTGAAAATTGCTTATCCAACTTTTGTTGACGAAGTCTCCGAGGAAATGGAGGTGGTGTCTTTTCCAAATTAACCTTAGGTGGAGAAATTGGTCTTTCCAAACCTTTCAGAATGTCCTCTTTTGATTCTTCAATCTCTTCTTTCTCTATTTTAGTTTCTTTTTGAACTCTACCTTACAACTCTCTTCCACTTCTCAGATGAATTGCTTTTACATGCTCTTTATTTTTATCTCTTAGATTAACTTCAGTATTACTTAGAAGCATTCCTTGGGATCTATTACTTAATGAATTTGCAATTTGCCCCAATTGATTTTCAATATTTTTGAAGGTTGCACCTTGAATTTGCAATTGATTTCCCATACGTGACACCACTTCTTCAATATATAACTTCCTCTCCTTTAATTGTAAAGCATTGTTAAAACCTAGATGATAGGTTAGTCTATAATTATTATTTCCTTGGTTGTTCCAGTTCCCCAATGGGTTTACTTGGTGGTTCCCTCATTATTGATTAATACCACCATGATTATTGGTATTTCAGTTAAAGTTTGGATGATTCTTCCAACCTGGGTTATAATAATTGGAATATGGGTTATTAGGCTTACTTATGGCATTCAAAGTTTCGGTGAAGAATAAGAATCAACCATTTGGTCTAATGAATTTTATTCATTCATGTAATTTGGCTGAGAAAAATTCATCCCAAATTGGTCTATCTTTCTTGAAATTGCAGCAACCTGATTTGCTAATATTGCAAAAGCATCATTGTCATGAACACTGGCTACCTTTTTAGGATTTAACCTTTTAGAAGGCCATTGAAAATTATTAGTAGCAATTTCTTCAATTAAAGCATAAGCATCAGAAAACTATTTAGACATTAATGATCCAGCAGCAGCATCATCGATAATTGATCTAAGAGATCCAACTAATCCATTGTAAAATGTTTGAATTATTAACCAATCTGGTATCAAATGATGTGGAAACTTCCTGAGGAGATTTTAAAATCTTTCCCATGCTTCATATATTGATTCACCCTCAAACTGACAAAAAGATGTAATATCATTTCTCAACTTCGTAGTCTTCGACGGTGGAAAATATTTAGCAAGGAATTTTTGTGCTAAATCACCCGAAGTTTTGATAGATCCAAGTGCTAACGAATTTAACCATATCTTAGCTTTATCCCTTAGTGAGAAAGAAAAAAGTCTGAGTCTAATAGCATCATCGGAAACACCATCATATTGAAAATTAGCACACAACTCTAGAAAATTGGCAAGATGCAAATTAGGATCTTCAGTTGTTGCTCCCCCAAACTAATTATTAGACACCAATTGGATAATAGCAGGTTTATGTTCAAAGGAATTAGCAGCTATAGCAAGGTGTTGAATACTACCATGAAGTTCATTCACTGTAGGGTTAACATAATCTCTTAAAGGTCTGAATTCTTGATGGATGCCAACATTTTGTTTTGATGATTTGCCATTTCTTGAATATTTTTATCTTTTTCAGAATTTTTAATTTTTTTTATTTTTCTCAATGTTCTTTCTAATTCAGAATCATAAGGCACAAGTCCCTTATAACCTGGACTATGCATACAATAATAAAATAAAACAAAACACAACACACTAACAAAAATAAAGAAATGTAAAAATTTAAATTTTTCTTAATTTTCTTTAAAAAAGCAGTTTTAATTAATTTGCCTAGCAATGACGCCAAAAACTTGATCCCCAATAAATATATGTGCACCAAAAACTTGACTTCAAACCGAAGATATGTGCTGATGATTTAGATATGAAAATTATAATTTTATAATATGGGATACTAAGCAAGTATATGTATCGTTTATCAAGTAATATAGGACTTTCTGATTAAGTCCCGAGATATTGAACCTACAGGGAAATGCAAAAAATTTTTAAAGAATTAAGAAAATTGTACTTTTACATTTTTTAATGACTTTTGAAAGCATGTTTTGATTTTAAAAACTTGAAAATATTTTTTGGTATTTTTAATTAAAGCTAAGTAGTAAATAAAAATTATAATAACTTTAAAATGTGGTATAAAATACTAGGAAATAAAATATCTTTTCATTTCTCTTATAAAGCAGTAAAAAATATGAAAGTTATGTTGTGGAAGTATTTAAATGTGTTGTGATAAATAGGAGCAAATTTATTCTTTACCCTTACTTGTTTCTATAAAGAACATTGGTTAATTTAAAATATTAAAATCTTGAACATGGTTAAGCAAGGAAGATACAAGGTCTCAAGTTCCCTCGATTCCCTTCACTTGGGGGCTAACTTCACATAACAAATTTTAAAATATCAAACCAAATCGGGGGGCTTTAGCCTGTCACTCTAAAGACCTCTAATTCTACTCCCCATTAAAAAAATATCTCCTAAGCATTCAATTATATGAACTACAATTCTCATCTATATAATTGGATGTATTTTATACCATTTTGTTGTTTGAGACAATATTGCATTGGATTTTACATAATTTCACAATAAATTTAACATCTTAACTGGCCAAATTAAGAAGTAAATTAAGTTCATGGAATTAAATATTCACAACGTATTCCAACTTTAAATACTTATACATTTCATAACAATCCTACATAATTTAATTGCTTCTTTATTTAAGAAAGAAAAAACTAAAGAAAACTACTCAAAATTCATGAGGAAAACACAAGTAAACATTGATTTAAAAATAGAAATCATAAAGAAAGCACAATAATAAAAACTAAATATATAAATCAGAAGTAAACACTTATCTGAAAATCGTCTCCACAAGACTCCGAAAGTTTCTTTCAAACTTGACTTTCCACATCACAACACTATAGAGGTTGGCGCCCAACTCTGTTGACTCCAACTCTGACTTTAGACTTCAATAAAGACTAGATAAATGGATGAAAGTAAATTGGTGGAAAGAAAGTTTCACACCAAACTAACTAATTCTAAACAATAAAAGACTTAAAGTAAATCTTTTTAAACTAGAAGATGAAACTAAAAAATAGAAGAGTCTCTTGAAAACTAAACTAAAAGTCTAACTCTCATTAAAGACACACACCCCTATACACACTCATTACATAACTTTAATAATAATCAAAAGGTGCCTTGGTGCCTCTTCAAATCATGTCCCGATTCAACGTGTCCACCAAAACATGCATCCCTTCATTCAAATTTGCCGCCTATGGGAAGTTAAGGAAGTCACCACCAAAAGTTGCTTCAAACACCCCTTGAAATTGGCACCAAAAATGAAGAAAATTTGATTTTTAACTGTAGTGGCTAAGCGCCGACCTAGCGACGCTTAGCCGCCAAGGTCCAATTTTCCATTTTTTTTTAATTTTTTTGCTCTAAATTTGATCCAATTTTTGTTCCTTTCATCCTAATCACTCATTTTCGTTATACCTGCAAGAAAAACACAAAATACCTTCCATTACAGTGCAATATCATCAAAAATTTGTATAAAAATATGCATAAAAACACTATATATTTTAGGTGTATCAGACATCCCGTTGTTTTCCCCAAAACCAGGTGTTTTCCATAGACCGTTCATGATCTAGGCATAAGATCTCACTCTGATCTTAATGAGCCTTCATGGGGATTGTTCCATGAGCTTCATCGTGGCAAGACAAACTCATCCATACGGATTTAAGGATGGTTTGAACCACTTCACTTCATAAAGGCTCAAAACAAGCACGAATTGAGTTATTTTGCTCAAACATTGGTTTGATGAGGTGAGGCCTCAATCAAATTTGTTTGGAATTATCGCCAAGTCATTGCAAAGCTCCTGGTATGCTCGATTTGATATGAAATTGGGTTTGAGTAGGAATTCACCAAAATGGGTTCACGGCCCAATGGGGAACTAGGTTGGAGCTTTCTGGAAGATCCTATTTTAATTAGAATCTTCTTCAAACACTTCAGGGAAGGTGTAGGAACTGTTAATTTGAAGATTGAGGTAAATTTATGTAGGATCCAAAAGGTTTCCTTTTTTGGGGTGTTTTAGGGTGGCTAAATTGAGAGAAGTCAGTGTGTTTGAAGGTTTGATTCTATGGGGAATCAATTGTTTAGGGTATGGGTAAGATTTTGGTCTTGAGTGTTTCAGGGTTTGGGGATTGTATGTTTGTCCCTCCTCTCTTGTGAAGCTCTTGGATTAGCCTATTTATAGGCTTGGAGAAGCCATGGCTAAGCTTGGGCTTGCTTGGAGATGAAGGTCACAGTGCATGATGGCTGAGGATAAGTTTTGGGCTTGAGAATAACCATGGATGGTTTTTCCCAAGCTTGACATGTTGAGCCTCCACTAAGGCTCAATTTTAATTTTCATCTTGGCTCCCCTCTATTGTGTGCCTTTGTGAGGTAGATAAGATCCTTGGGTTGAGTTGATTTTACCTCCCCCACATTAATTTACAATCTCACTCAATAGGCTTGATAGGGAATGACACATAAGCTTATCCTTCTCTCATTTCCATGGCTAGTCATGAGGAGGTTAACCACGCTGAGGAGAGTGACTTAAGTGCAGTCTTTTCTCCATTGGCTAGGGTTTGAAGTGCTCTCCACCTAAGAATATGTATCACACTTCAATTTTAGGCAGTCATGACACATATCCCTCCTCTTCATAATGGTGACATGATGGCTTTTCACTTTGTTTAAAAGTCATGTGTCATGGATTGGCTAATGTGTTAACCATGTTATGAAGAGTTTCATAGGTCATGGGTGACCCTCCATAAAATGAATTTGATTTTAGAAATCAATTATGGGTTTTTATGTCATGTGTGATGACATTCATTTAAATTTGATTTAGGGCTTTTTAATTATAATTTCATTTTTGAATTAATTATGTAATTAATTAAAAAATGTATGAAATTATACTATTAACCCATCAATTAGTCAAAATGATTTTGGTTGTTGACCATTTGACCAATTTTATCAATTTGGTCCAAAATTGTGTATTTTGGTAAAAGTTGAACAAAGTTGACCATAATTGACCAGGGTTGACTAGTTTGGTCAATGTGGTGTCATTGGGTCATGGATTGATCACCTAACTTAACCATTTGGGTAAAGGGTTGACCAATTTGGTCAATGTGGTGGTCATTGGGTCATGGATTAACCATTTTTACCTAATTTGACCATTTGGGTCAAGGGTTGACCAATTTGGTCAATGGGGTGACCATTGGGTCATGGATTGACCATTTTGACCTAATTTGCCCATTTGGGTCAAGGGTTGACCAGTTTGGTCAATGGGGTGGTCATTGGGTTATGGATTAATCATTTTGACCTAATTTAACTATTTTGGGTCAAGGGTTGACCAGTTTGGTCAATGTAGTGATCATTGGGTCATGGATAGAACATTTTGACCTAAATTGATCATTTAGGTCAAGGGCTGACCAGTTTGGTCAATGTGATGGTCCTTGGGTCATGGATCGATCATTTTGACCTAATTTAACCATTTGGGTCAAGGGTTGACCAATTTGGTCAATGTGGTGATCATTGGTTCATGGATTGACCATTTTGACCAAATTTGACTATTTGAATTAAGCGTTGACCAATTTGGTCAATGGGATAGTCATTGGATTGTGGATAGACCATTTTAACCTAATTTGACCATTTGGGTCAAGGGTTAGCCAGTTTGGTAAATGTTGATCAGATCAGGGTTTGTCATTGTTGATTTGATCATTTTTAGGATGTCTTAAGATTTGGGTTAAAATGTTCATTAGGGCTTTACCGTGGACATTAATGTTTAGTGATCATTGGTAAGATTTTGGAGGTCCATATTGGCAGACTTCCTCTCTCAAGATGATTTATAAATGATCCTCATAAAAGTGAGGTCAACAATGGTGATGACATGAATCTCCTTTTTTCTAGAACATTCTACATTTAATTATTATTATGGAGGTATACTCTCACGTTTCTTCGTTATTGTTGGTTTGTTGTTGATTTGGTTGTATTGTTTTTTTTTTATTACTCTATGTATCTTTTACTTGCCATTTCCTTACTTTCAATATCATATTGGTGGCTGGTTATACAAGGCTTTTTGGGTCACCTACTTGGTTTATGATGATATTAAGACCGCTTGTGTTGTTGATTTTATGGCTGAATATTGCTAGTTTTTTTTTGTGGCATGAATTTTGTAGTGGGTTATGATGTTATTTATAGGCTCTGCATTTTGCAGATTATCTTTGATTGTTATGGTTTTACTATAATTGCAGGCAGCTTGGTTAGTTCATTTTAGTGGTGGGTTGTGCTACTTTCACATTTTCTATTGGCTCGGGTTGCTCAATATAAGGGATGAAGCTGGCTTGTTATTGGGAATACACTTTGCTAGAGCAAGTATGTCTTTCATTTGTTGCTTTCCTTTCTTGTTTTATTGCCTTGTCACTTTGATATAGGTTCAAGGATTTTTGCAAAGGATCTTCGACGATGCCACAAGAAAAAGAGTATATTGTTTGGAGTGTTCCTTTTTTGGGGCATACTTGTTCAAATTTGGAGATCTTTTTGCATGGGTTGTACTTGTGGTGGTGAAACCCATAGGAGTTTGTGCTATACTTTTTTGCATTTTTATAATTGGATCCACAATCCACACAATCCTGTATCTTTTGCTTTGTTGAAATAAAATTACATACAGTTATATATATATATATATATATATATATATATATATATATATATATATATATATATTAATCTATTTTTTCTTTCATTTTGCATAAACAGTTTGCCTTGCACCCTAAGAATGACTCACACATTCGAGGAAACTTCAAGAATAAAGGAAGTGACCATTATCATGACATGTATGAGTTATTACTTGGGGTCTGGGATGCTCTGGATTACAAAATAATAAAAAAGAGTACATGCTAAATAACATTGTCGCTCTATGAAGGCATGAAGACCTCCAAGCAAACTGGTGGAGTGTTCTGAAGCATTTAGCATTGGAGGAGGCAGGCAAGAGTTAATTTTTGCATTAAGTCTTATTATAAATTAAATATGCACTAACTATTTCTTTACTTCGACAAACAATACTGTTTGGACAAGAGCCCACCGCTACCGAGTCTACCGAGTCACAAGCACTTACAAATAAGCGAGAGGTAAACCAGATTTAGGCAGGCAACAAATCCCTAGCAATCTATGTAAGTCACAAGATTAATTGTTATACAATTCAAATCATTAGTGAAGTTCTTTTTGCCTCTAAATTTCTCTTAATATTTTTATCTAAGAGACCTTCAAAAAGCTAAAGGAAATCTGGATCCAACGCATAGGAAGAATTATGATCCCAGTTCAAGATTTGTTCTATTATGAGCTATGGAAGGAAGTTGTTAAAGGTAAGAAGAAAGGACAGGTCTATGGTTTGGGTTCCCAATCACATGGCTATTAACTCATCCCTCCTCGAACACATTCAAGGATAAACTTTTACTACTCATAAGGATGACTTTTGTAGGAGGGTGGTTTCATTCATTGCAGATATAAAGACCTGATTTGTTGCCCAGCTCGCACAAGTGAGAGAAGCCAAAGTAAAATCAGAATAAGTTGCATTCCATTGCTAGGCTAGAAATCAGCTAATAAAGGAGGACAATAGGAAAGAGTATGATGAGAAAACAGGGAAGGATTAAGACTCTTTTATTCTATTTACTTTTTCGAGATATTTCGAATGAGCATTGTTATTTTTTTACAACTATTTTAATTGTTTAGTAAATGCATTATGTTTATTTATGTGTTTAATTTGTTCTTTCATTAATGTGATTTAGACTTAATAGCTGTTTGGATTAGTAAATTTCAGTGCGCAATACATAATTTGACATGTTTCTGTGTGAAGATTGCATGTGTGGAAATTATAATGAAATGAAATATGATTTTCATTTTTATTTAATGTTATAGGAAATTATAAATAATTGTTTTCGACACATTTATTGAATGGTCCAACAGATATAAATCATCATTTAGTAACCTGATAGCTAACTGATGTCTATCGATAAATCTACGACCTATTCCATCTAGAACATAGCTGAGTTACCCTAGACTGATAAATTTTTCACTATCTACAGTTTTCTGATGACTATTGATCCGTCGATCAACCAATGGATAACTCATGGTCTGCGATGAGGTATCGACCAATGACTCTACCATCAGTAATTTATCCTATGACATACTATAAAGTAATGGAATATTGTTCCTATTCTTCAATTTTTTGACTAATTTGGATCCTCTAGTGAGCAACCAATGGATACCTGACAAATATTTATGCAATCCAAAAGTTTACTCCTGTTGTTTATAATTAACAACAATTTATATACATTTTTCGTTTTAGTGTATGCCGGCTCGTCGGACCCACCGGTAATGCTTTGGTAATAAAAAACCATTATAAAAGTGGTTGGATCAGAAATTTCCAACAAGCAATGGGAGTTTTCTAGGGGCCAAAAGAATCTCATGCAATCCCATTACAACTAATAAGGAGAAGTTGTTTTCTGCATCCAAACATTGTTATTATTTTTAGTTGTTGTTCTTCCAAGTTCTAATGTGCTTGTATTTTATTAATTCATTTTTGTCGAGAATTATAGCCAATCCATAATAGCCATAGAAGAGAACGACTGTAGGAATTGATAAAAGGAACTCCCAAGGAGACATAAACTATAAGTTCCTATAATGCAGGTGTTTAGATTACATGTAATGGACTTAAATCTTAGCTAAAATTATAGAGATCTATGCCACACTTTTATAGGAGAATGTGATGTTATCATAATGCAGTTAACACTTGATCGATGTCTAGTGACTGTAATGAAAATAGTGAGGGTGAAGATGGGGATTTAGTAATGACGACAAGATAATGGTGTTCTAAAGATAATGAGAACCAGTTGACATAGAATGGCAAGTTAGTGACTATATTATGACAATAACAGTGTAACACCTATATTTCAAGAAACTAGGTAAAATTCAATAAATTTGGAAATGATCACTTTCTATCACACCCCAACTAACTCTCCTAGTAGGGTCTATCCTGGTTTGAAAAAGGTTGGTGAGAGTTGGTTTAACCAAATTTCTAGCCTCTATCACACCACAATGGACCTTACTAGAGGGTTAGTTAGGGTGTAACAAGCAGTCAGGTGATAGTAGATAGACTGCAATATTAAGGATATAATGACCAAAAATGTCAACTGAGAGAGGATGATCAAACAACGATAATGAGACAATGATATTAAGATCACAAAGGATGGATGATAATAGTTAGGTGAAGTTGGACAAACAATAATTGTCATGTGACGATATTTGGATGCTCTTAATCACTAGTGGTTGTTGGATTTAACCATTAGATTGAGCTATAAAAGTTTATTAGATATCAATGTTGTCCCCAAACTAAAGTTCCTCACATTCAGAGAATAGCGATCTACTCAAATTTTGAGAGTGAAAGATTTGTAAATTTAACCAAACTCTCAAAATACTTTATCAAATACCATATGCTGATTTCTTTGATCATAAATGATTTTTTCATTAATTAAGTTCATTAATTACTCAAAATCGAATGATATTAAACATATTAATTAGAATTCTCACATCAAAACCATCAATTTGGCTATAATTATTTAAGACATGGAGAATGTTTGGTTCAACCATATTATTTGTGATGGATTGGAACTCATTTGGGCTTGTATCAGGCCATAATGATTATTATTGCTGTCATATTATCAATGACTTTAAATTGACTGTAAATTTAATGAAATTAGAGCATTAATGATCATAAATTTAACTTCAGAGATTATCCGATCTGTGATACATCAAGATAATGTACAATCAAGTGAATTTTTTCTTCACATCAACTATATTAAAAGACTTTTAGCCCTATTTTGAATGAGTATATGATTAAAAGATATTTTATATTATTTTAAAATCATGATTATAGTTTAAAATTTTAATAATATGTAAGGATAATTTATAACTCAAACAATAATATAAAAAAAAAGTTTTAGGAACAGGGTTTTCACCTAGAATAATTTTATTAATCTATGGTTTTCTTGAAAAGCTGTCAATGAGGAGAAATTATTACATAACGAGTATGCTTGCAGCTCTGCGTGAGTAATAAGGCCTCAATAACTCTACGCTTATGTATTTCGTGGTTATTCAAAACTTATTGCGTGATTATTGGGGCATTAACTCTACTAACCTCTCAATAACCCTTCAATAACCTCCGTTGTTCCACTTTTATATTTTCTTGGTGTTATTCGAGATTTTGTGAGTTTGTTGGGCTATTAACTCAAATAACCTCCCAATAACCCCCAAATAACTCTAAAATATGGAACCGTGGATTTTATTGAGGGGTTATTACATAACCGCGGAGGTTATTGAGTAGTTATTACACACGCAGAGCTGCATGGGTACTCTGTATGTAACATTTTATCTCCAATTAGGATGCCAAGGCCCGCTGAAAAAAAACAGAAAAAAAAAAAAAGTTTAATTAGCAGATTACTGGAATGCCTCCAAGAATTTAAAAGTATTCATGTAATTGTATGAAAAATTGAAATCTTTATCATATACAATTACAACTATGATATATAAATACACGACAGTAAGTAAAAAAATAGATAATGATCATATTTACGCCACAAAAATATTAGACTTACCAAATCGACTCTTACTTAGTATGCAAAAAAGATACACTTCAAGACAAAAGATGATACACTTCATGACACATGAGTGATAGTTTATTTATTTTCAATTAGAACAAACAGTCCAATAACTCCAAAATAAATATCTGGTTGACTACCGTATTTTTAGGCATTAACATTAGCATGTGACTCAAAAAAATTATAATAATTTATAAATAATATAAATTTATAGTCGTTATTTGAGTAAATTTTAAGAATCACGCCCATAGATGTGATTAGTAATCCAAAAATTTTTAAATATGATAATAACATCTTGTCTTTCTCTAAAGCTCAGACAAACGTTTAATTAGGGTGACAAATGTCATAAAATGTCTGTCTATCAATTTTTAATTATTTACTTATGTTAAAAATATATAGATATATATAACAAAAATAGTGTTCTAACATTAATAAAATTATCTCGCTTCTCTAATAAAATTGTTAATTTAAATCTGAGTTTGAACCAAATTTATATTAATCGCTAGATACCCATCAATCAACATACACAGCACAAGAAACTTTATTATTTATAAAATTAGCACCTAAATTTCTTTTTGATTTTTTGAATTATTGAAGAGATGCATTTACATATGTCATGATAAATCCCTTGGGTTGAGGTTTTATTGTGAATTTAGATATTTGTTGTGTTAATAAATAATGTGATTGTTTTATAATGTGATTGTTTTATTAAATTTTCTATGTATAAGGGATGAATTAGTCATTTTCTAATTTTATTAGTCTGTCATAATCCCCTCTTAATTGAATGATGAATTATGACTCATTTTGATTTTTGGAGTTGTAACTTTATTTCAATTGTCTCTTATTTCTCCTCACGTGTTGATAGTGGAATAACCCCTCTTCATTTCATTAAAATATTTTTTTTTTTCTTTTTGATGGATTCTTTATCATTTCAACTATTTATAAGATTAAAATGGTTTTCTCTAGGGTAGCTTAACAAAGTAGCTTAAGGATGAATGAGTCATTTTCTAATTTGGTGCTTGATGGGTAGCTTCATGATTATCTTATTAAGTGGCTTCGACATCTTAATAGGAAGCACAAATCTTTGGTTCAAACCAATCCCCGTAGGTTTTTAAATATTTCGAATGGTTTCATCGCTTTGCTAGAATAAATAACAAGATTTAGTTTATTTGTAGACAAGAGGTTAACGGCTCCATTCTCATAAATCATCCTCAATTTCTCTACTTCTCCTTCCATATGGCTAGCCATTCTGGTTGTGCCACTATTATTTATGCAGGTGTGCCAAAAGTGCTTGATTGGAGTTGTGGCGTGCACTCTTAACAATCGACAAGTCTTTGAATGGTTGCGGGTTGGTTGAAGGGGATTTCAATCGTATTGCTTCCCCCCTCTGAAAGCTTGGTGATATACCTCCTAATTTATCTACCTTGGCAGCTTTTAATGATAATATCCTATATGCTGGATTATTTGATTTCGGCTTTCAGGGTCCTCACTTTACTTGGAGAAGAGGTCAGTTCTGGGAAAGGCAAGATAGATTATTGGTAAATGATTGTTAGTTCCATGTGTTACTGCACACCACCGTTAACCACCTCAGCTTAGCTGGATCTGATCATAGACCCCTCCTAAATTCAAATTCTGTTTCATCAATTCAAGGTCCACCCCCTTCAAATATTTGAATATGTGGTATGAAAATTCTATTTTCTTCATATATTCTCAACCAGTTGGAGTGGCATTGAACACTGTAACCCACTAATTAAGCTTTGGCAGTTGCAAAAGAAAGTATGTCTTGCTCACACTGGAATTGGAATACATTTATTGATTTTTTTTTTTAATTGGTGGACCTAATTGAGAGGGATTTGGTGACCTTAGAGAAGGATGCTGCCTCTGGATTGGTGGATGCGTACTCCTTGTTGGAAGATAATGAGAGGATCCTAATCACAGTGGCCATACAGGAAAGCTTTCTAAGACAAAAGGCTTTAATCAGTAGGTTTCTAGATGGGGATAGAAACACAAAATACCATCATGCGTGTATCAATTATAGAAGAAAATGCAATGTCATTCACAACATTAAGAATGCTCAGCGGAGATGGTTGCATGATTGAACCGCAACCCGACTTTTACTTATGTAAGAATTTATGAATTTATATTTAAATATTTATAATAATTATTGTAAAAGTCACAATTTCAAACTCAAGTACACGTATCGTTTCAAGTAATACAGGGCTCTATTGGACTCCTGGTTATCGATCCTACAGGGAAGATTATGAAAAAATTAAGAAATATTTTAGATTTTTCAAATTAAATGTAATTATTATTTTTATTTCTTTTCAAAATTCAGATTTTAAATAAATTTTTTACTAAATGTAAGTAAGCAGTAATAAAGTAAAGATTAATGCAAGTATAAATAAAACAACTTTCTCCTTTTCAACTAATCCAAGATTTTTAGAATAATTATCATTTTTGAAGAACTTAGATTATGGTATTATGCCAAATAGAAGCATTCATATTCTTTACCTTCACTCGATAGTATAAAGAACATTGGCTAATATATAGATCGGTTCATGATATTTTATTAGTAGAATGGGTTAATCTAGGCTCACACTACTAGATGTCCAAGGGTAGCTATGGTCGGTTCTACCAGTGATCCGTTCCCTTTCTACATACCAAATTATTAGAATTTAGTCTGTCACTCTAAAAACTAATCAATTCCTACGCCCAAAAAATAATATCTTCCAATTTATTTACACTTCACCTTGAATAACCCGCATAAAACCTTTGATTACCCAAGGATTCATGTGATATCTACTAGTTAAGAACTCATCTCCGGATAGGTCTCAGAACTCTTCAACAAGTTTTAACAATTTAAATGACCAGTTTAAAAAGTAAATTTTGATCAGGTATTAATATCATCACAATTTTTATAAATATTTTAAGTTAAGTTCTCCAACAAAATTCAATTATCTTATTATCTTTTCATAGTTGAAAGGAGAAAGAAAACTAACTACTCATAACACATTGAATTCACACAAGAAAACTTATTTAAAAAACTTTGAACCAAGTTACAAATACTTATCTGGAACATTTCTTCAAGTGATCCGCTGACTTCTATTGACTCCAATGCAAGGTACTAAACCTTAACAGTAACAATACTTAAAAACTCACACTTACTACTCAAGGAATTGAGTACAAATACTCAAAATAAACTCACTAAATGCAAAAGAAAGAGGCTCCCTAAAATGATTGGATGCTAGAGGGGGTATATGGTGATAGAATGGGCTAGTAGGGACTTTAAGGTGAACTTTTCTCTATAGAATTGACTCCTATTTATAGAGCTCTGAATTTGACCAGGGGTTACTTATGGCACCTCTTCAAAATTCGTCCAAATACATTGTATCTTCTAGAAGGTAACAGTCATGCCTAGGCGCCAGGATCTAGCGCTGGAGTCCGTGACCCATTTTTCGCACCTCTTCACTTTGGATCGCACCTCTTCGAGATTAAAATTGTTTCCCTATGTCCAGATGCATTGTATCACATGTCCTATATTTTAGGAGTAACTTCCAGTCTTCTAGAAGGTCTGATAACTGCTTAATACCGTCAAAATAACTGCCTAAAGTTGTCAAAAATATTATCTATTTCTATATCGAAGTGGCAATTAGGCGCCGAATTCTGGCGCCAGACCTAAAATTTTGGCAACTTTGCTTTATAGCTCTATTTTTGCTCCTTTTTGCTCCTTTTTCCTTCTTGAACTCTTTTTTTATCACCTACATCCAAAAACATAAAAATAAATTTCATTAAAGCATAATATCCATAAGAATTGAATCATAAATAAGGCATAAAAATAGGTATTTTTTAGTAGATTAAATTCCCCCAAACTTAAACGTTACTTGTCCTCAAGTAACCCTTTTTTTATTACATAAAATATATAACATTTAGATTGAAGTTTAAATATTTAAGATTCCTTGTAAATTTTTGTTTTTTAAATGATTTATCATATCATTAACTAAATTTCACTAATTAAGTTTAATTTTTATAATTAAACAATATTTAACTACAAATCATAAGACTTCCAATTTTTCATTTATTTCAAGAATAATTGTAATTTGTTATATTAAGGTCACCTAAAATATTTACAACAAAAAGACTTTCATGAAACATTTTTCTAGTAAAAATAATTGTACATAAAAATTAAGTTAAAAACGTAATTGGTTTTCTTCCTATAAGATAATTCAAGTGAAGCCAATTTTTTATTAGGCATTTTCTCAAGCTTCTCCTCACATTTCTTTGTTTTTTTCTTTTCTTTTTTTTCTTTTCTTTCTTTTTTTTTCTTTCTTCTCTCTTTTTTTTATAAGGATATTTTTCATTCCTCCATTTTTTTTTGTAAGGATTACTATTTTTGGATAGCCTGTTAATGATTTTGAACTTCAATATTTTTAACTTATATTTAAAAACTTATACATTTTTACTTAATAAATATGACATTTTTAATAATTATTTTTCAAAATTTATTTTAATCTTTTTCATTTTCAAGTAATAATCTTGATTCCTTAATATTTATAAAATACAATTCTCTTTACTATAAATAGAAAAATTCTTAATCTTATTATTCTTTAAGTTAAATAATTCTATTCTTAAAATCAATCAAAATTATTGAAATTTTAGTTAAGTTTACTAAAATTCAAAAATTTAAGTAATCTTAAATAGATTTTTCATTCCTTGTGTTGTATTAATATTTTTAAAGATAATATTAGTTCATTAAGGACAAATAATATTTAAAATTGAAAAATGTTTTCCCTTCCCCCAAACTTCAGCTTTAGTATAAAAATGAATCATAAAATTTTCTAAAGCATGAGAGAAAGAAATAAACAGGAATTTATCTAGGTACAATGATTATGTAGTAAGGAAAACTCATTTCTAATTCTACACATGCTTTAAATGTATATAACAAAAATGGTTAAGTATATATAGAAAAGTTTACAGAGAAGGAGTTAATTTCAACAATTTTTTTATTATTATATATATTATAGTTATTCTCTCTTTTTTATTTTAAAACATGCAAAATTACTAACTATTCATGAATACTAAACAGTAGGCTAAAACAGAAACAAACATTCATCATAGAAAATAAAAATTCATCCATACTTCAGTCTTTAATACATAACACATAAGATGATCTAAAGCAGTCTCAACATCAAAAGTCCACACTAAGTTAATTAAACAAATCAACACTAACAAACAACAATAAAATCGGACTCATCAATACTAACATACTAGAAATAAACTAAAAATAGAATCACACATCTCAGTAGGTAAATCAAGTTACTAATCACTATCTGTAGCCTCGTCGTCGTCGACACCAAAAGAAAATTCTATATCCTTCGGATCAACATAAGGTGAAAATCTAGGATAGGTAGGGAACTGAACATCATGATCACCCTTCAGGAATCTAATAAGAGACTCAGAATACTCAGCATCATAATCACTCCTCCTTTGGGTGTACTCAGAAAGATGATCGATCTTCTTATCAATCGTATCTATTCTACAATGAGTTAGAAATAACTCATTATGCTGCTCCATAAACTTATAATGCATGGATTCCCAGAAACTAGATGGTGGCTCATCAGTAAAAGTAGAATGTCTAGAAGTAGAAGGTCTACCAGTAGTAGGTAATGAACTAGAAGGTGCGGTAGAACTCTTACCTCAAAATCGATCATAGATACTATCACTTTCTCTTCCAATAGGCTTTGTAGACTTAAGCTTTTCCTCAGAAAGCTCAGCAACAACTCCAGTACTTTCATGCAGAGAATAAATCAAAGATGGAAATCCAAGTCCAACAGAAGTGCTAGAACGAGCAGTGGCCTCTACAGAATCATAAATGATACTCCCAACATCAATCAGCTTTCTCTACTGTATGCAGTAGTTGAGGATAGCTCTCTCCTTGGTAACCTCACTCAAATGATTGAATAGAAGGAGGCGAGCGGAAATAAAGTAATGTCATGCCTTTTAAATACCATTAAGCTTAGAAGATAAACAATTTACCCGTTTTTCATTCTGGATCTTCCAAGCTCCAGTACCATCAATCAAGTAAGCAATAATCATCTCTAAATCTCCCTCAGATGGAGATAATCCAGAGTAATAACACTCTATATTCGGAGGCAGTCCGTAGAAAATGTTGATTCGCTCTGGAGTAAATCTTACTCCAACTCCTCTTACAAAGATCTCGTACTATTCAGCATCCACGAAATTTGCATAAAACTCCCTGACGACAGGTATAACAGCAACAACAGTAAAATAACAGAATCGTTGCCAGTTGAGTGCAACCATCTTATCTTAAATCCTTCATCTAGGATTGTAAAAACTTTGTTCCAAGATAAACTTCCTGGTCGTAGCAAAATCGTTGTACCAAAAATGTACCGCAATAGTGACAAACTTGCTACGATCAAAATTTTCTCGTTCCTTTCCTCGCTTAGATTTAGGTGCCATCTAAATGAGAAATAAAAATGCAAAATAAATGTAGATGATCAAAGGAAATAAACTAATTTAAGCTTTTCAAACTTGAAAGAGCTTAAAAATCCATGGATTTAACTCTAAAATTCAAATTTTTCTCAAAATTTCAGTTTTCTTCAAAGAGAGCAAAATCCATGGTGAAAATCGAAAATAATTGGTTTAGAATGTAGATCTGACCTTGGGATGAAAAAATTGAGTGATTTCAAGCATAAAAACTTGTAAATCCGGCCTCAAAATGGATCTCTAGGGTCGATTTTCGCGACAACGGGATGACCAGGAAACTTAGGCGTCGAAAATGGCGTGGGGGGTTTAAGAAGATGAAGTTTTGGGTTCAGGCCAAACCGGCGCCTAGGCGCCGAATTCTGGCGCCTAGGCGTCATACTCGCCTTTCCAAAAATTAGATTTAAATATTATATTTTCCACAAAAACTTATCAAATTTGACTTCTAATTACTCATATGAGAGTATTAATCCAATTTATATCCTCCAAACATTTTCCAAAATCAATTTAAAATGACAACCTAGATCCACATTTCAAACTCAAAATATAACCAAACTCTTCAATTCCAATTCATAATTTTCATTCCAAGCTCAATAAATTCCAGAACAAGACTATAACAAGGTTCATCATTCTATAAACAACACAAACAACATAAATTCAAAGCAAATTTTCTATCCAACAACACACATTAAACAATTAAGCAAACACACTAACGAAATCTTTGACTCACTAAAACTTGACTTAATCACACCTAGAACACATAAAAGATCAATTTAACAACAAACTTCATTTTCCATCTCTTTCGCAATGAAGTTCGCTAGGACTGCCAAGACAGAAAAACAACGCCCTTGGAAATTCCAAATCCGTCTTTTCATCAGTCCACTTGTTCTTCGCACACATTGCTACTTGAGCGTCTTGATAGGCCGCCATATGATCAAACTGAAGTTTCGTTTGTCATTCCATATGCTCAATTTGATGATGTGCAAATATGGCTGTCAAAATGGCTCGTTGTTCTCGAACAGCTCGTGTTCGGCTCGTTAAGAAGCTCATTTTTGGCTCGTTCGCTAAGTTAACAAGCCTTAACGAGCCGAACACGAACAAAGATTTGTTCGTTCGTGTTCGGCTCATTTTGGCTCAAAATACTATTCCTCAATTATATATATATATATATATTAATGAGTAGTATTTTTAAAAAATTTAAAAGATTTATAATCAATTAAAATTATTAATTAAACAAATATAATAAAGAGTTTTAAATTAGATTGAAATGATGTTTTAATATAAACTATAATTCTTAAATCTTGCCCCAATTATTAACATCTTATGGTTACGTGATTAGGATTGTCAAAATGACTCTTTGTTCGTGAACAGCTCGTGTTCGGCTCGCTAAGCAAACGAGCCGAACACGAACACACTTTTTGGGCTCGAAATGTAAACGAGCCGAACACGAGCTAAGTCTGGGCTCGCTCGTGTTCGGCTCGTTTACACCCTTATGTGCAAATGATTCCCAATACTTTGAAGTTCCGCTTCAATCTTTTCCAAACAACTAAATAACCTCTCCATACTAACTGCTATAAAACCATTAAAATAAGGTTGATGATCTTTGGGGGACTTGTCTCTTACCTCATTTCCATGATTTCCTCTATCCATTGCTTCTAAACTCCTCTTAACTCTTCCAAAATGAATTGCTCTGGTCGAAAATAGGGTTTCTTAGTGATTGGGGACGATGGTAGGGCAACATATAAAGAGATTTCGTGTTAAAAACTGAAGTTTTTTGGTTTTTCCATGATCTGTAACTGTGGCGCTTAAGCATCGAAATCCGGCTCCTAGGCGCCGGACTATCGATACCAATGGTTATACTGGCGCTTAAGTGCCAACTTTTGGCGCCTAGGTGCCGGAACCAAGTTCGACTCTGTTTCGCCTATCGTCAAATTTTACAAAGTTTTGGTCTTAAAAATAGGTCTATTAAAAGGGTGTGATCAACATATAAACAACGATTAAGATAAATTCAAATCATAAATAATCACAATGATAATAAATGAGTTGCCTCCAACAAAGCGCTTGTTTTAACGTCGTCAGCCCGACTTAATCAATTGAATTAATCGGGTAGACTCAGTTTGTAAGCCTCTTTGTAATTTGGTTTCATTTCTCCCATATAAGGCTTCAGTCTTAATCCATTAACTTTACATATTTTTTCAGTTTTGGGATCTTTAATATCCACATCTCCATAAGGGTATACTTTCTCAATTATAAATGGTCCCATCCATTTAGATCTTAATTTTCTAGGAAAAAGTTCTAAACGAGCTTTAAATAATAACACTTCTTATCTAAGCTCAAACATTTTCCTTGAAATCTTTTTGTCATGCAATTTCTTTATTCTTTCCTTATAAATCTTTGCATTTTCATAGGACTCATTTCTTATCTCCTCCATTTCATTCAGTTGTAATAATTGTGTCTCTCCTACAGCATTTAAATCATAATTTAACTCTTTTATCGCCCAGTAAGCTTTATGTTCCGTTCAACAGGTAAGTGACAATGTTTACCATAAATTAACCGATAAGGTGACATTCGATAGGTGTCTTATAAGCTGTTCTATAAGACCATAATGCAGAATAAAGTCTATCAACCCAGTCAGTTTCTTTAGGATTAGCAGTCTTCTCTAATATTCTTTTAATTTCTCTGTTTGATACTTCAGCCATTTCACGTGTTTGCGGGTGATAAACAGTTGCAATTCTATGTTTAATTCAAAATTTTCCCAGTAATGTTTAAATTCTTATATTTCTGAAATGACTTCTCCCATCTGTGATAATTACCCGGGGCATTCCAAATCTTGTAAAAACCATCTTCTTTAAAAATTTCGAAATACTTTTAGAATCAGTGTTAGGTAAAGCTACAGCTTCGATTCACTTTGAAACATAATCAACTACTAATAAAATATAAATCTTTCCAGATGATGATACAAAAGGTCCCATAAAGTCTAAACCCTATACATCAAAAATTTCAATTTCTAATATATAGTTTAGAGGCATTTCATCTTTTCTGGATATATTTCCCATTCTTTGACATCGATTATAAGTTTTCACATAATGTCCATCATCTTTAAATAATGTAGGCCAATAGAATCCAGAATTTAAAATTTTAAACACAGTTTTATCCACTCCAAAGTATCCTCCAAATTCATAATTGTGACATTTTTGAATAATTACAAAAGTTTCTTCATAAGGTAGACATCTTTGAATCACAAAATCTCTTCCTATTTTAAATAAATGAGGATCTTCCCAAATATATGATTTACTATCATTATTGAATTTCTTAATATATTTGTTATTCAACCCATATGGTAAAATATTGCTAACCAAATAGTTAACTATATCAGCATACCAAGGCATTTGTAATCCTTGAATAATATATAAATGTTCATCAGGGAATTTTTCATTTATATTTTTTTCATAAATCTTCTCACTATTATTTTTTATTCTTGATAAATGATCAGTAATTTGGTTGCCAGTTCCTTTTCTGTCCACTTTTTTAAAATCAAATTCTTCTAAAAGTAAAACCCATCTAATCAATCTAGGTTTAGCATCCTTGTTAGACATTAAATACTTAATAGTAAAATGATCAGTATGTACGATGCATTTCATCCTAAGAAGATATGGTCTAAATTTATCAAAGTCATATACTATTGCTAAAAGCTCTTTTTCAGTAGTAGTGTAATTTATTTCAGTTTCATTAAGAGTTTTACTAGCATAATATATAACATTTAAATTTTTCTCGTATTTTTGTCCCAATAAAGCTCCAATTACATAATCACTTGCATCACACATTAATTCAAAAGTTTTACTCCAATCAGGTGCAACAAAAACAAGTGTACTGGCTAATTTTTCTTTTAAAATATTGAACGCATTCAGACAATTTTCATTAAATTCAAATTTAACTTCTTTTTCAAAGAAATGGCAAAGAGGATTAGCAATTTTAGAAAAATTCTTTATATATCTTCTATAAAATCCAGCATGACCCAGAAAACTTCTCACATCAGTAACGGTAGTAGGAAGTTGAAGTTCAGCAATAATTTTCACTTTTGCCTGATCAACTTCCATACCTTTTTTGTAAAATTTTATGTCCAAGTACAATTCCTTCTGTGACCATAAATTGACAATTTTCCCAGTTTAGAACCTAATTTGTTTCTTCACATCTTTTCAGAACTTTAGTTATATTTTCCAAGAAAGACTCAAAAGAAGTTCCAAAAACTGAAAAATCATTCATAAATACTTCAATTCCTTTATCAATTAAATCACAAAATATTGACATCATACATCTTTGAAAAGTTGCAGGTGCATTACATAGACTGAAAGGCATTCTTCTAAAGGTAAATGTTCCATAAGGACTTGTAAATGTTGTTTTTTCTTGGTCCTCAGGAGCAACGGGTAATTATTGATAACCAGATTATCCATCCAAAAAATAGAAATATGAGTGTTCAACTAATTTATCCAGGATCTGATCCAAGAAAGGAAAAGGAAAATGATCCTTTCTAGTGACATTGTTTAATTTTCAATAGTCAATGCAAATTCGTCATCCAGTAACTTGTCTTGTAGAAATTAATTCATTTTTTTATTAACAACGACAGTTACTCCTCCTTTCTTCGAAACACAATGAATAGGACTTACCCATTGACTATCCAAATAAGATAAATAATTCCAGCATCTAACCATTTCAAAATCTATTTTTTAACAACCTCTTTCATAATTGGGTTCAATCTTCTTTGAGGTTCAATAGTGGGTTTACAATTTTCTTCCATTAAAATCCTATGCATACGTATCGAAGGGCTTATTCTTTTTATATCTCGCAATAGTCCAACCAAAAGCTTTCTTATAGTTCTTCAGAACTCTTATTAATTTTTCTTCTTGATCTTTGCTTAGCTCTGAAGATATAATTACAGGTAAAGTTAATGAATTTCCAAGAAATGCATACTTTAAATGTGCAGGTAATGTTTTTAATTCCAGTTCAAGGGCTTTCTCAATTGAGGGTAAAAGTATATCATTTTTAGTTGTGTCTAAAATTTCCTAATTATCATGAATATAATGAGTTTCTTCAAATAAATTTTCTTCATTTACTTCTTCAATTTCTTCAATTAATTACTCATTATATAACACAGATTCATCATTTTTTTCTTCAAAAATGACCTTACATTTTTCTTAATAATTCTTTTCAATTATATAATAAAAAATATTCATCTGATAGCATTTTTCTCTATCAGGATACCTCATTGATTTCAGAACATTAAATGTTATTTCTTGATCATTAACTCTCATCGTTAATTCTCCTTTTTTTACGTCAATCATAGCATGTCCGGTAGCTAGAAAAGGTCTCCCTAAAATAATAGGTATTTCTTTATCTTCTTCCATATCTAATACAATGAAATCTACAGGAAAGATAAATTTATCTACCTTAACAAGAACATCCTCTATAACTCCTTTAGGATAAGTGATAGATCGATCAGCTAACTGAAGGGTTACAGTGGTGGGAGAAATCTCTCCTAAATCTAACCGTTGAAAGATTGAAAAGGCATGAGATTAATATTTGCTCGTAAATCACATAAGGCTTTTCCACAAAATTTTTCTTCAATAGCACATGGTATAGTGAAACTTCCAGGATCTTTACGTTTCTGAGGTAATTTCTTCTGATTTATTGCACTACATTTTTCACTTAATGCAACAGTTTCATAAGCTTCAAATTTCCTTTTCTTGCTTAAGATATCCTTCATATATATTGCATAGCTTGACATTTGTTCCAAAGCTTCAACAAATGTAATATTAATGGTAAGTTTATTAAAAATCTCAAAGAACTTAGAAAATTGATGGTCAAGCTTTTGATGTTTTAGTCTTTGAGGAAATGGTGGTGGTGGTCTTTCAACTTCCATTTCAATAGGAATCACAATTTGATCTTTACTTGGAGAAAGAGTATCTTTAGGTTTTTCAATCTCTTCTACCTCTCTCTCCTTTTCAATTTCATTCTGAATTTTTTCTTTTAATTCCCTTCCACTTCTAAGTTGTACAGTTTTTGCTTGTACAGTTTTTGCTTGTTCATGATCTTTCCCATCTGATTCTCAATATTACGAATAACAGTGTTTTGACTTTGTAGCTGATTACCTAGTTGCATAATTAATTCTTCTACGGATAACTTTTTCTGCTGATTGTTAAAACCAGGAGGATAAGTTGGTCTAAAGTTTGAATTTTCTTGATTGTTCTAATTTCCAGTTGGATTAACTTGATTATTACTCCATTGTTGATGTCCATTATTTCAATTAAAATTAGGGTGAATTTTCTAACCTGGATTATAAAAATTATAATAAGGGTTATTAGTTTTACTAGCAATAGCTTGTAAAGTTTCTATTGTTTGAGAATCATCAGTATTTGTCGAATTATCATTACTTACATGTGATATATTAATAGCAAAATTATTTATTTTATTAGATATCACAGCCACTTGTGAAGCAAAAATAGAAAAGGCTTCATTATCTTGAATACTTGCCATTCTTTTAGGATTAACCCTTTCAGAAGGCCATTGAAAATTATTATTAGCCATTTCTTCAGTTAAAGTGTAAGCTTCTTCAAATGTCTTAGCCATTAAAGATCCACCAGCAGCAGCATCTATAATAGATTTAAGTGATCGAATAAGTCCATTAAAAAATGTTTGAAAAATTAACCAATCTGGTAAAGCATGATGAGGACATTTTCTTAATAGTTCTTTAAATCTTTCCCATGCTTCATAAATTGTTTTTGCATCAAATTGCATAAATGAAGTAATATCATTTCTTAATTTAGCAGTTTTAAAAGGAGGAAAATATTTAGCAAGGAATTTTTGTGTCATATATGCCCAAGTTTTAATAGAACAAGTTGCTAATGAATTAAGCCACATCTTTGCTTTATCTTTTAAGAAAAAAGGAAAGAATCTAAGCCTAATAGCATCATCAAAAACATTATAATATTTAAAGGTAGCACAAAGTTCAAAGAAACTAGCAAGGTGTAAATTTGGATCCTCATTTGGTGTTGTTCCAAATTGATTATTTTGAACCATTTGAATAATAAAAGGTTTAAGCTCAAAAGAATTAGCATCTACAGCTGGGATTTGAAAACTAATACGGAGTTCATCAGTTGTAGGGTTTGTTCATTGATTTATATTGGATTTTGATTATTGTTATGTAAGTTAGCCATTTCCTGATATTTTTGAATTTTTTTCCTTTTCTTATTCTTTTAACTGTTCTTTCTAATTCAAAATCAAAATGTAATAATCCTTTAGATCCAGAACTACGCATAAAAATAAATTAAAATATTTTTGGTATTTTTGTTTATATATTTTTATGTTTTTAATTTTATTATTATTTTTTTAAAGAAATAAAAGTGTATAAATTATATTTAATTTGAGAAATGTAAAAATTGTCTTTTTAACTTTCTTCCTTATTTTCCCCGGCAACGTTGTCGGCGCCAAAAACTTGAACCCTGACCCAACTTTTACTTATATAAGAATTTATGAATTTATATTTAAATATTTATAATAATTATTGTAAAATTCACAATTTCAAACGCAAGTATATGTATCGTTTCAATTAATACTGGACTTTATTAGAGTCCTGATTATCAATCCCACAGGGAAGATAATGAGAAAATTAAGAAATATTTTAGATTTTTCAAATTAAAAGTAATTATTATTTTTATTTCTTTTCAAAATTGAGATTTTAAATAAAATTTTTACTAAATGTAAGTAAGCAGTAATAAAGTAAAGATTAATGCAAGTATAAATAGAACAACTTCCCCTTTTCAACTAATCCAAGATTTTTAGAATAATTATCATTTGTGCAGAACTTAGATTATGGTATTGTGCCAAATAGAAGCAATCTTATTCTTTACCTTCGCTCGATAGTATAAAAAATATTGGCTAACTATAGATTGGTTCATGATGTTTTATTAGTAGAATGGGTTAATCTAGGCTCAAACTACTAGATGTCTAAGGGTGGTTATGGTCGGCCCTACCAGTGACCCGTTCCCTTTCTATGGACCAAATTATTAGAATTTATTCTGTCACTCTAAAAACTAATCAATTCTACGCCAAATAAATAATATCTTTCTATTTATTTGCACTTCACCTTGAAAAACCCACATAAAGCCTTCGATTACCCAAGGATTCAAGTGATATGTACTAGTTAAGAACTCATCTCTGGATAGGTCTCAGAATTCTTCAACTGGTTTTAATAATTTAAATGTCCAGTTTAAAAAGTAAATTAGGATCAGGTATTAATATCATCACAATTTTTATAAATATTTTAAGTTAAGTTCTCCAATAAAATTCAATTATCTTATTATCTTTTCATAGTTTAAAAGAGAAAGAAAACTAACCACTCAAAGCACATTGAATTCACACAACAAAACATATTTATAAAACTTTGAACCAAGTTACAAATACTTATCTGGAATGTTCCTTCAAGTGATCCGCTAACTCCTATTGACTCCAATGCAAGGTACAAAACTTCAACAACAACAATACTTGAAAACTCACACTTACTACTCAAGGAATTGAGTAGTAATACTCAAAATAAACTCACTAAATGTAAAGGAAAGTGACTCCCTAAAATGATTGGATGCTAGAGGGGGGTATATGGTGATAAAATGGGCTTGTAGGGACTTTAGGGTGCACTTTTCTCTGTAGAATTGACTCTTATTTATAGAGCTCTGAATTTGACCAAGGGTTACTTAAGGCACCTCTTCAAAATTTGTCCAAATACATTGTATCTTATAGAAGGTAACTGTCGCGCCAAGGCACCGGGATCAGGCGCCTAGGCGCCGAAGTTCGTGACTCAGTCTTCGCACCTCTTCACATTTTATTGTACCTCTTCGCGATTAAAACAATTTCCCTGTGCCTAGATGCATTGTATCACATGTCCTATATATTAGGAGTAACCTCGAGTCTTCTAGAAGTTCTGATAACCGTTTAACACTGTCAAAATAACTGCTCAAAGTCGTCAAAAATATTATCTGTTTCTATATCGAACAGGCGCTTAGGCGCCGGATTCTGGCGCCTAGGCGCCAGACCTAAAATTTTGACAACTTTGCTTTTTAGCTCTATTTTTGCTCCTATTTGCTCCTTTTTTATTTCTTGAACTTTTTTTTATCACCTACATCCAAAAACATAAAAACACCTTTCATTAAGGCATAATATCCTTATTAATTGAATCATAAATAAGGCATAAAAATAGGTATTTTTTAAGTGCATCAATGATCACATTGACATTGCCCAGGATGCAATTGTATTTTTTTCAACAATTTCTCACTTCTTCCACCTCAAATAGAATTCCTATTGATCAGTCTTTCTTCCTTCAGGATCACCTTTATTCTAGTGAGCTACATCTTGTTGATATTCCACAGAAGGGGGAAATTTGGAGTGCCTTATCTAGTATAGACAGTGGTAGGAATGTTGGATGTGATGGGTTTTCTTCTAAATTTTACAAAATGGCTTTGGAGGTTATCAAAAGAGATGTGATCAGCACAATTCAGTGCTTTTTCTAGGGTACTCACCTCCCCAATTACTTGTGTGCATCTAAAATTATTCTAATTTTTAAATCCTCTCTAGGGAAACAACTGAGCCATTTCAAACCCGCTAGCCTTACCAATATTATCAGTAAAATCATTGTGGGAAGGCTACAACCACACCTTACTAACCTAATCAGTCCCAACCAGACAGCTTTTGTCAAAAGGAAGGTGCATTAGGAATAATGTACTTCCCCAGGAGCTACTCTATGATCTTGACAAGCATTGTAGAGGGGTAAATATCATTTATAAAGTGTATTTGTAGAAGGACTGTGATACTATTCATTGGGACTTCATTTTGGATACATTATGGCCAAGGGGCTTCCCTAAAGAATTCTGTGACCTCATCTCCAGATGGTTGAATGCTAATGCTCACTCCAACCATATTAATGGGAGAACCCATGGATTTTTTAAGGCTACCAGGGGCTTTACAACAATGAGATCCACTCTCCTCACCACATTAATTCTTGCCTTAGATTATTTATCAAGATTGTTGGATAGAACAATCATCAACATGCCCCACTTGATATATCATCACAAGTCCAATATAGTTGTCAGCCACCTTATTTATGTTGTTGAAACTATTCTTTTTCCCAGGGCTTGCAAGGTTACTATAAGGCACATCTATAATTGACTGAAGATGTTCCAACAACAGCTTGGCATGTTGTTCAATTCAGGAAAATGTAATATCATCCCCAACAACAGGACACTTCCCCAGTAAAAATAGTGGATTGCTGAATTTACTGGTTTTACTACTACTTCTACTCCTCTACAATACTTTAGGGTGCCTTTAATCAAAAGTAGAGCCAAGTAGGTTCAATTTGATGTGTCATAAAAATGATTAAATCCCAAATAAATAATTGGCCCTATTCCTTCTTATTCAATGGTGGTAGAATCACCCTTTTAAATAGCATGTTAACAACATTCCCATCCTACTTTCTACAACTGGTAATCATGAAAAGAAATACGCATCTACACTTGGAAAGGTGCTTTAACAGGTTTCATTGGTCTGGACAGAGGAAAAAACTTCATTGGGGTAGGTGGCAGAAAGTTACTAGGCCTTCGTTGGCTGGTGGTCTTAGCTTTAAGGGGCTGAAATAAACACAACATATCAATCTTTTGCAAATTATGGATCAACTTCTGACAACATGATTCCCTTTGGGCTAAGTTCATGCCGAGAAAATGTTGTAAAGACTTTCATCCAACTTTGGTGACTAGGAAGCTTAGAGATTCCAGAATCTGGGTTAATTTACTGAAGATCAAGCAGCATGCAAAATAGTTTGTTTTGTGGGACCTGGGCTATGGGAATGTTCATTTCTGGTTAGACATTTGGTGTCCTGAGGAGCAGTACACCCAAAACCTGATAACATCAATCCTCATCTTAAAGTGGCTGATTGTTGGGAAGGAGATAGTTGGTCTTGGACCACACTATATTATATGACAGATGAGAGCTTAGCTACCAGTATTTATAGGCTTCCTTTTGATAGGAATCAGAAGGATAAATTTGTGTGCAAGCCTGTACAACCCACAGCCTTACTAAATCCATTTACTTCAAGCTGTATCAATTAGACCCTTTCCCCTGAGGGGAGTACCTAAGGAAAAAATTTCTTTCACCCTCTATGTCATTCCTATGCTAGAGAATCTTTCATAAACTCCTTCCTACTGATGATCTCTTTTAATTGAAAGGGTTATGGTTGTTGGCTTTGCAAGGCTACTGAGGACTCAATTACATATCTTTTTTTTTGAAAGTCATAAGTGCCAAAAGGTTTGGGTTAAATTCATTAAGGACCTTGACCTCAACACTTTGTTGTTAGAGTGGGAATATCTCTCTGAATGTTGGTCTGGTTGGTACCATGCTAAGCTAGGCCCCCTCCCTTTCATCATTGCCTAGTTCTTATGGATGGCTAGAAACCAATCCAAATTTGAGGATACTTCCCTTAATGAAGTGCACGTAGCCATTAACTATAAATCCTTCTTGAGCAGATTGATCCTCCACAAGAAAACCCCTGCACATTACCTAAGTTGACAACAAGGTTCCCATTGTCATTCTCTATGTTAAAGGTGTTTTGGCTGAGATCTGATCACCCATCAATCAAAGTCAATTATGATGGGATGTTTTCCTCTGATGGTACTGGTTTTGGTGGTATCTTCAGAGACAATAATGTATGTGTTTGCTTTCTTTTCATTCCCCAGTTTTTATTTTGGATGCACTAGAAAATGAAGCTGCTGCTGTGTTCTGGGCCATTAACTTGGCCATCCTGAACCATTGGCGCTCTTTACAAGTTCAAAAGGACTCTTCTTTGCTTTTGGCTGCCATCACTGATGCAGGAAATTCCTCATAGCATATTCTACACTGAATCAAGCTTATCAAATCCTTCATGTCTCAAACTAATGTTCAATTTTCTATCATTTTTAGGAAGGGAAATAGGATAGCTAATTAGTTGGTCAAGTATTTTTGTGAGTCCCAAACTTTGCTTGTGTCTTCCCTTCCTTCTCCTCCTCTTAACTTTTTGTTGCAGAGGGACCTTTTTAATGCCCCCACTTCAGAATTATAACTCGATTATTTAATAGAAGTTTATTTTTTGCCAATATATAAATATTCAATAATCTATATTTTGTTTCATTGTGCATAAATTGTTCACCTGGCACCCTGAGCATGACTTGCACATTCAGAGAAACTTCAAGAATAAAAGAAGCGACCATTATCGTGACATGTTTGATGTAGTATGAAAGGCACATCAATGCCTTTTGTGGTTCAAGGAGGATGTATTTTGTGTCATTACTAAGGGCTTGTGATGCTCTGGATTACTAAAAAAAGGAGTCAGCATGCCAAAAAAAGTTGTCGCTTTGACTATGAAGGAATGGGGGACCTTTAAGCAAACTGGTGGATCGTTCCTAAGTACTCAACATAAGAGGAGACAAATAAGTGATAATTTCTGCATTAAATCTTATTATAAACTAACTATGCACTAACGGTTTCCTTACTTTGACAAATATTAGAGCTTTGACGAGAGCCCACTGCTACAGAGTTACATGCACTTACACATGCAGGAGGCAAACCAGAGTTATGTAGGAAGCAAATCCCATACAACCCATGTAAGTTTCAGGAGTAACTGTTATACAATTCAAATAGCTAGTGAAGTTCATATTGCCTCTAGCTTTCTCTTAATATTTTTTTTCTAGGAGACATTCAATAAGCTAAAGGAAAGCTGGACCCAGAGCATAGGAAGAGTTATGATCCCAAGTCATGATTCGACCTATTATGAGCTATAAAAGGAAGTTGTTAGAGGCAAGAATAAAGGACATGTCTGTGTTTTGGGTTCCCAATCACATGCCTATTACCCTCATCCCTCCTTGAACACATTCAAGGGTCCACTTCTACTACTAATAAGGACGACTTTCGTAGGAAAGTGGTTACATTCATTGCAAATATAAAGACCTGATTTGTTGCCCAGCTTGCCCAAATGAGAGAAGCCAAAGCAAAATCAGAGTAAGATGCAATCTGATGCAAGGCTGGAAAGCAGCTGATAGTGGAGGAGATTAAGAAAGAGTATGATGAGAAAAATTGAAATCTCAATTAAAAGTCTAATCAGGAGATCAATGGTCTGCTCCTAGAATTTAAAATTATTATGTAAGTGTATGAAGAATCGAAATCTCTATCATATAAAATTGCCACAATGATAAAGAAATAAACACGACACTAACTAGAAAAATAGATAGTGATCACATTTACACCATAAAAATATTAAACACTTAGTAAATCGACTCTGACTTAGTACGCAAAATATGCACACATCAAGACAAAAGATGATACGCTCAACATATTTTTTAGCTAAAATTATAGTTGGCATGACACATGAGCGCTAGTTTATTTATGTTCAATTAGAGCAAACCGTCCAATAACACCAAAATAAATAACTGGTTGAATACTATATTTTTAGGTTTTAACATCAACATGTGATTAAAAAAATAATAATAACTTGAAAATATAAAAATAAATTTATTGCTGTTATTTGAGTAAATATTCAGCCAATCATGCCCATAGATGTGATTAGCAATCCAGAAATTTTTAAATATGATAATAACATCTTGTCTTTCTCTAAAGCTCAAACAAAAGTTTAATTAGGATGACAAATGTCATAAAAATATCTGCCTATCAATGTTTAATTCTTTACTTAATGTTAAAAATATATATAACAAAAATAATGTTCAAATATTAATTAAATTATCTAGCTTCTCTAATAAAATTGTTAATGTAACTCTGATTTTGAACAAAATTTATATTAATGACCAGATACCCATCACATTGATTTTTTTTCTTTTTTTTAATTAATGAAGAGATGCATTTACATATGCCATGATCAATCCATTGAGTTGAGGTTTCATTGTGAATTTAGATATTTGCGTTAGAATTTGAAATAGGAATAAAGGAGTGCCAATTTTTGGAAATAATAAATTTTCGATAGTGCAATGCAAAGCTCATTCTCTAAGTCCTAATCATACAAGCACAAGCACAATTAGCAGATCAATTTTTTTAATAATTTAGGTGAAGCTGTTCAAATTTTCCAATTAATAAATAATGTGATTGTTGTATTAAACTTTCTTCGTATAAAAGGTGAATTAGTCGTTTTCTAATTTTATTAGTGTGTCATAATCCCCTCTTAATTGTAGAAGGGATTATGACTGATTTTGATGTGTGGAGATGTAACTCTATTTCAATTGTCTTTTATTTCTTCTCACCTGTTGATAGTGGAATAACCGCTCTTCGTTTTATTAAGATATATATTCTTTTTCTTTTTGATGGATACATTATCATTTAAACTATTTATAAGCTTAAAATAGTTTTATCCCGTCAAATGTAACAATGGGATTTGGAAATTAAATTTGATCATGTTAGTAGGATGGTGCCTCTTATCGTTAATGTTGTTTTATTTTGTACTATATGATGTTTTAATCTTTATGTTATAGGAATAAAGCAGGGAAAAAAACAAATAGTTTGAATGAGACAACCCAAAATTACATTCAACATAGAATAATAATTTTTGTTACGAAAATTACAGGATATCTTTATTAAGTCCTATTCTTTGCTATTCTATTTTATTAGAAGATATTCAAGGCTGCCTATTTTATCCACAATAATATTATACTGTAAAATAGAAAAGCATACCTCTGTAATTCAAAGAGATTATTTATATTCTGATTTAAATTTAGTTCAAAGTAATTCGACTTAAAGCTTTAGAGGGTGAGTTGGGTTGAAAGGGTTTGATGTAATTTGTCCATTGTGAATAAAACAACAATCTCGAAGACGCATTGTAAAAATAATATATCAAATAACTGATATTTTCTATGCACAAATATAAAAATAGCACTTAAATCCAATCTGCTCATGGTTCAATCCTTCATAAAAAACTAAGTAAATTCGTAATTCATGACTCCCTAAATTAATATATATATATATATATATATATATATATATATATATATATATATATATATATATATATATATATATATATATAAGAAAGAGATAAGTTAAAGAAAGGAAAATTAATGCGTCTGAATTTCTATGGATTTCACAAACCTCATTCCAAGCCGACAAATTACAATTACTTAGCGTAAGTAGGGAAAAATCTGAAGAAGAAAGATACAAAATGATGCATAATTTGGTGATTAAGTGGTTTAAATTAATTATTTGGCAACAGATTGCGACTTAAAAAATTGTTTGCGCTGTCATTTGCCTGTATTTTAGTTTTGTTTGAACGTTTTAGTTAACTTGGTACGAGAGGAGAGGTGCAGGAATTGTGTACATTTAAAACACCGGGGGAGAACAAGTAAAAAAAAAAATATATTATTAGGATGATTTACATACATTTATACCACTCAATTCCAATGAATTTACATATATAAAACTTAAAACTTTAATTTTACACACACATACGTAGGAATTGGGTGGTATGTATGTAATTGCCCTGAATGTTATGATAAATCTGATTGCTCGGCGAATTAATGAAGCTACGGAAAATATTTGGAACGTGTAAACAAAGATATGGTGTATTCAAATTTTCATCTCTTCCAAAAATGAAATGAAATGAAATGATTTCTATATCTTTGCATCAATTGCTAGTTATAATTTGTTTTGGTGAACCCTACATGACTTTTTGACAAGTTCTCCTAATGACATGATTTGTCTTCTATGATTTCGTGATGAGTCGGGCGTAGACTCATCCCTCCAGTTGAGTAAATACCAACATTGATCAAATTCTAATGGATCATTGTGAGTTTGTCCCAACTTGTAATCTGGCCTTTCATTGATATCGCAAATGAAAAATCAGAAAAATTTAAATATCCAAAAACATATTTGATGTCGGAGAAAGCTTTAAAAGATTAACAAGTTTCAAATTATTTATTACATAATCGTTAATTTCCAATAAAGATGTTTTGTATTTGTGAATTATGAGGAGTACTTATTACTTAATACTTTCTAAAGAAAAATTATAATATAAAATTATTATTAGAATCACGATCTCGAATTAGATCTATCAACTTCTCTTTTAGAATTGGCAAGGCAAATCTAATTAATCTTCATTAAAAGATTGTACCAAATTTTTCCCTGGCTTAAGCAACAAAGGATAAAGTGATATTTCGGAAGAGACAAAATTGATATTTCATGAGTTCAAACAATCAAATTACCCTCTCATATAAGTAAAAATAGAAAATTTGATGAAGGGCAATTGCACTACCTAGACCCTACCTATGTCAGCGCCAACTTGTTTGAGGAGCTGTTAAACAGTGCACATGAATGACATATAATCCTTAATAGTGTGGCCGACTGTCTTTAAGAATGACCTTACAGATATTGGAAGTGGCTCTATAGGTCTGGCAAGTAACTCTATATGCAAAGATTTTTGGACAATCCACCATGACTTTGGACAAGCAATTCTAGTAACTAGACTACTCTTCTATGATTTTGTGATGAGTCAGGCGAATGCTCCTCCCTCTAGTACATTGTAACATTGATCAAATTCTTATGAATCATTGTTCGTTTGCCCCAACTTCTAATCTCTCCTTTAATTGATATCACAAATTAAATATCAAAAAAGTTTAAGTATCCAAAAATATATTTGATACGGGAAAAATTCTTTACAAGATCAACAGTTTTCATATTATTTATTATATAATCATTTATTTCCAATAAAGATGTTTTGTGTTCGTCAATTACGGAAAATACTTATTTCTTATATATTTTTTAAAACAAAAGAACATTACGGCAAGTACTTATTACTTGCATACTTATTAAAATACTTTTTTATAATATAATATTGTTATCAGAATCACGATTCACGACTCCATCTACCAACTTCTCTTTTTAAAATGAAGGAGATTAAGCTAAATAAACTTCATTAAAAGATTGGACCAAATCTTTCCCTTGCCATATTGTGGGCCCTTATTCTTATATATGGAACAAAGCTTTTCTCTGCTCGAACAAAACTCTGAATAAATACCCAGTTAAGCTCCCGTTTCCCCTCGCTATCCCATCCCCTTCTCTACCCCCATTTCTCCCACTTCCCCTCCCTCTATGGCAGTTGAAGCACACCATCATCTACCATTCCTCCCCCAGCTCCATTTTGACCGGTATTACTTCATTCTTTACCATCTTCTTCAACGTATTTTATTGGAGCTCATTTATTATCTCCTCTTCTTATTCTTCTTCTCTTTACTGAATAACAGAGAACTAAAAAAGTTGGCTGATTCCCAACCGCCCGAGCTCGGCGAAGCTTATTTCTCCGCTGCAGCAACTGTCTCTAGGAAACGGCCGAGAGAAGCGCTCGCATTTCATCGAGATGAACTCTTCTCTTATGTCCACCATGATATGCTCGACCTTGACCGTCTTCTTACTGATCATGTAAGTTTTTATTTAATCATTAAAACTAAGAAAAATCAATAAATTTATCCCGATTCATAAGAATATACTTAACAATTTTCCTATAGTAATTACGTCATTTTGATTTTTGATTAATTTAAAAATGTAAATTTTTATTATTAAAGGTATGGCTAAATAGTACCATATAATGGCTGCCATTGTAATTAGTAGCGGAGTCAGAGAGATGATATGGTGATTTTCTCCCCTAACATTGAGAAAATCCTATATATTTGTATATATTTTTAAAAAGTTGTGTCTTTTAAATCTTTTCTTAGAATCAAGTATCATATAATCCTAATTCCATCACTGTATGAAATTAACAAAAAGTTTATTGTGGGAGGACATGTCTAAAAGACTGAGTTTATTTATCTAATATATATATTATCTTTTATCGGATTTTTTTTAAATAAAATATAATGTTTAACTAATAAATTAATTTTTATTTTGTATCGATAAATTAATAATTTAAAAATTATACAGAAATATATTCATTTAATATCTAAAATTTTATAGTATATAAATAAGACTTTATTTGTTATTCACTTCAAAATATATATATGAAAAAGTATTTAGCTTCCAGAAAATTAATATTTGTAATATTTTATAATTTAGAATTTTTAATGTTATACAAATAAATATCAAAGTTTACCCACTTTAATATTTTGACCCAAAATTTATCCAAATTGTATCACCCACCTCATACTAAATATCAATGATCTTCGCACAGAACGAAAGAGTTCGGGCTGAGCTAGCGGAGCGTCGGCGTCTATTCACCCAGCAGCTAATGGCTGCTGTTGAAAAAGGGATGTTGAAGCAACTAAAGGCGAAGGATTACGAGATCGAACGAGCCAACAGAATTAATTTGGCATTAGAAGAAAAAGTTCGCAGTCTCTCCTTAGAGATTCAAATATGGCGAGAACTTGCTGAAACCAACGAGACTAACGCCAATCTCCTCCGAACCAATCTCGAGCAAGTACTGGTCGCCACGCAGCTCCGTTTGAAGGAGAAGCAGCGGTGGTCTGCGGAGTCAAGAGCGGCAGTTGATGATGCTGAGTCCTGCTGCTGTGGGGAGAGCGATGGAATGGTGTCAGTTGTTCGACCAATGAGGGCCTGTTGGAGTTGCACGCTGGAGGAGGCGACAGTGTTGATGTTGCCTTGTCGTCATCTTTGTCTCTGTGTGGATTGCGGCCGCGGCTGTAATTTCTGCCCTGTTTGTAAATGCTCCAAGACTGGTAGTGTTAATGTAAATTTATCTTGAATTTTTTTTTACTTGAGAGAAAAATTGGAGGTAAGAGGAGTTTTCTTTGTTTTTTTTTTCTATTTTTTCTCTGTAATCTCCTAATACGAGTGGTAACCATAATTAAATGCATTGTGTTAATCTGTTTTTATCTTTGATTAGTTATTTTTAATTGTTCGATTTCTTTATTATTTGATGTCATTTTGTTTTATTTCTGGGGCGATCGTGTGTGTGAGTGTGTCTGTGTTTTTTCCTTTGTGAAAATAGCGTTATGTCATGGTTTTTTTTTTAAATTATCATTATGTTTTTTTTTTTTTTTTTTTTGGTTTTTTTCATGAGAAAGCACTCAAAACAGTGATTTTTAGGTATCCAGCACCCAAACCATTTTTTACGGCATAAACCTGCAAAAATGCCGAAAGGAGCACTTCTTAACCACGCCGGCACCCTCACGTCCTTTCTCTCGTTATGCATGGTCAGCCTTTACTATACCCTCTCTTAACTCTCACGTACCTCCACTTCTCTTCCCATTCCAAGAAATACCATTGCCTTCGTAACTTTATCCCTCAAAAGGGCAAGTTGGGAAGGCAACAACAAGATCGCGGTGCGCAGAGATATTCGAAACCTGCTCCCCCTTCGCTCGTCCACACCCTGCTCGTCGAGCATCTGCCGAAGGTCAAAAGGGCCATTTACAAGCAGAAGCAAATCTTCCCCAGTGATCAGTAATGTCTTGTAGCATGCTCATTTTCCTTTACATTTAATACTTGTTTTTGATGAAATTGCACTTTAAAAAAATTTATTTTTTATGTTTTCCTTGCAGGTATAACATGTAGAAGGATTAGAGCTGAAAAAGGGGCAAAACTGAGGCAAAAAAGAGCACTTGAGGAACAAAAATCGTTCCAGCATACTGGCGCCTAGGCGTTTTACCTTGGGGCCTTGGTGCCAACAAAGGCCCTGTTTGGGGTAGCTTAAAAGTGCGTCGGCGTTTTTGAAAATGCCGCCTTTGTGTTTGATTCTCACGTTTAATCTGCGTTAATGAAAACAACGATTTACAGTAGTGTATTATTTGTATTACGATGCTGATCTCCCATATAACCCCGCGATCCCTACCCTTAAACCCGATCCCTTTAGGTCTCTGCCAAAGGAAGCCGCAGCTAATCCCTGCCGAAGGAATCCAAAGGAAGCCACTGCTACTCATACTTGTCGAAGGAAGCCCCCGCTAAAAGAAGCCGCTCCTAATTCTCATTCCGTCCCTCTGTCGAAGGAAGTCGCTCCTACCTCCGCACTCCATCTTCTTTTGTCCTGTCGTCTTCTGAGCTAGCTCTAGTCGCGATTGCACCACACATTTTTCGGGTATGAGAGGAGGAAGGGGAGATAGGCAATGGTTTCAGGGGAAACTGGGTGACGGGTAAGCCAAGTAGGCAAGGTTTTGCTACGAGGAGAATGGGAGAAGATAGGTTTCCAGATTCAACATAATTTTATTTTAGTTATATTTAATAATTTAAGTGATTAATATTAATTATATATATATATATATATATATATATATATATATATATATATATATATATATATATATATATATATATATATTAAGCTAATTATAGTTATAGAAACTTATGTGTAACTACATTTGTTATTATTTAACAGAAAATGAATTACTTATTAAAACTTAAGTAATTTGATAAAATTACAATCAATTAATAATTAGTTTAATAAATAACTAATGAATGATTGATTAATGAATAAGACAATTGCTTGGTAAATCTTTAGTTTGATAAATTTTATTAATGATTAATTTGTTTAGTAATATTTAATAGTTATTAACATACTTAAAAATAAAAATTTAAATTAAATTTAATAAAACTTAAATAAGTTGCCAAATAGTTTTACATAATTTTTTATTTATATATTTCACACTACTTATATGATGTCTGCTTACCACATAATATTCTTTATTTATATATTTAACACTACTTCCACTATTTTTAGTATATTGAATGTAATCTCATTATATTACTATTGCAAACAGCTCCACTATGCATGGTTGAAATGATCATTTTTCCACAAAAAGTTGTAAATCAACTGTTTTCAAACCGCATAAACCAAAGAGCTTGACAACTTATTCAGTTCAGAGACAAAATAGTCATATCCAGAATCAATAGCAAATCAGTTGTTTTCTAAATGCTCAAACCAAACAACCATACAGCTTATCTAGATCAGTTGTTGTCAGTAGCTTATCAGGATAAGCTGCTTATTGGGATAAACTGGATAAGCTGCAGCTGCCCCAAACAAACCCTCTAGTGGCGCCAAGGTGCCAGACTTCAACCAGCAGGCAGAGATTGGCGCCTTGGGGCCTTTCCAGTGATGCCTACGCACCAGAACTGCCTGAACCAGTTTTTGTAGTTGCTAATCCTCAAATTCGATAGTTAAGAGGTTGTGGAGGCGGTTCAAAGGAAACTCTCGATCATTTGGATGACTTGGAGATAACTATTGAGAGTAGAAAACCAGAGTTTAGATTTAGGCTTTACTCTTTTCTTCATTTTGTTAAAGAGATCGGAGAGGGATTTAAAATAATTCTGTAAGGGAATACTGTCAGCAGTGCACGAAACTTTTGGAGATCACTTGAGAAAGACTTTTCACTTCTTTTGTTAAGGAGAAAGTTAAGTGTCACATCCTACATTATCTTCTATTATTTGTAAACACATTTTTTATGAATTTGATTTATTAAAAGATGATGAATTTATAGTATTTTCTTAATACACTATGAGTAGATCTTTTATACCATTCTCTTGTGTTGAATTAATAGGATGTGTAAGATTATTGGATACTTTTACAATAGGTTTTTATTCACAAAAGTGATGGTTTTCTTATGTGCTTAGTTTACCTATCATTCTGGCCATATGTTAAAATTTTTTGTGAACCCAAAAAGACTCGGGAGAGCTATGACATGAACAAATATGAAGAATCACATTGCACTAGTAGGTGAATTAAAAATAGTACATAGTTCAATGCAAATAGATAAAGAAATATTCTTTGATGGGTTGAAATTGGCATTTTCAGGGTGACAGTCAGAAACACTAACGAAGTTTGAACCAAACTTCCTTAAGCTTTCGAGAGAGGGTAATGAAGAGGATTTCTCCTATTTGCCACTAACTACAATTTCTATTCTAAGTGTTCCATTCCTACACACACTACTTATGTTATTGCAAGGGAAGGATAACTTATATATCTTGATTTCCTGATTTAATTAGCTTTAGTAGAGTTAACTTAAGTGTAAATCAATAGGATTAGTGATAACTTATTTAGAACTTTTTTTAAGCTCAATTACTACAATGATTGTGGGATCGATAATAAAGACTCAATAATCTGATATTATTTGTAGGACATGTTTCCTTGTGTGAAACCCCTAATGTGTAAATTTCACCTGGACTGGGAAAAGTATCAAATTTTTGGTAATATTGCCAAGGACAAAGGTGTAGTTCCACATTTTTATATAAATCAAGTTCTAAAATTCCTAATACCCATTTAGGATTACAACCTTTTCATCCATAGGCACGCTAGGTCAAGTTGTCAATTTTTTGGTGTCGCTACTGGGGAATGCGACGGTGTATTTGATATAGAAAATTTTTAGTCTAATTAATTAGACATAGATTTGAAAAATTGTATTGTATTTTTTTTTGTTTAAGTGTTATTTTGTTTGTTTAAAAAGAGATATAAATTTTAAAAGAAAGAAATAGTTATTTTTGAGTGTTTATTTAGTCTGCTTTAGTGAAACTTACTAGTTGAACCTTTAGTTGTGTATGCGTAGTCCAGGACCTTTGGGACTTGTACCCTATGATTCAGAACTAGAGAGAAAAATTAGAATGATTAGAAACAAAAAATATTTCACAAACTTGTCGAAGAAATGGATAATATTCAACATCACAATTTAGATAAATATCAATTAATGAACATCCTAACACACATAGAACATTAAGGGATTACACTAATCCTACAAAAGAGGAAATTCACTTAAGTATTCAAACTATTATCGTAGAAGCTAACAAAATTGAACTGAAACCTGCTACTATCAGAATGGTGCAAAACAACCATTTTGGGGAAGTCCGTCTGAAGATCCAAATTTACACTTAGCAAGTTTTCTAGAACTATGCGCAATATTTTGTTATATTGGCATGTTAAACGACGCTGTTAGACTTACATTTTTCCCTTTTCCTTAAAATATATAGCTAAAATGTGGTTAAATTCATTAACACCTAGATTGATCAAGACTTGGGGTGACTTATCTCAAAATTTCTAAGCTAAGTATTTCCAACCTTCGAAGACTACTAAACTTAGACTAATACTTCATTCTGCCTGATTCAATATATGAAGCATGGTAGAGATTTAAGGAACTTCTCAAATAGTATCCACATCACGCTCTATCTGATTGGTTAATTATTGAAACTTTTTACAATGATTTAGTAGGATCCTTTAGATTTATGATTGATGCTGCCGCCAATACTTCAGTCATGTCAAAGCCATTTGATGAGGCTTATTCTTTAATTGAAGAGATGATTACAAACAATTTCTAAAGGCCTTTTGTAAGGGTAAATCCTAGAAAGGTACCTGGTGTGCATGAAACAGACTATCTTTTAATTCTTACTTCTCATGTAGCAACAATATCTTAGAATCTAGATCAATTTAGAATGAACCAACTACAACTACATCCAATAATTGATTAAAATTCATTATGACAAATGGTTGATTCTAGCACTTCATCATTTGAGATTTTAAATGCTATTAACAACATACCTAACAACCCTTATTCCAAGTGCTATAACCAAGATTGGAAAAACCATGCCAACTTAAACTGGAATAATAATTCTGGTGAGGGAAACGAATAATAGAAAAATAAACAAGAAATCTTTTAGGAAATTGAAATAACCACGGTGGCACGAACTATAGACATTTTTATCCACCAGGTTTTAAAAATAATCCACAATTTAAAGAGAAGAATTTATCTTCAAAGGAGGTTGTGTTGCAAACGAGGAATCAACTACAAAATTATGAGCCAGCAATAAGGTACATAGAAAACCATTTGGGACAAATTTCTAACTCACCTAACAATCGGCCCCAAGAAACTCTTCCTAACAACACTGAGATAATTCCTCAGGACAAGAATAGTGAGCATTTTAAAGTTGTCTAACTAAGAAGTGGAAGAGAGTTGGTGGATGTAGTTCGAAAAGAGACATAAGTTGAAAAGAGACCATGGAAACTGAAAAACCTCGGGAACATGTTCCCAAGGATTTTGAAAAAGCATTCTCTCAACTACGATTAATTTAGAGAAACCACCACCGCCATTTCCTCAAAAACTTTGGCTGCAGAAGATGGAATTATAATTTTCAAAGTTTTTAGAAGTATTTAAGAAGTTAACTATTAATATTCTTTTTGCTAAAGCACTGGAGCAATTGCTCAATTAAGTAAAGTTAATAAAAGATATTCTTAATTAGAAGAGAAAGTTTGGAAATTATGAGATAGTTGCACTTAGTGAGTACTGTAGTACTATAAATTTGAAAAAGCATCCTAAAAAAGTTAAGGATCCTGAGAGATTTAATATTCCTTGCACAATAGGAGAAAGATTTTTTGGAAAAGCTTTTTACAATCTTGGAGAAAGTATAAAACTTGTGCATTTATCTATATTCAGAAGGTTAGGATTAGGAGAAGTTTCTCCAACTACTGTAACCCTTCAGTTAGTTGATTGGTCAACAATTTATCCAAAGGGGCCTATAGAAGATGTATTAGTTAAAGTAGATATATTCATCTTTCCTATTGATTTTGTTGTATTAGATTTGAAGGAAGGTAAAGAAATTCTAATCACTTTCATAGCTACAAGACGAACCAAGATAGATGTACAAAAAGATGAATTGACCATGAGAGTAAATGATCATGATGTTACATTTAATGTCAGAAAGTCTATGAAATATCCTGCTAAAGAAAATGAAGATTCGTGTAGTAGCTAGTTCTGAGAAAATTATGAAGCTAAATTAGTTTAATAGGAGATGGATAATGAGAATAACATGGATTTTCGGGATGAGTGGGATATATTGACTAAGTGAAGATTCAAAATTCATTCAAGAGAGTTTTGAGATTCTATATACAATAGAAAATAGTAAACCACTTATTCCTTTTATTGAGGAACCCCTAAATTTGAGATGAAGGTGCTTCCCATACATTTAATAATATGTGTATTTAGGGAAGTCATCCACATTCCCAGTCATCATATCCTCGGATTAGAATCAATTACAATAGAAAAAACTAATAAAAACTCTAAGGAACCATAAGAAAGCTTTCGGATAAACTTTAATAGATAATAAGGGAATTAGTCCCTCCATTTGTATGTATAGAATTTGGATGAAAGATAATCACAAACCCCGGGCAGATCCTCAAAGGACATTAAATCCAATTATGAAAGAAGTTGTTAAAATGGAGATACTGAAGTGGATTGATCCAGGTACTATCCATCCTATATCAGACAGTGCTTGGGTTAGTTCTATGCACTGTGTTCCTAAGAAGGGGAGAGTGGTAGTATCTGTAAATGAACATAATGAAGTAATTCCTACTAGAAATTTCACAAGGCGATGAATTTGTATTGATAAAAGAAGTTAAATTTAGCCATAAGTAAGGATCTCTTTCCTTTACCCTTTCAAGATCAGATGTTGGGTAGGCTAGCTGGTCATCGATGGTTTTGTTTTCTAGATGGATATTTTGGATATCAGCAAATACCTATAGCTCCTAAGTATCAAGAAAAGACTACATTTACAAGCCCTTAAGGTACTTTTGCTTTTGTAAACATTCCCTTTGGGTTATGTAACATACTGCCACTATTTAAAGGTGCATGATGTCTATTATATGTGACTTAATTGAGAAATGGATAGAAGTTTTCATGGACAATTTCTTAGTGTTTGAAATTTCTTCTAATTCATGTTTAGATCATTTAACAAAGGTGCTGAAATGATGTGAAGAGACTAGCCTTGTTCTTAATTGATAGAAATGTCAAATCATGCTCGCAGGATGAATTGTTTTGGGATATAAAATATCTAAATATGACATGGAAGTAGACCCAAAAAAGTCAAGTACTTGCAAAACTACCTCCTCCTACCAATCTGAGGGGTTTTAGAAGTTTTTTGAGACATGCTAGATTTATTAGAAATATATAAAAGATTACTGAAAAATTACCAAGTTCTTAGGCCATCTGTTGACCTCATTTTTTATGAGGTTTGATCTCTCTTCTTAGTACTTAGGATCTAGCCATAGGTTTTCCCTTCGACTATCCTAGAGGACTAGAAATGAGGCCCACCACTTAGAAATTCAAACACTTCTTGACTCCCTTCAAACCCCACAATTTTGACTGTAAACCCCCTGGTCACTTGGAAGGCTGAAATCAATATGCGGAGGTTTAAAGGATGAGTTTCCTATAGGATTCTTTGGCCTTAGGATCACCCTGGGTGTCCTGGTCTTGGTGAGGGCAATCTTGCAAACACCACACTCTCACACACTTTCTAAACCCTAAAACTACACTCTCACCCAAATCAACTCCCTGACTCATGTAGGTAACTCATATGGATGGACCTTAACCCCTAAGCCCCTGGCTAAGAGGGTTAGGAACAACATATTGAGTGCCTAAAATGAGTCCTCTCATGGCTCTTGTGAGATTAATATGGCTTCATAGCTCAACCAAAATGGTCCCATTTTACTCACACCTAATTAATCTTCATTTTCTAAATTTCAATTTTTGACCCCCAGGGCCCTAAACTCACCAAACCTACCAAATGCCCTTGAAATTGTCCAAAATTTGCAAAATTGCTTAAATTATCCAAAATTCCTCAAAATTAATCCTAAATATTCTCCATCACTCAAATTGATCATCCATGGAAAAATATACCAAAATTTCCAAAATATCGCCCAATACCCTCCAAATACCCAAAGTACCCTTTTTTTAACCAAAAATTCTAAAAATTCTCAAAAAATTCTAAAAATCCCAAGTATTCCCAAATACATTTTGTTCAACTGGTACAAATTCCAATATTGTCAATTTAATCCAATTTGATCAAAAAGTTCCAAATGGGCCATTAAGGCCTAAAATGGCCAATTAACCCAATCCACCCCAAATTAAACCCAAATGTTACCCAATTTTCCTCAAATTTGTTTTGAAATCTTCCTATCATCCCCAAAAACAAATCTCTAACTTAATTTACCCAATATTTGGACCCAAACTTCACCCAAGCCTAACCTAAACCCAAATTCCCAAAATTGGCCTAAACCAATCATAAACCCAAATAAGCCTAAATCCCAAAATCAAAGCCCAACCAAAATTGAAAACTCTTTATTAAACTCCTATAAACATTTTGCAACATCAATTTTACATAAAAACCAACATTAGCCCAACCTTAGCCCAAGTTAGCCCAATTGGACCCACTTTGACCCTATTATTAAAGAAGCACAAGTTAAACCCAATTAAACCTCAAATGACACCAAATCTTTTCTAAAATTTTCATGACACATCCCTAAACTAAATGCAACATTTATTTGACACAATCTTTTACAAAATTTTTGTAAAGTTTATTTTTAAATCTAAAAGCTCATCCCCTTAAAGCATTTTAAAAGCCCATTTTCATCAAATTTTAAAAGCCCAAATGTCCAATCCAAAGCCCACATGACATTTCCATCATCCATTTAATTAAAATCACCTGTAAGTTTCAAAACCATCATTAAACTATTCCAAATCAAGCTTCATGAAAATTTTCCATCAAAATGCCAAAATCACTAAAATTTATTTCCATGAAATTGACCAAACTTTGCCCTAAGCTAAATGGAGCCATGGAGCCATGCATAAGCCATATGCAAGCATTGGGAGCCACTTTACACATCACCATGCCATTCATTGCAAAAGGTGGATTCTCTTTTAAACCCCCTTAAAAAAAGTTTTAACCCTTTCATTGCTTCACCTTAACCCATGATTAATCCAAATATTCATGGATGGGGACTTCACCACCCTTTCCTAGCTGACCCAACTGATTCCATTAGCCCAAAACTAGGACATAGGGGGGTGCAGCCAACCCATTTGCATGAGTTGACCAAAACAAGCCCAAAATGAGCTCTCCCCCATATCATTTAAATCAAACTCCTTTACACATGTCCAAAGTCAATTGAACTCACCAAACCCCAGCCCTGAACTCATTGATTCAGATGGTGACCTGACCCTGACCGGACCACCACCTAAGTCGCCAGAAAACACCATGGCCGAGACCTCCATGTGAGCCAAAAATTCAAATTTTCCCTTGCTGAGATGTCCCAACCCCAGTGGACACCATGGCTCTTCTTCTCCTTCCCTGAGCAGTTGATCTCAGCCTTCAATTGCCTCTGGAAAGCCCCATAGCCATGTCTATTTAAACCCACCACCTCCACGGCCAAACAAGGTGATGAAATTAACCTTACCAAAACTCTGCCAAAATTGCTCCAAACTCATCTCCTAACCTAGAGCAGTTGATCCCCAGTGAAATCCAGCCCTAAAACCCTCTCTGTGAGTTCAATTTCTGAGCTCAATTCTCAGCCTAAAAATAAGACACTTCACCACAGTGAGCCAATCCTCAAATTGATTGATCTACACCTTCACCAGACTAAGAGAAGAAGTTCTCCAGTGAAAGCTCCCTCACCAGGCCAGTCATTCTTCCTGTCGGCCAAGCTTTGAAATCGGCCTTGGTCACTTACATACCTAGGAATTTCACCACAGCTTCAGGCTTCAACCCTAGCTTCCCTATACTCCAACGAACCTGCCAAGCCCCTCTGATTGAAGCTTCACTTCTCAGAGCCAAGGTATTGAACTCCTCTTTCCTGAGAGCTTCTTTCGATTATCCATTTTGTTTGAGTCGATTTCAATGCATGTTATCCATATAGATGTGTTCGTCTTGTCGAGACGAGTTCATAGAGCCCAAGATCATGTAATTTGGTGGAGTATTGAGTGAGATCTTAGGGTTAGAAGGTGGATGGCTCTCGGGGCGCACCAGTCGTAGACGATGACCAGCCGCCATCGGATCGAGCATGTATCGGATGGACGACCAGGATCACGCCGGATGAGAGCTGGGAACGAAACCGCGGGCCGCGTGGCATCCTAGTCAGATGGCGGCGTCAAATGGCGGAGCAACTCTTGTGCTTTCCACCTGTACGAGGATGACGCGACGCTGACTGGTTTAAGTAGATAAATAGGAATTTTCTGAATTTATTAAATACCCAGAACTATGAAAATTCATATCTTTGTATAGAAAAATTATAAAAATAAAATAAAAATACCCTCTTGCTCAGAGAATATAGGAGAATAATGTGGAAAAAAATTAAGTTGTTTTGTTAAGTATTTTATTTTTAATTAATTTAATATTGTTTAAAGTATTTCAATTCTCCGTTCATGCATATAATTCATCATGACCTGAGACCATAGGGCTTTTATAGCCTCTGTTCTTGGGAACATTCCCTGAATTTTCCAAGATAAGAGGCCATTTCTATGGCAAGTTATTTATTTTCCAATTTTATGTCTCTGTTTTGGAATTTTAATTCCAACAATTAGCATGTTTCTTAGAAAATTCTAGAAAAATTAGGGGAAGATCTTAGGACCAGAGGACCCTATGAAAATTATGGTTTGATTTAATTCCTTAAGAATAACCTTAATTGGCCTAAACACTTAAAACAGAATTCTAATTAGTTAGGAGTAACCACACATCAAAGTAACATGAAAACAATTCCCCATTGTCACTTAGGATACAGAGAACCTCACATAAAAATATCAAGTTAATTGGAGGTAATTCAACCTATTAAATGAGTTACTTAAGTGACATAATTTAAAAAAAAAATAAAAAAATTCATAAAAACTAAAATACATTTCAAAAATTCACCAAATTGGTTTTGGGGCTTCTATGATATCAGATGAGTTTAAGAAATTAAAATTGAGATTTTTATAAAATTTTCATTTTTAAACATATTTTGAATATTTTAATAATTAAAAAATAATAAAAAGCACAAAATATTAAAAATCATAAAAATATCATATTTTGTTCTCTAATCACTTAGGAACCAACCAAAAATTTTTCCTAAGTCCCTAGGTTAAGATATTGAATTTTAAGGGCTTAAGACAATTTTTAATATTAAGAAATGGATTTTCCAACCTTTGCACCAAATTAATTCTAATAAATCAAAGAAAAAACAGAAAAATGTAAAATTTGTTTCTCCGAGTTTCTTGAGGTAAGAGAGATTTATGAAAAATACAAAACTTAATTTTCAACTTCAATTTTATTTTATAATTAATTAATACTCCAAAATTTAAAATAATTATAATAAATAAAATATAATTAAAAAAATCCCCAAAATTGGTCCAAGTGGTCCTCTAGTCAGCAGAGACATCCCATAATTTTTTTAAGGATAGAAACTTTACCTCGGTCATGTTGTTGAATTTTCATTAAAAATCCTTATTTTTATCAAAATAATTATATAAATTGAATTAAAAATAGAAAAATCACATTTTCTCCTGTAATGTCTTAATTGATATGTGAGTGAAGTGACATAAAAATTTTAATTTCATTTGAGTTCAGTTTGGTGAATTATGAAGTGATTAGGCTTAAAAGGGGCATAAAAGTAATTAAGGATTTTTACCCTAATTAATAGTTTAAGTTTAATTGAAGGGAGGGTAAAATATTTGATCTTAATTTTCTCTTGGGTGATTGAAACTTAGGAATATAAAGGAGTAGAAACCCATTAGTCACTTTGAAAATATCAAATTGGAACTTTAATTAATTAAATCATGTAAATTTTGGGAGAATAATAATTAAAATTTGGATTATTAACATTAGGGAAATGATTTAAGAAGATATCAACTTTCCAATCTACAATCCCTAAATAGATCAATTCAACAATATTCAACTTTTAATTAATTCTAAAATGATGACAAAAATTAATAATTAAAAAGGGAAATAACCCTTAATTAAATTAAAGCTTAAAACATTAAATGATTTAACAATCAAGTTAGAATAAAATTTAAACATTTAAAATTAATTTGAAATCACTTAAGAACAAACTTAAAACAAATTTGAAACATCAAGTAATCTTAAAACAATTCATAGTTAAAAAATATGAAAATCAAACTAATTAAAATCAACCTAAAGTATTATAATTAATCCAAATCAAGTCATCAAAATTTAATAAAATTAAATAATTTAAACACTTCTTTCAACCTAAGAAAATTTAAAATATTAAGATCATTTAAAATATAAAGATTTAATTGAATTAAAATAACTTGAATACTATTCCAAACTTAAAATTATTAATCAAAATTTTATAACTAAACTAAATCACTTTAAATCATCAATTCCAATTGTAAATTAAGAATTGTTAAAATCTTTAACAAACTAATTTGCCCCTGAAGGCTTTCATTATTATTATAACTCTTAAATGGAGCATCAAGTGACAAGTCACTTTACTCATCGGATAATCAAATGTCCAAGTTCACCGAGCAAGAAGCAAGACATAACTAAATTCTTGGATGATTAATTCACCTGTACAATGAAGTTCATTTGGACTCAAAATAATCTTAGAAGTATTGAAAAGATTTTTAGGATTTGTCCTAAGCACTTCCTCAATATAATGAGATGTTTTAGAATAACAATCGAACTTAATTGTTCTTTGGTGATGAAAATCATCCATAAAACACAAGAACCTAGACGTCATAAGAAATGACTAGCAATAGGATTAGAAATTTGGTAGACAACCAGAACCTTCCCTTAGCTTTACCTAGGTATTTCTTACAGTTATATAAATGCTCTAACATGTGTTTTAAGTGCAGCTTGGAATGATGGGAAGACCCTCTAGGTACGCCTTTACTTTATTGCAATTTACTTACCTGTACTGCACTTTACTTTTCTTGCATGTTAAACAAGAATGTCACCCTGCATGAAAATTGAAACTTTTAGGATAGCCACAAAACTGAAACCCAAAACTAAATTAAAATCAACACATGATAAAATTCACCGCCACAACATTCAAAAGATAAAACAACTCAAAATTTAATCACAAACAGAACAATGAAACCACTACTGCAACTAAATTAAAACGTCTCGTTGGATGATCGTTAATACCTCGGATGATGTAACCTACGTGTTGATAACGGGATTTCCCATGGTCTGAATGAATTGATGGAACTCATTTAGTTAAGTTTAGTAAATTCATTTTGACTATGTTAATCCGATGAAAATAACGGTGCCAGAATGACGAAACTGTGGGATCTTAACCGGTGTTGTTATAATCAACTTAAAGACTTTTCTTAAATCCTCAACTTCTCTTTAGGCATTTTCACTTTCCAAAACTAAATGTTAAAACTCCTAGGTGTTGTTATAATCAACTTTAAAGAATTCCCCTAACAAAATGTTAAAACACCTGCACCTTAAGACTTTTCTAAACCAGAACACTTTTCTCATCTCATAATTTTCACTTTCCAAAACTAAACCTTCTGCAACAACAAGGAGCTTGGAGCATAGTGGGCAGCACGGCCATCGTCAACAGCAAAACAAGTCTTCACCAGCTTAACCCTTCCTTAGTTTAAATAACCAATCCATAGGATTTCGAGGTAGTTTGCCTAGTGCAACATAAATCCTCAACTTCTCTTTAGGCATTTTCATAATCGTATTATGTAAATTAAGCCCTAACCGGTCTTAGGATCCCGAGGTAGTCATTTGATACGACATAAACCCTCACATCTTCGAGGCTATTTGTATGATCATATCATATAAATATAAGTCCTAATTAACTATAACTGGCAGGATTGAAACATTAAATAATTTTCTCAAATCGAAGCCAAACGATATAATAGTTAGGAAGTCACCGAAGTTCATTTCAGGTCCGTGACATCCCCTACTTCTCCTCCATTGAATTCCTAAAATAAATGTTCCAAATTTGATCCATTCCCAATTGAAATTTCTGAAATCCGATTTTTTGAAAACCTTAAACTTTGAAATTCTTGAGAGAAAAACCACTGATCATTATCGAGAGTTTTCTTAAGTGTCTTCGGACATTTAAGATTTAATTAACTATAGGGGCTTGCCCTTATAGGGAACTTTAAGAACCTAGGTAATATAAACCCTGCTTAACTCCTTTGTATTAAGTAGGGGAACTTGGCGGCTTATAAAATTGGTTCGCAGACCAAACACATGTCACAAATCTTCTAGTTTATTTAATCGAGCCCATGAAGAAGCAGTGTGTCTATTCCTCGGGATAGATATAAGGTTTGTGGTGCGATGCTCGTTTATATAACTATTTGGGATGTGAGATCGATTTAATTTCATATCTTAAAATTTTCAAACTTAAAATTATTTTCAAAACCAAAATACTACTTTTTTAAATTATATATATTTAAATTAAATTTAAAATCTAAAATTCACCGATAATTTCTGTAGGCGACCCCCTTTTCAAAATAGAATACAACACTTAACCTAAAAATACGCCGACAATTTCTGGCGACTCCGCTGGGGACTAGTTCCTCATTCCATTTTGATCAGATGGTTTTGCTTTCATAAATCGTTAGTGAGTCCATATCCCTAGTAGATCAAACTATCATTCTTTCTGTTGAAATACCACGTTCATTTCTATCTTGAACGGGTATAGTCAACTCTCTTGGATTTTGGAGCCACTGTTTAGACACCCCTAAACAGAGAGGTTTCGGAATACTTTTACCTCTTTGAGGTGGGGTGGACCTCCAATTGGTGTTAGCTTAGGAGCAGTTCCTCGGGTCGAGAAGTCTTGTGAGACTCTCTCTTTCTTTCCAATTTCTGGATTGGGTCCCTTACCTTTCCTTTAACCTTTCCCCTTTTAATTGTTTTATTCCTAATAAACAAACCTTCTAGTAAACAAACTCTTTTATAAATGAACTTTCTGTTAAACCACAAATACACAAAATAAAATAAAATCCAAAAATATCATGTAAATAAAATAAAGAAAATGAAAAGATAAATGGAGATGTGTTCGGACTCTTTTAGAGAATTTCTCTCTTTCTCTGTCCTGACGAAAGGAAGCATAAATCAGAACTGACGCTTAGAATCTATCCTGCATAAAATGTCTGCAACAAAGCTCATTTACTCCTTCACCAACGGGATATACTTGGCTATCTAGAAGGACGAGCTGCCTAATGATGCAGTCATTCGTTTTAGACAAGGGTTCGACAATACAGATATTAAGTTTGCTGACGTTACTCTTTTTGCACTAATGAAAAAATTATCGGAAACTGAGGAGCTCATAATTGAGTTCAACCTAAAATCAACTCAAGAGTTCCCTCCCTAGCAAAGGGTCCCAACTAAAAGGAACACTATTGTTCGTAAGAGGACTGTTATCTCTACTCCCACCAGTCTGGTCATCTCTGCACTGACCTCAACTCCTGCCAAACTGAAAGGAAAAGAAGTCCAAGTCAGTGATGAGCCTATCACTATGGAGGGTTCATATTTTTCTACAATACCGTCTGTCTTCGAGATAGGGTCCAGTTCGAGAGTTTCACCCTTAACTCGGACTCAAAGAAGAAATAGGAGCAAAAAGATCGCCAGGATCGAGAAGGCCAAGGATGCTGAAGTTGCTTTTTTGGAAGAGATTCCTGAGGAAGAAGAAGAACTGCCTGAGATTTCACCGCTGTTGGGAAGAAGTAGATTCCACCCTCTTTCTGCTGCATCGGATGAAGAAGATGTCCGAAGGATCGCTGCTGCATTACCCCGACCTGCATACTATAGTGACTGTAAGAGGAAGAGGGCCAAGACTACACCGCTTACTCGATTGCGAGCCGTAGTAGAGAAACTAGCTAAGAAGGAAGGGTGCCCCGTATCAGAGATCCTAAGAAGGATGGGACGAGTGACAGTCAAATCCTACCTCGGACTGCATGTAGACCCTATCACTGCTCCAGAGAGGCTAAGGAAGAATGTGTGAGCTAGTGAGAGAAGTTCGCCTGTTGTCGTATCAGTCACCATATTAGGGAGGACACCACCTACCAGCGTACAGCTGACAACCATCTGGTCCTAGGCCTTCTACTGTAAGAAGGATGGTGTGGCGACCTATTATTGCTGAACTGATACCGACACAATGTTCTAGAAAAAAGAGTCTCGTTAGAAAACCTGAATATGAAGAAAGTGCTACTGCATTAAAAGAAACTCCTGAAAAAGAAGTTCAACAATCATCACATGACAACCACAAATTCGTTTGGAAGAGACGACTTGAGGATGCTATAGGAAAGCTAAGAACGGAAATTCAACGGTTGGCAAGGGAAAGAGGAGAAGAATTGAGAAATGAAGTGGATTCATCAGAATTCATGGATGAAGATTGTGCTGAGATTAATATGGTCGAGACCCGAGCATCATCAGCTTTACAGGGAGTTCCGTCAGCCTCAGAAAAAGATGAACCAGAAGTAATGAGAGCGCGTCTTCAAGAGAAAGATGATACGATTTCTCTGATGGCAAAGAGGATCGAAGAGATGAAAGCCGTCTTAGCCACTCTCCAGAGTCAGCTTCAACCTCAAAAGGAAACACCCCCAGAAATCATTCACATCACAGATGGAGGGAGAGAGATTACGTTCATCAATAGAGATGAACAACCAAAGAAGGATTCTGCATAGAGCATGATTCCCACGAAGGATATCAAGAGCATGGTAGAACAACATGTGCGAGAAGCCTTAGCCCAGTCTAAGAGTGGAGCATCTATTCAGATGGGTAGACCTTACCATGAAGAATTTGATGTCGTCCAATACCAGAAGGGATTCATACCACCTCTGTTCAAAACTTTTGACGGTATGGGAAACCCCCGACAGCTTGTAGCACACTTTCGTGCCAATGCTAGTGGGAGCGACGCCTTGCTCTTCCGTCAGCTCGTCAGCAGTTTGTCAGGGATTGCCTTCGACAGGTATGCAGAATTGCCGAACGGTTCAGTTAAGACCTTTTCAGAATTGGAAAACCTTTTCGTTAAAAGGTTTGCCGAGGCTCGGCACATCATCACTATCGGTGATTTAGTGGTGGAGCAACAGAAACCGAACAAATCTTTAGTGGATTACATACTTCAATAGAGGAATTTAAGCATGAAGTGTGAGCCTTAGCTTCAGGAACAACATGCAGTCAGTATCGTACTGAAGAGTATCCATGGCCCGATAGCACTTCTCCTTAAAGGATTCACAATTAAGACTTTCGAGAAGTTTCTTAGCAAGGCCGGGAGTTTGCAAGAGGAGGCAAAGCAGCTGAGTTTCGTTGACAAGACTAATAAGCAGAAGCCCGTAAAGGCTTTTGAAAAAAAATCCAGAATCGTCGCGGCAGTAGACAAAGATAAACAGCCAGTGCAAATACAGCCAAATGTCGGCGTATTTTTAGGTTATGTGTTTTACTTTGAAAAGGGGTCGCCTAACAGAAATTGTCGGCTAATTTTAGATTTTAAATTTAATTTAAATATGTATATATGGTTTAGAAAGTAGTATTTGATTTTGAAGATAATTTTAAGATATGAAATCAAACCACTCTCACATCCCAAATAGTTTATATAAAAGAGCATCGCATCACAAACCGTGTATCTATCCCGAAGAATAGACACACTGCTTGATGATGGGGCTCGGTTAAATAAACTAGAAGATTTGTGACATCCGTTTGGTCTGCAAACCAATTTTATAAGCCGACAAATTCCCCTGCTTAATATAAATGGATTAAGCAGGGTTTATATTACCTGGGTTCTTAAAGTTCCCTATAGGGGCAAGCCCCTATAGTTAATTACATCTTAAATGACGGGAATCATCTAAGGAAACTCTCGATAATGATCAGTGGTAAAATTTCAAAGTTTAAGGTTTTCAAAAAATTGGATTTTTGGAAATTTTCAATAGGGAATGACTCAAAATTGGAACAAGTTACTTTTGAGGATCCAAAGGAAGAGAAGTAGGAGAAGCTGAGGATCCAAGAAGAATCGTGGCAACTTCCCAAACTATCCTATTTTTTGGCTCGGTTTTAAGAAAATCCTAATATTATTGATATTTCAATCTTGCCAATTTTAATTAATTTGGACTTATATTTGTATGATAAAATCATACAAATAGCCTCGAAGATGTGAGGGTTTGTGTCGTACCAAACGACTACCTCGGAGTCCTAAGACCAGGTTAGGGCTTAATTTACATGACATGATCATGCAAATGCCTAACGAAGAGTTGAGGATTTATGTTGCGCTAGTGCAAACTTCCTCGAAATCCTATGGCTTTGTTGTTTAAAACTAGGAAAGGTTTCTTTGAAGTAGACCCGAGTTTTGTTGATGACGATGACCGTGCTTGTCCACTAGTGCTCCGAGCTCCTTGTTGTTGCGAGAGGTTTAGTTTTAGAAGTCATAAATCGGGAGATGAGAGAAGTGTTTTGGTTTAGAAATCTTAAAATTTAAGTGTTTTTAATATTTTAATTAAAACAAATCTTAAAGTTGATTATAACGAACCGATTAAGATCCCACGGTTCAGTCATCCCGACACCAGTTATTTTCATTGAATTCACTTAGTCCGGATGAATTTGCTAAACTCAATTGAATGAGTTCCACACTTTCATTTAGACCGTGGGAAATCCCGTTAGCAACACGTGGGTTACATCATCCGAGGTATTCCCGATCATTCAACGAGACGTTTTAATTTAGTTGCAATTGTAGTTCGTTGTTACGTTTGTGATTAAATTTTGAGTTATTTTATATTTTTAAATGTTGTGGCGGTGAATTTTATCTTGCGGTGATTTTTAATTTAGTTTTAGTTTCGGTTCGGGGACTATCCTAAAGGTTTTGGTTTTCATGCAACGAGTTGTTTATCATGCAAGAAAAGCAGAGTGCATTTGCGATAAAGTAAATTGCAATAAAATAAAAGCGTGCACTGGAGGGTCTCCCATCATCCCAAGTTGCACTTAAAACACAAGTTAAGTCATTTAAATATTTCAACAAGTACCTAGGTAAAGCTAAGGGAAAGGTTTTGGTTGTCTATCAAAGTCCTAGATCTCTATAGCTAGTCATCTCCTATGACGTCTAAGTTCTTGTATTTTGGTTTAAGGATGATTTTCTTCATCAAAGAACAATTAAGTTCAATTGTTCTTATAAACATCCTATCATATTGAGGAAGTGCTTATGACGAGTCATAAACATCTTTTCAATATTACTTAGGATTGTTCTAAGTCCAAATGGATTTAATTAATCGGGTGAAGTAATCATCAGAGGTTTAATTAAGTTTTGTTCTTTTGCTCGGTGAACTAGGATGTTTGAATATCCTATGAGTGAAGTGATACTTCACCTAATGCTCCATCTAGGAGTTATGATAACAAGAGCTTTTAAGAGCGAAATGATGTTTTAGTGATTTGTGATTTAATTTAATTTTTGATTAATGGATTTAAGTTTGGAATAGTGTTCAAGTTATTTTAGATCTGTTTCGAATTCTTTATGTCTTAAGTGATGTTATATTTAATTCTATTTAATTTAATTTAATTTAATTTAATTTAATTTGGTTTGATTTAATTTTAATTTAATTTTATTTTTAATTTAGTTTTGATTTTTATTTTAATTTAATTTTTGATTTAATTTAATTTAATTTAATATGTTTTAATTTAATTTAATTTACTTTAATTTAAATTTAAATTTAAATTTAATTTAAATTTAATTTCAATTTAATATTTTATTTTTATTTATTATTTTTTTATGTTTTAAAGATGATTTAATTTAATTATTAAAGTATTAATTTAATTGAAATTTTGATTTAATTTAGTTTGAATATTTTAATTTTTAATTTAATTTAATGATTAAGTCTTTTAGTATTTTAAGTCTTAAATTTAGATTATCATTAGGAATTAAATAGTATTGAAGTGATTAATTTAGGGATTTTTAAATTGAAGAATAAATATCTTCTTAAATAATATTCCTATTTTAATAATTTCAATTTTTATTAATCTTCCAAATTCAATTAATTGATTAATTAAGGTTTATTCTTAAAATTGATTGATGGGTTTCTACTCTTTAATTATTTAAATTTCAATCCAAATCAGATTAAGATCAACTATTTTACTCTTTCATTTTATTAAGCCTAAAATTTTAATTAGAGGTTAAAAGTTTTAATTACCATTTTGCCCTTCAAGCTTAATAATTCCATAACTCACTAAATTGAGCTTAAATGAATTTGAAATTTTTATGTGGCTTCACTCACATGTCAATTAAGACATTAGAGGAGAAAATGTGATTTTTCTGTATTTAATTTATTTATATAATTATTTTTTGTGGAAAATAGGGATTTTCAAGGAAAATTTAATAAGATGACCAAGGAAAATTTTCTATCCTTAAGAAAATTATGAAGCACTCCTAATGACCAGAGGACCATTTGGACAAATTTTGGTGATTTTTTTGAATTTTATTTTATTTATTATAATTATTTTGAGTTTTGGAGTATTAATTAATTTAAAAATAAAATAAAGGTTGAAAAATGAATTTTATATTTTTCAAAAATCTTTCTGATATCAGAGAAACCAGAAACCAATTTTTATAATTTTCTAATTTTTCTTTGATTTATTAGAATTATTTTAGTGAAAAGGTTGAAAAATACATTTTTAATATTAAAAATTACATTAAACCTTCAAAATTCAATATCTTATCCTAGGGACTTAAGAAAAATATTTAGTTTTTTCCTAAGAGTTTAGAATTCAAAATGTAACATTTTGGTGATTTTTAATATTTTTGTGATTTTTATTATTTTTTAATTATTGAAATTATTAAAATATTGATAAAAATCAACTTTTTTAGAAAATTATAATTTTAATTTTCCTAAGTTCTTCTGATATCAAAGAAGCTACAAAACCAATTTTGTGAATTTTTGAAAAGTATTTTGTGAGTTATAAATTTTTAAAGTTTGATTTCATTCATGGGGCTTAATTAACCCATTTGGTTGGGCTAACTAAGTCCAATTGATCTCAAATTTTTATGTGGTGTTCTCCTATCCTTAGAGGACAGTGGAGAATTATTTTTAACTTAATTTGATTAGTGGTTAAACCTAATTAATTAAAGTTCAATTTTGGGTGTTTAGGCCAATTAGGGTTGTTCCAAGTGAATTAACTCAAAACTTATATTTCCTAGGTTTCTCTGGTCATAAAGAACATCACCAAACTTTCCTAGAATTTATTTCTCAACATGCTAATTATTGGAATTAAAATTCTCAAAACAGTAACATGAACTTGGAAAATCAATAACTTCTCATAAGGGTGGCCCCTAACCTTGGAAAATTCAGGGAATGTTCCCAAGTTCAGAGGCTTCAAAAGCCCTATGGTCTCATGCCATGGTGAATTTCCTATATGCATGGAGAATTGAAATAGTGTAGAGAGTAAATAAATCATTAAAAATAAAATACTTAATGAAATTACTTGATTTCTTTTTCACATTATTCTCTTCTGTTCACTGAGCAAGAAGGTATTTTTATTTTATTTTTAGGATTTTTCTACACAAAGTTATGAATTTTTGAAGTTCTGGGTATTTAATAAATAAGAAAAATCCTAATTTCCTACTTATCCACGCGGCGCTGACTCAACCTCGGCGTCTCCGAAAGGCCACGCGGCGTGTTTAGATTCGGCGCCGCCATCCGACTCAGCGCTCCAGGGGCCCGCGGTTCATGTCCCATTGCTCCATCCGACGCGATCCTGGCCGTCCACTCGATACGCGCGCGATCCAATGGTTCCCAGTCATCGTCTACGACTGGTGTGAACCCGTGACCGTCAACCTTCTAACCCTAATTTCTCACTCGATTCTCAACGGATTTTTGAGTTCTTCTGCTCTATGGATTCATCTTAAAGAGACGAACACATCCATACGGTAAACATGTATTGAAATTGACCCAAACTAAATTGAGAATCTCTGGAAGCTCGGGAGGAAGAGTGAGTCCATACCTTTGCTCAGAGAAGTGAAGCTTCGATCTGAGAGTTGTCTCACGTTCGATTGGGTCCAAGTAAGCTCCAGATGAAGTCCCTTGGCACAGTGAATTGTCCAGGTATGATTTCGACCAAGCCCGATCACAAAGCTTGGAGGTCGGAAGCAATGGGCTGGCTTCGGTGAGGGGGCTTTTAGGGGGAAACCTCTTCTCTTGGTCCGGTGAAGGTGTAGGACAAATCAATTTGGGGATTGGCTCATCGTGAAGAAGTGTCCTGGTTTTTATGCTTGAAATTTGAACTCAAAATTGAGCTCGAATTGGAGGGAATTGGGCTGGAATCCGGTGGGAATCAAATGCTCTATGTGTGGAGAGTGGTCTAGAATGATTTTGGCAGAGTTTCCTTAAGGTTCGTTTCAGTACCTCTCATGGCCGAGAGGAGGTGGTGTTTAAATAGGAGAGGGTGGAGGGCCTTCCAGGGGGAGTTAGGGCTTGGGATCAGCTGCTCTATGCAAGAGAAGAACAGCCATGGTGTTCAATTGGGTTGGGACAACTCAGCAAGGCAGAATTGAAAAGTTTGGCTCCTCCCAAGGTCTCGGCCATGGTGTTTTCTGGCTATGCAGGCGGCTGGCCGGCAGGCATGGGTCACCTTCAGGTCCTGGTGGGTCAGGGCTGGAGGTTTGTGCAGGCAATTGAGCTTTGCCATGTGTAAAGAGAATAGCTTGGAATGGAATGGGGAAGAATGTATTTTGGCTCAAATTGTTTAACCCATGATTTTGGGTTTGGTTCACCTCCCCATGACCTGGTTTTGGGCTGGGTGAATCAGTTGGGTCAGCTGGTCTTAAGTGGAGAAGTCTCCATCCAAGAATATTTGGATTATATTTGGGTTAAGGGGAATCATAAGTAAGGTTAATGGCTTTTAGGAAGTGCTTAAAGGACCTCCTACTTTTGCCCAATGTGGTAAGGTCACATGTAAACAACTCACATGGCTTGCATGTGGCTTAAGAATGGCTTCATGGCTTGCCTATGGCTTAGGATAAAGCTTGGTCAATTTCATGGAAGTAGAATTTAGGAATTTTGGTATTTTGGTGGAGAATTTTCATGAAGCTTGATTTGGAATGGTTTAATGATAAATTTGAAACTTAGGGGTGATTTTGATTAAATGGATGATGTGGAGAAATGTCATGTGGGCTTTGGATTGAAAACTTGGGCTTTTGAAATGGTCTTGGGTGGGCTTTTAAAGTGGTTTAAGGAAGTGGGCCTTTAGGTTTGAAAATGGGCTTTTGAATAGAAAAATTTGCAAAGGGCCATGCAAAATAAATGTTTAGTTTTGTATAAGGATGTTTCATGATTGATTTGAAACAAGTTTGGAGTGATTTGGGTTTGAATTGGGTTGGATTTGGGCTTCTTTGGTAAAGGGGTTAATGTAGGTCAATTGGGCTAATTTGGGCCAATGTTGGGCTAGGGTTGAAATTGATGTAAAATTAATGTTGGGAAATGTTTATGGGAGTGTTTCAAAGAGGTTTCAACTTTAGTTGGGTTTTGGTTTTGGGACTTGGGCTCATTTGGGTTAGGTTAGGGTTTAGGTCAAAATTGGGCTTTTTGGTTTTGGGTTGAATTTGAGTGGGGTTTGGGTGTAAATTTTGGGCAAACCATGTTAGTGTTTTCTTTACAGGGATGTTAGGGAAGGTTTAGAAAAGGTTTGGGGTCAATTGAAGTTGAATTGGTTTGGTTTGGGCTAAGTTTGGGTCATGGGTCCAAATTGGGCCTTAAAGTCAAAAGTAAGATTGGACCCAAATGTCAATCAAATTGGACTTGGATTTGGTTTAGATTGATATTTTTGATATTGAATTGAAGTTTATAATTGAATTGGACCAAAATTGGGGTCAATTGGGTAGGTTTGGTTTGACATTGGGTTCACTTGGGTTAAGAATGGGCTAAATTGGGGGTTTTGGTAAACATGGGGTAAATTGACAAAATTGGCCCATGGTGTAGTTGGAAAAAATGAAATTGGGAATATTTAGGATTTTCTGGAATTTTCTGGGAATTTTCTAAATTTTTGGATTTTTTGGCTAAGAGGGGCATTTTGGGTATTTGGAGGGTATTGGGGGGTATTTTTAGAATTTTTGGTATTTTTGGCTATGGATGATCAATTTGATTGGTGAGGAAATGTTCAAGGTTAATTTTGGGGAATTTTGGGTGATTTGGAAATTTTAGAGGATTTGGGCAATTTTAAGGGCTTTTGGTAAGTTTGATAGGTGTAGGGTTCCCGGGGTCAAAAATTGAAACTTTGAAAAAAAGAAGATTGATCAAATATGAGTGAAATGGAAGCACTTTGGTTGAGCCATGAAGTCATATTAAACCTATATGGGCCATGAGAGGACTCATTTGAGGCATTCAACTATGTTGTTCCTAACCCTCTTAACCGGGGGCACAGGGGTTAAGGTCCATTCATATGAATTACCTACATGAGTCAAGGAGTCAAGTTGGGTATGGGTGTGATTTTAGGATTTGGATTGTGTGTGTGAGAGTGTAGAGTGTGAGTGTAGTGAGTGTGTAAGTCGACCCTCACCGGACCAAGCCACCCGGGAGTGGTCCTAAGGCCGAAAGAGTCCTATAGGGAACTCATCCTTTAAACCTTCACATTTGATTTCAACCCTCTAGGTGATTAGGGGTCTACTATCAAGCTGTGGGGTTTGCAAGGAGGCAAGGAGTGGTTTAAACTTCTAAAGGGGTGGGTCCCAATTCTATTCCTCTAAGATAGTCAAAGGAAAAGCCTAAGGCTAGATCCTAAGTGCTAAAGAGAGAAGAGAAGATCTCATAAAAAATGAGGTCAACACCAGAGCGACCACAGCCTAGTTATCAACCACCGCAACGAATTTATCAGCAGCCTCAACAGAGTTATCAACAACCTCGACCGAGCTATCAATCAAGGCAGCATGATCAGCCACCGCCTCGTCCATAGCGCGCCCTGAAAGAACTCATGAATAAAGAATATCCCTTCAAGACTGAAGTAGTGCCAAAGATGTTTCGTAGTTTGATGAAGACACCCAATTTTCAACTACCAGAGCCTAAGAGGCCAGAAGAAGTTTACAAGAAGGATCATCCGAACTACTGTCCCTACCACAGGATGCTTGGACATAAGATAGAAGACTGCTTCACATTAATAATTGGCTTGATATTAATCTCTGGAAAGGGAACATAACGATCCCGAAGGAATACATGAAGGAGCCCCAAAAAGGAGGTTCCGTCAATGTTATTTCAACGAATCCTATTGTTCTGATAGACCCGTACACGACTGACGTTGGATGGAGTACTGTTTGGACAAAGTCTTCGAAAAAAATTTTGGATCACATCCAGACCGCTTCGGTGAGCGCTTTAGTTCAGAGTTCGAGACCTACCGAGCCGACACTATCACTTGCGATTGAAGAACCACCCCCGAAGGAGGAGAAGATCATGAAAGAGAAGAAGACCGAGGCTCCGAAGGGTAGACAAGGGGCTTCTTATCCTAGGATGGTTGTTTCCAATTCTGGGGAGAAATCCCTCGGACCTCTGACTCTGTATGATTATTTGCTCACCCCGGCGGGAACTTGTAATGATAAGAGTTTTGGTCTTGGCTACGTTTTGACTGTTTCTAACGATTAAGTAACTAAAGAGAACCAACCTAATCCAGATCTCGATTTCGATACAAATAATGATTCTCAAATCATACTATACCTTGATGACCACGACGAAGGAGAAGACGTTCACAAGTTTGGTTACGAAAGCTCATGAAGAGACGAGTCTGTTTGTGAATTTTGAGGAGCTCCAATCATAATAGAATTAGAGCTATCAGATTCTGAAGCAACTGCAGAAGAGCCAGTCATTCTAATTCAAGGGGAGACACCGGCAGATCCAACACCAGATGCAGAAGAAATAATAGAAGTCAATCTAAGAAGCAAAAAAGTTCTACCCCCGAGAATGGGTCTAAAGGATAAAGGAAAGCAGGTGGTTGCTCAGGAAGAGCCAACCCCAGCGAAAGAATTGCCCATTCGGGAAGAGACTGAAGAGCATGGTAATAAAGTGGATTATAACGTGCTAGCCCATCTTAGGAAGCTACCAGCCATAATGAGCATCCACGACACTCTGATCCCGTCAAAAGAGATGAGGGAAACTTTGATCAAGGTCTTACTTGATCCAGAAATTTTCTTAGCTCAAATGACCGGTAATTCCTTAGACGAGGTTTGCTCGTTAAAAGATCAGCGAGGTGTTACCTTCACAGACAATGATCTACTACTTGGTACAACTGATCACAATCAACCGTTGTACATCTCAGTCACTATCAGAAAGTTTACGTTCTTCAGGGTGTTGGTTGATCCGGGAGCATCAATCAACATAATGAGCCTTCGAGCGTTAGCATATTTGGAAATTGATACTCGCGACCTTAAAGTAGACAAGATGTTATTAAGAGGCTTCAATCAGAAAGGAGAAAGAGCTCTTGGATCGATAACACTATTAATGAAGACTGGTGATTTAGCAAAGACAACCGCAAAATTCCATATAATTGATTCTGAGACATCGTTCAACGATCTACTGGGTGGGCCGTAGATCCATGAAAATCGGATGGTACCGTCATCTCTGCACCAGTACATAAAGTATTATGAAGGAGGAGAACTGTGTATCAAAGGTGATTTGCAACCATTCTCCGTGCATGAAATCGGAATTCACGAAGATGCAGCCTAATACGCGCCTCCGAAGAAAACAATCTTCTCCAGAAATACCGTACCAAAGGAAGCAAAAGAAGTTCGAGATGATGAAGAACCTTAAATTCTAGTCCAACAGTTACTCACCACTCCCTTATGGCGAGATGGTGAAGATTTCTCCAGAACTCGCACCCGAGGTCGAGGCCGGGGACGAGGTCGTGGAAGAAACAGTGGAACAGTTGGACAGAAGAAACCGGTCATCGACGTTGATTGGGAGAACAACTCCGAAGAAGAAGAAATCAAGAAAGAAGCAACGACAATAAGTTAGAAGAAAGCCCAATTCAAGATTTCTCTCGAAGAAGAAAAGAATGAATAATACAAATCAATGTACGAGAAGATTAATCACTATGTGCATACTATGACCCTGACCCCGATCCACTCTAATAAGGTCGAGGGTATGGTGGTCAAGGAAGTGCATGGTGGTGGTACTAATCTGATCAAATTCTACCGTGGTGCTTCTTCTTCCAAAACTAAAAATGTTGTACAATTTGAAGATGTTACTTCAACTTAATTAATGGAATTGCCTTTTAAGTGGCATTCTCCCTGTGTTCAGAATTTAATCCAACATGGTGTCCTACCTAAACAATGGATAAAAGGTCAATCACAACACTTTGAAAAATTATGGAATAATTCCAGTCAAGCTCCTAATTCAAAGAACGGTCTCGGATTCGGCGCGGTAGGATCAGTTGATGATACGAGATTTTGCTTGGTTGTCAGTTGCGGGCCTAATGAAGAATGCTTGGAAACTTCTGATAATCTTGAATATCTACCAATTGGTGACGCTCCACCAGAATTTAAAGATGAAATTAAATCTATAATAGACGTGTTAATGGAAGTTAACTTAGGTACTAGCGAAGAGCCTAGACCGACCTTTGTTAGCTCCTTACTCAATAAAGAGGACTCCGAAAACATGATCAAACTACTGATGGAATTTAAAGACTGTTTTGCTTGGAGTTACGATGAAATGCCAGGATTAGCTCCAGAAGTTGCAATTCACAAACTAGGAGTGGATCACACTGCCGTTCTAGTCAGACAAGCTCCCAGAAGAATGCGTCTAGAGACTGAACAACAAGTTATAGCTGAAGTTAAGAAGCTAATAGACACTAAATTTGTCTGTGAAGAACAATATCCAACTTGGTTAGCCAATGTGGTACCGATCAGAAAGAAGAATGGATAGATCAGAATCTACGTGGATTTCAGAGATTTGAGTAAAGCATGTCCAAAGGATGAGTTTCCACTACCAATTCCAGAATTGATGATCGACATCGCTTCAAAACATGAAATCTTATCTTTCATGGATGGATCGTCAGGATACAACTAGATAAAGTTGGCACTGGAAGATGAGAAACTCACAGCCTTCAGAATGCCGATCGAAATATATTGCTACACAGTGATGCCTTCGAGTTGAAGAACGCAAGAGCAACTCACCAAAGAGTAATGACGAGGATTTTTGATGATCTCATTCACAACCAAGTCGAGTGCTACGTGGATGATGTGGTCATCAAAAGAAAACTGAAAGAATATCACTTGTATGATTTGAGAATTGTTTTTGAGCGATTAAGGAAAATTAACCTCAAGATGAATCCTTTGAAATGTGCCTTCAGCATCACCTCTGGGAAAGTCTTAGGATTTGTTGTCCAACATAGCAGAATTGAAATTGATCCGGCAAAAGATTAAAGCTATCTTAGAAATGCTGCCTCCTAAAACTTTGAAACAACTACGATCCTTTCAAGGAAAGTTGGCGTATCTTCGACGCTTTATCTCAAATTTGTCAGGTAGGTGTCAGCCTTTCTTAGCATTAATTAAAAAGGATGCCAAATTCGTTTGGGAAGAGAAATGTCAGTGGGCCTTCGAGGACATTAAGCAGTATTTAATGACACCTCCTGTCTTAGCAGCCCCAGTCTCAGGTCGACAATTGATACTTTATACCGCGGCTTTAGACAACTCTCTTGGAGCCCTGCTAGCCCAGGTCAATGACGAGGGAAAAGAAAACGCTCTCTACTACCTGAGTCGTCGTCTGATTCCGACGGAGGTGAAGTATCTGTCGATTGTCAAGCATTGTTTGGCCCTGATTTTTGCAGCCCAAAAGCTCAGGCATTACATGCTTTCTCATAAGGTCAACCTCATCTCGAAGTTTAAACCATTGTAATATTTGATGACCCGACAGATGCTTTTCAACAGGCTTTCCAAGTGGTCGATGATACTATTGAAATTTGATATAATTTTCGTTCCACTTCGTGCCGTAAAGGGACAAGTCCTAGCAGACTTCCTCGCAGCACACCCTTTACCGGCAGAATCACCTCTTAACAATGACTTGACAGATGAGCAGATAATGAGCTTAGAAGACCCTGATGATCAGTGTTGGGAACTGTACTTTGATGGAGCATCTTCAGCGTAGAAGGATAAAGAATTACAAATGATAGTGCCCGGTAAGGCAGGGATCGGACTAATCTTTATAACACCGGAGCGGGGGATGTTAAGATATTCCTACCATTTAACAGAACCGTGTACAAACAATGAAGCAGAATACGAAGCTCTAATAACTGGACTGGAATTGACCATTCAGATGGGTATAACAGATATCGACATCGATGGAGATTCTTAGTTGATCATTCAACAGGTCGCCGAACAGTACAAAATTTTAAAGCCAAGACTCGAGCAGTACTTTCAGTACGCCATGAAGTTGTTAGAACAAATTCTGAATGTAACGATCTATAAGATCCCCAGAAGAGAAAATACTCTCGCAGATGCGTTAGCCCGCTGTTGGCATCATTTTTTTTATTATTTTATATATCACATGTGTGGGAGGTCCGCTAGAGCGCATCGGGATCGTACTTTATGCAAATAAGTCACCTGTAGCTCGAGACATCCAGTTGTGACCTTTCAGTGTGTGTTGAGGGGCACACAACCGGGTCATTCTGTTAGACTTTGACTTTCGCTTAGGCGAAGGCCGGTCGACATTTTGTACGTCAGATGGTTTTGGTCGGGCTGACAAGTGTTGACGCATCGCAGGTAAAATTAAATAAATTGGCCCACCCACCGGCCAGCTAGTTCAGATGACCTCAAACGATGAAACGGACTACGCGAGTGTGTCCGGGACATCGATATTACCTAGAAAGGACGTCTATTTTGCCACAGCTTCGAGGGCAGGGTAAAAATTATGCAAATTATCCTTTTGGCTTAATCGCTCAGAAAATGGCCCGAACGGGCCCGAACAACACCAGATGGTGAAACAGACTGCACCATTGCGTCCGGAATGTCGATTTTAGCTAAGAGGGACATTCGCTTCGCTGCGAGCACGTATACAGGCTAAGAATATGCAGAGGATAATTATAACATTATTTTTATTATTATTATCATATAATATATATAATATATTATATATTAACATATAATATTATTATAAATTAACAGATAAAAAAAACCTACGCCTAAAAGGAGGAGGAGGGCATCGTGATTTTCTTCCCAGCCGCCATCTCCTTCGCTCGTGAACCCTAGCGCCGAGCTTCCTTCTTTTGTCGCCAGAGGAGTTGGATGTCGGCGACCCTACTCGCCGGACCTTAACTTGTCGGCCCCGTCACCGCTCCTATCTTCTTCACCGGCCAAGCAGCCCTTGTCTACCGAATCTCGCAGAACGGTACGGTCTGAGTTCCCAGCCGTCGTACCACCTCGCCGGCCTACTCTCCAGCCGCTCGAGCTACCAGTTTCGCCCAGCCCTTCAGCCACCGAGATCTTACCAACCTCAGCTCCTCCATCGCAGGCCACCATTTTTTTATTTGGGCCGGCTTATTGTAGCCTCTCCTCGTCGCCGCGTCATTTGGTCGGCTTATCTCCTTCCCGGCGTTGAATTAGTGATGAACCAGCCTCGCTCTCACGTGCACAACTATGGATTTCGCACACTCCTTGTATTTTTTGGTTCCGGTAGTGTGCTAACGACGTGCTAGTTCCACCGCTTTGTAGCCCCGCATCCTCAATGCTCGGACGCCTCTCTTGAAGTTATATATGATATTCACATTTCCATATGCTATAATCTTTTATTTTAGGATGCTTTGCATACCTCATGTGTTGCCCCTTTATTTGCATAATTCACTGCGAGGCGTGTCGGCACGTGGATCGAACACTGGCGGTTCGCCGGAAACGTGGGCTCTTCTTCAGCATAAAGAGAACGCGTCTTCAACCTTCGCGGCGGTGAGATTTTCTTATCCCTTATCCGACCCTAGGTTTAGTCCGATCTAGGCACGTGGGTTCGATTGCCAACGCGGGGTGGAGGTGTCGGACGACATGTGTCGACCGGTCGAGCCGCCTATGTGATGGATCGTTGATTTACCTAGAGTGAGCTATAGGTTAGGAATCTTGTGCGTTGGCCAATTCCTATTAGTAGCCTAGCGATTCCCTGTTCTGAGCTTTAGATCTTAATCTTGCTGGGTTGGAATTCCAATTTCCCACGGTATTGGCGCTCCTAATCTCCCTTGGAGGGATTAGTTGAGTTCGATCTTAGAGGACAGAAAAAGCTTTGTAGCTTGTCCGTCCTATAAGATCGGGGTGTTCGTAGAGCAGAAAAATATTTGTAGCTAGTCCGCCCTACGAATGGTAGAGAGTTTCCCCTACGAGAAATCAGAGCGGGAAACCCTCTACATAGCCACGCCAAAACTGGAGGCGGCGATGCCGCAGATCCAAGTGCGTCAACCCTAGGTACCTATATGAGGTCGTTAGGACAAGTTTGACATGTGATCGACTGTTTGGGTTTCATCGCATGTGCATGTATCATCTTGTTGCATTTTTGCATGTGGTCATTTGTTGCATTGTATGCATGTTCGCATGAGCACTTCGGTTTGATCGGCTGTCCTGGGCCGATCCCCGATCTTCAGTTGGGTTTGATCGACTGTCCCAAGTCAATCACCTATCCTTTAGGGTCGGATTGGTTATCCCGAACTAATCCACCCATTTCTTTGGTCTGACCAGCCACCACGGTCCGGTCGACTGATCACTCATGTTTGTATGCTTTTGCATTTTATTGCATGTTTTCTGGCATGTGCATGTTGGTCTGGTTGCATGTTGTGCCTTATTCTGTTTTTTTTTGCATTTGCATTTGCAATTGCATTTGCACCACACTTTTTTGATTCTCCCTAGTGAGAATTATTCCACCTCCGAGTCACTGCCTCCTCCGCATACTCATCTGCTCGGGCCGCTGCAGCTAAAGTATGCCCACCTCTGGGCCGCTGCCACTACGGCATGCCCACCTTCGGGTCACTGCCTCCTTGGCATACCCATCCTTTGGGCCGCTGCCTTCACGGCATGCCCGCTCTTTTCGAGTCACTACCTTTATGGTATACTCACCATCACCACTTTGGTGCATTCTCTTTGCATGTAGCATCCTTGCATTTTGCATGATGTGTGTGCTTGCCCTTTTGGGCGCCCGTTGTGATTGTTTCGTACTTCAGTCGAGCAATCATGTGGGCTTCTTGCATGACTGTTTGCTTACCCATTCCTCGATGGCTTCTCCTACTCGTTAGGAGAGTGACCCCGTGTCGGTCGTGATGCCTTAACAAGCATTGCTTGTTGGGTTGATCCCAATGAGCAATGCGAATTAAGTCATCGGGATCGACACAAGTATGATTGTGCTAAGGATCCATTGGATCTAACTTGTGTCACCCCTCTTCGTGACGCCCTTTAGATCCTTCAGATCTTTAGGTTGGGCCCGGTATGGCGACCCCGTCAAAGTCATACTAAACCCAGACTTACCCTGCACTTAGGCACTAGGTTTGTGCACTTTCGTTAGATGGTGTGCTAGGCTAGGACTTAGGTTGCTAGGTAGTCTTTTTGATGTCTGGCTATTGTTCTTTGATGGATTGGTTGCCCTAGCCAGGTATTTTTCTTCTGCACTTTGCTTGTGATGTGATTGCATGTTGCATATGTATGGTAGTGTGTTAGGGCGTTTTTCTGCAGGGAGCCATGCTTATTTATATACACACACAGGTACCGCTATGGGGGGAGCATGTGATGATTTCTGACATTTTTGTTTGCAGGTGCTATTAGCTCCCCCATTTATAAATCATGGCTCATTATACGTCATTTGCATGTGAGTCTTTTTATTTTCCTTTGTACTTTTAGAGTCTAGGAGAGTCCTATAGCAGAAATAAGATACGGGCACGGGTTCCGAGGCGTTTTGCGCGGGAACCACGTGGAGGGGACTAGGAGCAGATGCTCGTGCCTCGTATCTTAATTCTGCATTTTTATATTGATGTATAGAATTAGGACCGAGCATGTATATGCAGAGTCCGACCGCATTTTTCTTTTTCTAGATTATGTTGCCGGTCCAGCGACATTTTGGCCTCTTTTATTTTATTATGGAGTGCTTTCTTTCTTGCTTTTATTGCATATTTGCATGCATGCATGTGTTTTCCTTGTTTCTTTCTGTAATCTGGGATTTCACGATATCATTTAGGCTCTTTAAGGACCCTAAAATTGTAAATTTTATATGTTAAAAAATCCTAATAAAATTTTCAAGATTTTAAAATATGCACTTTTACTTTCTTGCATGGCCTTCGGGCCGGATTTTAAATGGGTTGCATTACACGACTATCACCCAAGTCATACTAATAGGGCCTCCACATTACTTAAGGACCGCTCTAGATAACTGCATTCATATTTGCATGCCCCGAGGAGGAGTCCCCGTGCTTCTCCAATCTGACTGGCCCAACATACCTTTATAGGTGGTTGTCTAGTGCGCCTAGGGTGTTAGAAGGCTCCATAACCCAAACGGGGGTGTAAGTCCTTTTGTTTGGAGCATTTGCAGCTTTGTAGCTGAACCTCCCTTTCTCTTCTTTCCTGAGGCATCCTTGCCACTTTGGCAGGTGTGAGACCCACCTCTTGGAGCTCCAGCTTATAGTCATAGGATAGAGTTTCCTTCCTTTGACCTTAGGGCTACTGAGGTCCCCATGGATAATGCAATTCTTGGATTGCTGACCGGGGATCTCAGAACGTGTTGGGTCGACTACCTTCACGTTCGGGTAGACTTAGGGTCCTACTACTTGGGATGACGGGCCCGTGTACCCCGACTTGGCTACCTCTACCCCTTTAGGATTACTCCTTCCTTCCTTTAACTACCCCTGTTGAGCCCTTTTGCTCCTTGACTTTGTTGATATCATTTTGACGGCCCGATGCCGATGAGCTGCCGCCCGTTCGGGATACGACGATTTCTTCTCTACCCTTATGGCTCGGACGTGCTTTCGACGTGTCGGGATACCCCCGTCAAGATGATTTAGGTTATTTTGTGGGTTTCGTATGCTGATGAGCCGCTACCCCATTTGGGATGTGAGAGACTCACTCTCTGCCTGATGGCTTAGCGAAAGCTTTGAAGCGTCGAGACTTTCCCACATGAAATAATATTCCTTTGATTGCCTATACCCTAGGTCTATGATAATATAAAGCGAAACTCCTTTTATCGAGATTATTCTTGGGTATCCCCCAAGATGTAATAACTAGTAGGAATACGTTCCTCTGGGAGTGCTCTTAACCCCGCAACGGTACATACACTCGATTCTCTCGGTTATGGGTAGTTTACGTAGATACTTCTTTCACGGATATTGGTTCAAGGTGCCTCTCGCCCGATCTTGTTTGGGCGGACATGCTCGACTTATCCTTGCGAGGTTTATCGCACGTAGACTCTCCATGTTTTTCTTTCTCTTGTTTGTCACTTTGTCGTATGTCCCTTCTTAATCGGTTCCTCTCCTCTTCGAATCACTTATTTGATTTGGGAGGGAGATTTATTCGAATAAGGGGAAGTATACGACGACTGACAAGCTGGCGACTCCTTTTAAAATAAAAAAAGAGAAAAGAATGGCGAAAACAAAACTGGCGACTCCACTGGGGATGAGTCTCTCTCTCCATACTTGGAGCTTCGCTTTTTCTGGGGTTATAGCCTCTCTCTATACTAGGAGTTTCGCTCATATTATCATGACTCGGTTCTCTTCCTTCGAGTCACGACTGAGCCTTTTGTGAGACCTTGGTTTTCGGTCCATGTGTCGCTTGCTAGGGGTAGCAACTCGATGCATTCTATCCCTTCTCTCACCCTCGACATTTCGGTTGCAGCATTATCGCATGCATCGATGTCGTTGTAGTTTTGTGATTGATTTCTTGACCTTTCCTTATTTTTGATCATTGTCCCTTTTTGCCCCGCTACGTGGAAGAGCAGAAAGATGGATATGATCGTTGCCTCCAGGGAGAGCTCTTTCCCCTCTCCCCAAGCGTTTTTGTGCTCCTGAGGGTGTCATAACCTTCAGTTCCTTCGAGCACCCATGTGGGGTTACCTTACATAATCCTGCTCACTTTGAGGCATTATCTCTATGCCCTCCCCCTTAAAAGGAGAGACGTGCACATTGAGTCATTCATACGCCATTAGAGGCATTTTCTCTATGCCCTCCCCCTTAAAAAGGGGAGACGTGCATATTGAGTTGTTCTTACGCTCTCTCAGACGTTTTGCTCTATGCTCGCCCTTTTAAAAGGGGAGATGTGCATATTGTGTTGTTCCTGCGCTATCTGAGGCATTTTTCTCCGTGTCCTCCCCCTTTAAAGGGGAGTCATACACATTTAGCTGTTTTTACTGTGGTGGCTCGCGTCGCGTTCGCTTCTTTTGCAAAAAGAGGACGACGCTTGATAGCGATGTGCCGCCGCACCTGACGGTCTTTTCTAGACTTGTCCCTCCGTGTTCTCACGTGTCTCCTTGGCATAGGCAGGTGTGTTTCTTTTAGCAGTAGGTTTGTCACTACTGTCGTCGTTGTGACATTTGTCCCGACTCTCTTTCTGTTCCAGTTTTCCCTAAAGATCCACCTGTCCCTCGATTCGGCAGGAAGGCCATGAGGACTAGGAATAGATTGCTGCAAATTTAGCAGCATTGCTTGTATCGTGTTTCTATACCCATTTCGACTCCCGTTTAGGAGGTGCCTTCGGCCCTCGTTTTGAGTCATGTTTGCCATCGTCCCCGTTGAGCGGACCATGTCCTCATTGGACATTTGCTACGTGCCCCCCTTTGACAAGGAGTTGTGCATGTAGTACTACTTTCGTTGTAGCAACCCGCATTGGTGTTACTTTTCCCTTAAGGAAAGGACTAGTGCCAGATGACGATACGCTATAATGCTCTTTCCTATTTACAAGCCTCTATTTTAGTCCTTCCATGTTTAGGATTTACATCCTCACCGATGCTGCATTATGTAAGAGTGCTAGAGTTACCTGCTACGATATTGTCCTCTGGCGGTGCAGTATTTCCCCGCCGTGATTTATTTTGGTTCCAACCCAAGATTTATACTTAAATATTGAAGGTTGAGAATCACATTTCTCGTCCTCCAATGTTGTGGACCATGTCGACGTCATGGCTTGTTTTGGTTATGGCCCGGGATGGTACTAAATCCCGTCGGCTGAGAATCACCTCTTCATCTTCTGGCGATGTGGACGATGTGGACCATGTCCCCGCCATGACTTATTTCCGATTCAGCACAAGATAACGCCCAAATTCCATTAGCTGAAAATCATTTTATCTCCTCTGTCTGGTTATGTGGACTACACTCCAGCCAGGTTTGCTGGGGATTCTTCCCTCCTCCTGATGCAAGTCATTCTCACCTTGCAATCCGTACTGTTGTTGCTACCACGAGTTCTCTAACTTAGAAGATCGTAGGAGCATCTTCCTATTTAAGTGGAAATGTTTTTGCTGGTTTGACGATTGTACCAGCCTTAGTTGTTCTATTTTCTCTGAGGTCTCGCCTGTCCCTACATTAGGCAAGGGCGTCCGGAAGAATAGGAACAGACTGCTGCAACCATAGTGGCTGATTCAGCCACGTGTCTCTTTACCTCGTTGAGACTCTAGTTTCCTCTTCGAGAGGATAGGGTCCAATTTCTTAAGATGAGTTCCTTTCTTAGATCTCTGAAATATCTAAGCATGTTGTGTAAGAACTCCTCTACTTACCATACCTCACGATCCTTATAGTAGGAAACCAAGATATACTTCTCAGTCCACTACAAGATCTGGATGTTTGCCATCTGTTGTGTAGGCCATGAGACCCGCCGAGGAGTTGCATGAAACCCTTGGCGTGGTATTTAGTGCCACTTGCCAGATGTTGTGCCAGGTATCACTGATGATTATGTTGGAGTGACTTTTGCCCATATTTGATGTGCTAACTCTTTCCTGAAATCACGAGGAAAATTTTGTGGCTTCCTCTTCATCGCGCTAGATGAATTTTTCCTATGTCGACAGAGGGAGATCCGGGCCATACCCCGTCGTTTCCCTCCTTATTTGAGGAAATAAGTTGATCGCCGTACTTCGGCGAATACTCATTGGGTTAGGAAAATTCTTGCCACCATGTCTCTTGATATTCCAACGCTACATGTAGAATGACTTTCCACATTCGACAGCGAGGAGTTTACTCGCCTTTGCTTTCAAGAGTGCTTTATTCGACCTCTTTCATTTATTAAGCAAGGCTATAGTTGAAGTTTTATACATCGATTGGGGGACACCCCAAAAAATCTTTTGTTGATAACATGTTGTATTGACTAGTCCATTTTGCTAGCCTTAGTCGATCCATGTTTAGCTCGAATGCACATCTCCCAGGCTATTTGAGAGTGCCTCATTTGATTTAAGCTATGTTTGCCTTTTGGCTAAGCTCTTGATGAGAGCATTTCTTTGCTAAGACCAACTTATTTTTCTAGCATTTTATTTAGTCAGTCTACTTTAAACCTGACTAGGATTTGGTGCCTCACATATCTAGGACCTTATCGACTTTTTAGTCCGTTCTTTGTGAGAAAGCATCACCGCGAGATGGATTCATCTCCTATATCCAACCTCATGGATATTTTGTTTGACTTGGTTGATTATTATCACCATGTTAATATTCATGTTGAATCGATTAAAACACTTCGTCATGATAAATCGGTCCATGACTCATCGGGATACCTCGATATTCGACACTACCGGCTAGACCTCGCCGCTTATCTAACCGAGATATACCTCGACCAAGAGGCAGTGGCTTCTTATCCCCGTACCTCTCGATATTTCGGCTCCATTTACGCAGGCCGTCGAGACGCTTCCGAAAGGAACTGTGCTCCTTAGTTGATCTTATCTTGGATTTTCCTTCGATTTTTTTCGAGGTCGAATCTATGATAGATCCCGAGGATGGGTTTAAGCCGTACCATGTATGCACCTTCTTAGGATTTGCTGATCTTCATGGTTCGGGGGATTTGAATTATGTCTTGATGACCGAATCCCTTACTTTAACGAACTTTCACCTAAGTCCTGAGAACACCTCAGAGTGACTAGATGGGTGTCATTGAGATGTGAGTAGTTTTAGAGACTATTTAGATCTCTTACTTTTCCCTTCAGCTAGACCGATGGAAGTTTGACAAGTAATGTACCATAAAATTCTAAGAATCTTTCTTCGAGAGATTTTCGAGTCGAAGAAATTACTTTATAACAAAAAGAAGCTCACCGTATATAGTAATTTCGAGGAGAGATAAAAAAAGTGTGAAAGGCTTCAAAATAAAAAAAGAAAAAAAAATGATCAACACTCTTGAGAAGAAGCTTGAGGTGAGTGGGAAATCAAAAATTCGATATAAAGAACTTTTTGATTTCAAAATTCTCCTGGTAAGATCCTTAGAATATTAAGGTCCAGATAATTGCTTAAGTGACATTGGGATGACTGATAAATTAGTAATGGATTTAAAGACATGTCCAAAATGAGAACATTTTCTTTACACCCGGATACGAACGACGAGGCCTATCTAGGCTAAGGGTGAAAATAATTAAAGCATAAGGGCTAGGGAAGAGTACTTAAGGAAAATTCCACCTAGACCTGAATTTTGCAAATCTCATATTTTGCATGGTATATCTGGTCATGAGTCTAGGATGCTTACTTGAGAGCTCCACTTACCAGATTGAGTTGGCATGTCATGCCAAATCGTTCCCCATAACGACTTATGTTGGGAATAAAAAAAAATTAATATTTAATGCCAATGAAAAAATATAAATGGCATGGAAGGCTCTCAATAGCTTTGTGGGCATGTTGTACGACATACCGTACACCCACATTATATCACGCTTGATGCGTTGACCCTCTGGGTCCGGCAATCCTTCCTTGGAAGTTGACTCTCTTTTTGTGTGTGGACTTTTCACCCACCACCCTTATGCACTATGTGTCAACCCTCTGGGTCCGGCGACCCATCCTTTGGAAGAAAGGTTTGCCATCTTGTGGGCTCTCTACCCACCATCTTTATGCTTTATGCGTCGACCCTCTGGGTCTGGCAGCCCTTGCTTTGGATGAATGGTTTGCCATCTTGTGGGCTTTTTACCCACCTTCTTGTACACTTTATGTGTTGACCTTCGGGTTCCTGGCAGTCCTTCCTTCGGAGTCGACTAGCCTTCTTTGTGGGTATGTTGTACGACACTGTACACCCACCCATTCCTTTGCTTCATTGCAAGTAAGAGATGTCTTGTGCATCTCTTAAAACTGATTGCTGAATTGCTAAACAAATAAAGTGGAAGTCTTATTAGTGGCTTATACCTGGCGCAACCAAGATCAGTGTAAGAGAAGCCAAGTACTTCTCTTATCTTTTCTCTTTGGCTCCTCGCTTTGAGTGGGTTCGAGCAAGTGTGTCCCACCCATCATAAATGAGTGTGGTAGATACATTTGTCCCTCTCGTCACAGTGAGAGTGGAAGATACCCTATTTATTGAAGGATTTGAGCATAGCTTTATGATTAAGCAGTTATGGTTATCATACCTTGCTAAGCTAACCTTCACAATATCTCAATTGACAGTCAATTTCGATCGATATTTGTCTTATGCGGAAAGCCACGACCTTTCCTAAGCATTCTTGTTCGGTTACCCATTCTACATAGGGTCCAAACTGAGCACCTTTTTACGGATATGCTTGGGCCCACTCACTTCAGATGAGTGTGGTGTATTCCCTCTTAAGGGATATGTTTTGGTCTTATGGCTAAATATCATTTGGTTGGAGCACTCTATTTTGCCCAAGCTTTCTCAGATGTCTCGACTAACTGAGGTCAAGTTCTATTGATACCTCTTTTGTGTGGGAAAGCCATGCTTCTTTCCTCGATACCTCTATTCGGTTGAGCACCCCGTGTGGGTCCGAATTAGAGTCTCCCACTCATTTCAAATGATTGTGGCATTTTTTCTCTTAGAAGGATGTTTTTGGGTTAGCATGAGAGCCATATACCATTGTGGTTGGAATATTATACTTTGACCAACCATTCTTAGATACTGTAGTAATTCCCAAGCGGAATTCTTTATACCAAAATCTCTGATAGTATTTGTTGACCTCATTTTTTATGAGGTCTTCTCTTCTTCTCTTTAGTACTTAGGATCTAGCCTTAGGCTTTTCCTTTGACTATCCTAGAGGATTAGAATTGGGACCCACCACTTAAGAATTCAAACCACTTCTTAACTCCCCGCAAACTCCACAAACTTGAATGTAGACCCCTAATCACCTGTAGGGTTGAAATCAAATGTGGAAGTTTAAAGGATGAGTTCCTATAGGACTCTTCGGCCTTAGGATCGCTCTCGGTGGCCTCGGTCCGGTGAAGGGCTGACTTACACACACACTACACCTATACACTACACCTTCACACACATGCTAAAAACACACACATACCTAACTTGACCTCCTGACTCATGAAGGTGATTCACATGAATGGTCCTTAACCCTAAGCCCTTGACTAAGAGGGTTAAAAACAACATAGTGAATGCCTCAAATGAGTCCCTTCATGTCTCATGTGGGCTTGATATGGCTTCATGGCTCAACTAAGATGATTTCACTCCACTTACATTACTCAATCTTCATTTTTGCAAATTTTCAATTTTTGACAACAGGGACCCTACACCCGCCTAGCCTACCCAAAGCCCTGGAAATTACCCAAATTTTTCAAAATTTCCAAATCACCCAAAATTCCCCAAAATTGACCTTGAACATTTCCTCACCAATCAAGTTGATCACCCATGGCCAAAAATACCAAAAATTCCAAAAATACCTTCCAATACCCCCTCCAAATACCCAAAATACCCCTCTTGACCAAAAAATCCAAAAATTCAGAAAATTTTCAGAAAATTCCAGAAAATCCCAAATATTCCCAATTTCATTTTGTCCAACTAAACCATGGGCCAATTGTGCCAATTTACCCCACTTTTGTTAAAACCCCCAATTTGACCCATTTTAACCCAAAGTGAACCCAATGTCAAACCAAACCTACCCAATTGACCCAAATTCTGGTCCAATTCAATTCTAAACTTCACTTTAACATTCCCAACACCAATCTAGACCAGATCTATGTCCAATTTGATTGAAATTTGAATCCAATTTCACTTTTGGCCTTAAAGCCCAATTTTGACCCATGACCCAAACTTAGCCCAAACTAACCCAATTCAACTCCAATTAACCTCAAACCTTTTCTAAACCTTCCTTAACATCCCCACAAACAAAACACTAACATGATTTACCCAAAATTTAGACCCAAACCCCACTCAAATTCAACCCAAAGCCAAAAAGCCCAATTTTGACCTAAACCCTTGGTAATATTATTAAATTTTCCTTGGCAAATCCCTATTTTCCACCAAAAATAATTACATAAAAAAATTAAATACAGAAAAATCACATTTTCTCCTCTAATGCCTTTATTGACATATGAGGGAAGTCACATAAAAATTTCAAATTCATTTGAGCTCAATTTAGTGAGTTATGGAATTAGTAAGCTTCGATGGGCAAAATGGTAATTAAAATTTTAACCATTAATTAAAACTCTAGGCTTAATAAAATGAAAAAGTAAAATATTTGATGCCAATCTGGTTTGGATGATTGAAATTTGAATAATTAATGGGTAGAAACCTACTAAACAATTTAAAAATAATTAAAATAAACCTTAATCAAATAATTAATTAAATTGGGAAGAATAATAAAATTGGAATTATTAAAATAGGGATATTATTAGGAAGAGATTTGTTTTTTAATTTAAGAATCCCTAAATTAATCATCTCAATAATATTTAATTCCTAATTAAAATGATAATTCAAATTTAAGATTTAAAATGCTAAAAGACTTAATCATTAAATTAAATTAAAGTTAAATTATTTAAATTAAACCCTTTTAAAATTTCAATTAAATTAATACTTTAACAATTACAATTAAATCATCTTTAAAACATAAAAAATAAAATATAAAATTAAAGTTAAAAATAAAATTAAATTAAAATTTAAATTAAATTAAAATTAAAATTAAAATTAAATTAAAATTAAAATTAAATTAAATTAAATTAAATTAAATTAAATTAAATTAAATTAAATTAAATTAAATTAAATTAAATTAAATTAAATTAAATTAAATTAAATTAAATCATATCAAACCAAATAAAATTGAATTAAATTAAATTAAGTAATAGAATCAAATTAAAATTAAAACTAAACCAAATTAAATTAAATTAAAATTAAATTAAATTGAATTAAAATAACATCACCTAAGACATAAAGAAATTCAAAAATAAATATAAAGCAACTTGAACACTATTCCAAATTTAAACTCGTTAACCGAAATTAAATTAAATCACAAACCATTCGAACATCAATTTGCCCTCGAAAGCTTTTGTTGTCATAACTCCTAAACGTAACGTTAAATGAAATGTTACTTCCCTCATAGGATATTCAAATGTCCTAGTTCACCGAGTAAGATAACAACAAAACTCGAATTCCCGGACAATTAATCCATTTGTATGATTAAATTCATTCTGGACTTAAAACAATTCTAGCAATATTGAAAAGATGTTTCGAGATTCTTCTTAAACACTTTCTCAATATGATAGGATGTTTATAAGAACAACTCGAACTTAATTATTCTTTCGATGAAGAAAATCGTCCTCAAACCAAAACACAAGAACCTAGACGTCATAGGAGATGACTAGCTATAGGATTAGGAACTTGGTAGAAAACCATAACCCTTCCCTTAGTTTTACCTAGGAACTTGTTCTAAATGCTTAAATATTCTAAATTGTGTTTAAGTGCAGCTTGGGATGACAGGAAGACCCTCCAGGTACGCTTTTATTTTATTGCAATTTACCTTATTGCAATTTATTTAATCACATCGCACTTACTTTTCTTGCATGATAAACAACTGTTGCATGAAAACCCACACTTTTAGGATTGTCCCTAAAACTAAAACCAAAACTAAATTAAAAGTCATTGCAAGATAAAATTCCCCGCCACAACATTTCAAAATATAAAATAACTCAAAATTTAATCACAAGCAGAACACAAAACTGCAATTACAACGAAATTAAAACGTCTTGTTGGATGATCAGTAATACCTCTAAATGAAAGTGTGGAACTCATTTAGTTGAGTTTAGCAAATTCATCTGGACTAAGTGAATCCGATTAAAATAACGATGCCGGAGGGATGGAACCGTGGGATCTTAACCGGTGTTGTTATAATCAACTTTAAGATTTGTTGTAATTAAAACATTAAAAACACTTGGAAATTAAGAATTTCTCTAAACTAAAACACTTTTCTCTTCTCCTGATTTATGACTTCTAAAACTAAACCTCTGCAACAACAAGGAGCTCGGAGCACGGTGGGCACCACGGTCATCTTCGTCAGCAAAACAACTCTACATCAGCTAAACATTCATAGAATTAAACAACAAAGCCATAGGATTTCGAGGTAATTCGCCTAGTGCAACGTAAATCCTCAACTCTTCGTTAGGCATTTGCATGATCATGTCATGTAAATTAAGCCCTAACCTGGCCTTAGGACTCCGAGGTAGTCGTTTGGTACGACATAAACCCTCACATCTTCATGGCTATTTGTATGATTTTTTCATACAAATATAAGTCCAAATTAATTAAAATTGGCAAGATTGAAATATCAGATAATATTAGGAATTTCTTAAACTCGAAGCCAAACAATAGGATAGTTTGGAAGTTGCCAAGATTCTTCTTGGATCCTCAGCTTCTCCTATTTCTCTTTCTTTTGGACTCCTGAAAATAAATGTTCCAAATTTGAGCTAATCCCTTTTGAAATTTCAAAAATCCAATCCTTTCGAAAACCTTAAACTTTAAAATTCTCGAGAGCAAAACCACCGATCATTATCGAGAGTTTTCTTAAATGATTCACTTCATTTAAGATGTAATTAACTATAGGGCTTGCCCTTATAGGGAACTTTAAGAACCTGTGTAATATAAACCCTGCTTAATTCATTTATATTAAGCAGGGGAACTTGTCGGTTTATAAAATTGGTTCGTAGACCAAACGGATGTCACAAATCTTCTAGTTTATTTAACCGAGCCCCATCATCAAGCAATGTGTCTACTCTCCGGGATAGATATACAGTTTGTGGTGCGGTGCTCGTTTATATAAACTATTCGGGATGTGAGATCAGTTTGATTTCATATCTTAAAATTTTCAAATTTAAAATTATTTTCAAAATCAAATACTACTTATTTATTTAAATTAAATTAAAAATTCGCCGACAATTTCTGTAGGCGACCTCTTTTCACAAATACAACACACAAACCTAAAAATATGCCGACAACTTCTGGAGACTCCGCTGGGGAAATTCCTCTCTCCATTTTTAATCAAATAGTTCTGCTTTTAGAAATCGGTAGTGTATCCATGTCCCTAGTGGATCAAACTACCCTTCTTTCCGTTGGAATACTATGTTCATTTCTACCTTGAATAAGTACAGCTAACATTCTCTCGGATTTAGGAGCCACTGTTTAGACACCCATAAACAGAGAGGTTCCGAGATCCTTTTACCTCATTTCTGAGGTGGGGTGGACCCCCAATAGGTATAAGTTTAGGAGCGGTCTTGCGGGTCGAGAAGTTTCTACAAGACTTTCACTTCCTTTTCCAGTTCCTAATCAATTCCTTTTGCCCTTCCTACAACTCTCCTTCTTTTAATAATTCTCCTTCCTAACGAACAAATCTTTTCGAAAAAACAATTATCTAAATAAATTTTCTTTTAATACCACAAATACACCAAGGTAAACGAAAATGTGTTCGGACTCTTTCTTTTTTGTCATAAGTTTTACGACAAGAGGAAGCACGATTTGGGGACTAACAGTTGGAATCTGCCCTGTAGAAATGGAAGCCCCAACACTGATCTTCTCCTTCGTCAACGGACTTGACCTGGTCGTGTTCAAGGACGAACTGCCTGATAATGGAATCATTCTATTCGGACAAGAATTCGGGGACACCGACATCAGAATCCCCGACGTCACTCTCTTTTCACTCACAAGTAAAGTACCAGAAACTTAGAAGCCATTGATTGAGTTTAACCTCAAGTCAACTCATGAATTCCCTCCTCTCGTAAAAGATTCCAACCGAGAGGAGTATCGTTGTTCGCAGTAGGACCGTTGTTGCTACCCCCGCCGGTCTAGTTGTCTCCGCACCTACCCCGGCTTCCGCCAAACTAAAGGGAAAGGAAATTCGTAACTATGATGAACCCGTTACCGTGGAGGGTACGCATCTTCCCGTGAAACCTTCGTTTTTGAAATCGGGTCCAACTCGAGAATTCTGTCGCCGACACGGACTCGCAGAAGGAACGAAGTAGAAGGATTGCTAGAGAAGCCGTAGCCGCCGAAGTCGCTTTCCTAGAAGAAATCCCGTAACTACCCGAGTATACACCGCCGCTCGAATACATACCACTTTGGGAGGAAGCAGGTTCCATCCCCTCTCCACCGCAGAGGATGAAGAAAATGTTTGCAAGATTGTCGCCACATTGCCTCGACCGTATATTACAACGATAGACGTAAGAAAAGGGCTAGAATTACGCCATTCGCTCGACCGCAAACCTTGATAGAGAAGTTATCAAAGAAAGAAAAATGCCCCGTGTCGCAGATTTTAAGAAGGATGGGCGGGTGCCGCCCAAGTCCCGTCTTCGGGCCGCGAGTAGAACCCGCTATCGCCGCGGAAAAGCCAAATAAGAGAATGAAAGCTAGTCCGCCCGTCGTTGCTTCGAGACTACAAATTAGTGGAGGATACCACCTTCCAAAGATTTGGTCGACGCACCATCCGGTCCCGTACCTTCTGTTGCTAGAAGGATGGTATGGCGTCCCACTACCGGACAATTAAGATTAAAACAACAACCTGAGAAAGAAATTTTTGTCAGGAGATTTGAGTCCGAAGAAAGTGCTACCGCAAGAAGGGGACTTATGAGAAGGAAACCCGACAGCTATCACATGACAACCGCAAGGATGTACGAAAAGACCACTAGAAGATGCTATGGAAAAGCTAAGAACCGATATTCAGCGAATAAGCAAGGGAAATGAGAAGAGAAATTTCGAGATGAAGTCGACTCGTCGTAGTTCATGGATGATGAATATGCAGAAATTAACATGGTTGAAACATGAGCTTCGTCAGCTTCACAAGGTGCCCCTGCAGCACGCAGAAGAGAGGAGCCGAAGTAATGAGGAGGCAACTTCAAGAGAATGATGATACAATCGCCCAAATGGCAAAAGGATGGAAGAGATGGTCGTAGCCCTAGCCACTTCCGCAGTCAAGTTCAACCTCAAAGAGAAACACCCCGTAAGTCATTCACATTGTAGACGGAGGAATGGAGATTACATCCGTCAACGGTGATGATCAATTAAAAAAGGATGCAACAAAAAGCATGATTCTGGAAAAGGATATCAAGAGTATGGTGGAACAGCAGGTGCAAGAAGCCTTGGCACAATCAAAGAGCGAGACATCCATTCGGACGGGTAGACCTTACCCTGAAGAATTAGATGCTGTCCAATATCCAAAAGGCTTTGTACCACCTCTGTTCAAGACCTTCGATGGAACCGAAACCCTCGGCAAGCATGTTGCACATTTTCGTGCCGCTTGTTGCAATGCCGACGGAAGTGATACCTTACTCTTCGTACAATTTGTCAGCAGCACTTATCGTGGATCACCTTTGATTGGTATGCGAATTACCGAACGGCTCGGTGAAGACATTTTCGTAACTAGAGAACCTCTTCATCAAGAGATTTGTCGGAGCTCGCACCACATCATTATAGTGATTTAGTGGTAGAGAAGCGTAAACCGAACGAAACCTTGGTGGACTACACACTTCGATGGAGGAACCTAAGTATGAAGTGTGAGCCACAACTACAAGAACAAAGATGCGACCGGCATTTTACTTAAGAGCATTCATGGCCCGATAAAGACTTCTCCTCAAGGGATTTACTATTAAGACTTTCGAGAAGTTGTTAAGCAAGGCCGAAGCTTGTAAGAGGAGGCAAAGCAATTAAGTTTCACCGACAAAACAGACAAACGAAGCTCGTGAAAAATTTTGAAAAGAAGTCCGGATCGTTGTAGCAAGCCAATAAAGGCAAGCAACCGATACAAATATCGTCGAACGGCCGCAAAGAATCCTCAACAGTAATTACCGAAGAACCCCGACCCAACTATCAGCTCATCTCAACAAGATGAACAACCGCCTCGTCCGCAACGTACGTTAAGGGAGCTTCTGAGCAGGGAGTATCCTCTCAAGAATGAGACAGTGCCGAAAATGTTCCGTAGTCTGATGAAGACTCCAGATTTCCAACTGCCAGAACCTAAGAGACCAGAAGAAGTCGACAAGAAAGGTGATCCCAACTTTTGCCCTTACCATCGGATGCTTGGGCATAAGATAAAAGATTGTATTACCTTCAAAAGTTGGCTCAACGACAATCTTCAGAAAGGGAACATAATAATCCTGAAGGAATACATGAAGGAACCCCAGAAAGGAGGTTCCGTCAATGTTATCTCGATGGATCTCATTGTTCCGATAGATACCTATGCGACTGATGATGAATGGACTACCGCTTGGACAAAGTCTTCGAAGAAGATTTTGGATCACATCCAAACCATTTCGGTGCGAGCCTCAATTCAGAGTTCGAAACCTGTCAAGTCGGCACTATCACTTGCGATAGAAGAACCACCTCAACAAGAGATGATGGAAGAGAAGAAGAAAATCGACGAAGAAGAGAAGACCGAGGCTCTTAAGGCTGGACTAGGGGCCGCTTATCCTAGGATAGTTGTTTCCGATTCGGGGAGAAATTTCTCGAACCTCCGACTCGTATGATTATTCGCTTCACTCCGGTGGGATCTTATAATGATAAGGGTTATGGCATTGGCTACGTTTTGACTGTTTCTAACGATTACGTAACTAGCGACAATCCGGACATCGATTCCGATACAAATGACAATTCTCAAATCATACACAATCTCGACAATCACAATGACAAAGAAGACATCCACCAAGGAGGCTACGAGAGTTCAACAAGCAATGAATCTATTTGCGAGTTTCGAGGAGCTCCAGTCGCGATAGAGTTAGAGCCTTCAGACTCTGAAGCTAATCTAAAAGAACCTATCATTCCGATTTAAGAGGAGACACTAGCAAACTCAATACTAGATTCAGAAGAAATTACAGAAGTTAACTTAAGAAGTGGAAGAGTTATACCTCCGAGAATGGGTCCAAAGGACAAAGGAAAGCAGGTGGTTGTTCGAGAAGAACCAACCCCGACAGAAGAAATACCCATTCGGGAAGAAATCGAGACACATGGAAATAAAGTGGACTACAACGTGTTAGCCCATCTTAGGAAACTACCGACCAAACTAAGCATCTACGACGCTCTCATCTTATCAAAGGAGATGAGAGAAGCTCCGATCAAGGCCTTGCTTGATCCGGTAAATTTGCTTAGCACAAATGACCGGAGATTCCTTAGATGAGGTTTGCTCGTTAAAGGAACAACGAGGTGTCACCTTCACGGACAATGACCTACTACTTGGGATGTCGGACCACAACCGACCGTTGTACATTTCAGTTACAATAGGGAAGTTTCCACTCTCCAGAGTATTGGTGGATCCAGGAGCATCAATCAACATAATGAATCTTCGAACGTTAGCATATTTGGAAATTAATGCTCGCGAGCATGAAGCAGACAAAATGTTATTAAGAGGATTCAACCAGAAAGGAGAAAGATCCCTCAGATCGATAACACTGCTAATGAAAACCGGTGACTTGGCAAAGACAACCGCAAAATTTCACATAATTGATTCAGAAACGTCATTCAACGCTCTATTGGGCTGACCATGGATACATGAAAACAGGATGGTACCATCATCCCTACACCAGTGCATCAAATACTACGATGGAGGGGAACAGTGCATCAAAGGTGTCTTACAACCATTCTCCGTACATGAAATTGGAATCCATGAAGATGCAGCTTATTATGCACCTCCGAAGAAAACAATTTTCTCTAGAGATACCATAACGAATGAAGCAAAGGAAATTCGGGATGACGAAGAACCTGAAGTTCTAGTCCAACAGTCACTCACCATTCCCTTACGGCGAGATGGCGAAGGTTTCTCCACAACTTGCATCCGAGGTCGAGGCCGGGGACGAGGTCGTGGCAGAGACGTTAGGACAGTTGGACAGAGGAAACCAGCCATCAATGTTGATTGGGAAGATAGTTCGAAGAAGAAAAAGAGATCAAACAAGAAGCAGCGACAATAAGCTCGAAGAAGCCGCAATTCATGATCCCGCTCGAAGATGAAAAGAATGAAGAATATAAATCGATGTACGAGAAGATTAACCACTATGTACATACTATGACCCTGACCCCGATCCATTCTAATAAGATCGAGGGTATGGTGGTCAAAGAGGTACGTAGCGGTGGTGCAAAGCCCATGAAATTCTATCGTGGTGCTCCTTCCTCCAAAACTGAAAGTAATGTACAATTTGAAGATGTCACTTCATCAAAATTAATGGAATTACCTTTTGAGTGGTACTCTCCCTGTGTTCAAAATTTAATTCAGCCGTGGTTTCTTACCTCGACAATGGACAAAAGGTCAATCACAACATTTTGAAAAATTATGGAATAACTCCGTCGTCCACCCAATTCAAAGCATGGTCTCTGGATTCGGCACAGTAGGATCGACTGACGATTCTGAATTTTGCTTGGTTGTCACTGCGAGTCTAATGAAAACTCGCATGGAAACTACGAAGAATTCGAAGATTTACAAATCGGAGACGCTCCACCAGAATTCAAAGAAGAGATTAAATCTACAATAGATGAGTTAACGGAAGTTAACTTAGGTACTAGCGAAGAGCCTAGACCTACCTTTGTTAGCTCCTTACTCAATAAAGAAGACTCCGAAGAAATAATCAAGTTATTAATGGAATTTAAAGACTCGTTTTGCTTGGAGCTATGATGAGATGCCGAGTTTAGCTCAAGAGGTCGCAAATCCATAAGCTAGGAGTGGATTCTACTTCGTCCCAAGTCGTACAAGGTCCCGTAAGAATGCGTCTGGAAATCGAACAACAAGTCATACCGAAGTTAAAAAGCTAATAGACGCTAAATTTGTCCGCGAAGAACAATACCCGACTTGGTTAGCCAATGTGGTACCAGTTAGGAAGAAGAATGGTCAGATCAGAATTTGTGTGGATTTCAGAGATTTAAACAAGGCATGTCCAAAGGATGAATTCCCTCTACCGATCCTGAATTAATGATCGACATTGCTTCGACACATGAAATATTCTCATTCATGGATGGATCTTCGTGATACAACCGGATAAAAATGGCTCCGGAAGATGAAAAACTTACAAGCATTCGTAACGCCGATTGGAGTATATTGCTACACAAGTGATGCCATTCAGACTAAAGAACGCAGGAGCAACATACTAGAGAGCGATGACAAGAATTTTTGATGATCTCATCCACAATCAAGTCGAATGCTACGTGGACGATGTGGTCATCAAAAGCAAAGTAAAGGAAAACCACCTATATGATTTGAGAATTGTTTTCGAACGATTAAGACAATTTAACCTTAAGATGAATCCCTTAAAATGCGCCTTCGGCGTCACCTCCGGGAAATTCTTAGGATTCGTTGTCCGAAATCGTGGAATTGAAATCGACCCGGAAAAGATTAAAGCTATCTTAGAAATGCCGCCTCCCAAAACCTTAAAGCAACTACGATCTTTTCAAGGGAAGTCGGCATATCTTCGAAGCTTTATCTCAAACTTGTCGAGTAGGTGTCAGCCTTTCTCGGCGTTAGTTAAAAAGGACGCCAAATTTATTTGGGAAGAGAAATGCCAGAAGGCCTTCGAGGACATTAAGCAATATTTAATGACACCTCCCGTCTTAGCAGCCCCGGCCTCGTGTAGACCGTTGATACTTTATACCGCGGCTTTAGACGACTCTCTCGGAGCCCTGTTAGCCCAGGTCAATGATAAGGGTAAAGAAAATGCTCTTTACTACCTAAGCCGTCGTTTACTTTCGACGGAAATAAGGTATCCGACAATTGAAAAGCATTGTTTGGCCCTGATCTTCGCCGCTCAAAAGCTCAGGCACTACATGCTTTCTCATAAGGTCAACCTAATCTCGAAATTTAATCCATTGCAATACTTGATGACTCGTCCAACGCTTTCCGGCAGACTTGTCAGATGGTCAATGATATTATTGCAATTCGATATAACTTTCGTGCCTCTTCGTGCCATAAAGGGACAATTCCTAGCAGACTTCCTCGCAGCACACCCTTTGCCGGTAGAATCTCCTCTCAATGAAGATTTGCCAGATGAACAAATAATGAGACTAGAAGACCCTGATGATCGACATTAGGAATTATATTTCGACGGAGCATCTTCAGCACACAAAGATGAAGAATAACAAGTGATAGTGCCCGGTAAGGCAGGGATCGGATTAATCTTTATAACACCGGAGTGGGGGATGTTAAGATACTCCTACCACTTGACAGAGCCGTGTACAAACAACGAAGCAGAATACGAAGCCCTCATAACAGGATTGGAATTAACTATTCAAATGGAGATAACAAACATCCACATCTACGGGGATTCGCAGTCAATCATTCAACAGACGTCGGACGATGTACGAATTTTAAAGCCAAGACTCGAGCAATACTTCCAAGCATGCCATACGAGTTGTTGGAACGCATTCCGAATGTGACAATTTACAAAATTCCCGTGAGAGAAAACGCTTTAGCGGATGCGTTAGCCCGCCTCTTAAAAGAATTTGCCTCGCTTGCAAGATGAATCGATGGAAGTGTCGGTTCACGAACGTCGGGTCCTATCACAAGCTCGACATAGACATAATACACAAATCGAAAAAGAAAAAGAATCAGTTGCAAAGATGACGATAAAAACACGTAAGATCGGCGACGACCATTAATGACTACCCGCAAACAGGAAAACTACCGGACAATAGGTCGTTAGCCCATCGGATCAAGAAAAGAACTCGTCCTACGCATTAATAAACAACACGTTATACGAAGGTCTTTCGATCAAATGTGGCTAAGGTGCCTAAGCGGGTCCGAGGCCCATGAAATTGTTAAAGAGGTCCATTCGAGACTCCGTGGCGCTCACCGACGGGTCCGAAGATGAAAATGAAAATTAAAAGACTAAGGTACTACTGGCCCTCGATGATGACCGACTGCATGAAAATCGCCAAGAGCCGTCACCAATGCCAAGTGCACGGAGTGGTTCTACACCAACCTCCGAATGTGTTACATCCGACAATTACGTCGTGGCCATTTGAATGTTGGGGCACAGATATAGTGGGTCCAATAAAACCACCATCTTCAAAAGGACATCGCTTCATTCTTGCGGCTACGCATTACTTTTCCAAGTGGGCAGAGGCGGCTCCACTTAGAGAAGTGAAAGCACACCACGTGCTACGGCTTTTCAAGAACCAAGTTATCTACCGTTTTGGAGTGCCGCGCAGATCATCTCGTATAATGGGTCAGCATTCGAAGCACACAAATCAACAATTTTGTCGGGAGACACGGAATCGACCGGCGATATTCAACAATTTACTACCCAAGAGCAAACGGCTCAGTCGAGGCTTTTAATAAAACTCTCATTCAAATTTTAAAGAAAACCTTGGACGATAATAAGAAAAATTGGCACGAGAAGTTATTAGAAGCCTTATGGGCCTACCGGACAACCTTCGTAACTCCTACTCAAGCTACACCTTACGCTCCGGTGTATGGGTCCGAGGCGTTGTTACCCTTAGAGGTCCAGACCTTCCTTCACTCAGAATCGCAGTCACAAACAAAATCACGACAAAAGAGAATGCCAAATTACGACTAGAAGAATTGGAAAGCCTGGAAGGGAAAAGACTTGCAGCGCAGCAGAATTTAGAACTATACCAAGCCAAGATGGTTCAAGCCCTTGACAGACTGGGTCCGCCCAAGAACCTTCAAAGTCGGTGACTTAGTTCTCGTTCAAGAGACCTATCCTCGCACACCGCAAGATAGGAGGAAAATTTGAACCCACTCGGGAAGGACCGTTTCGTGGTTGAAGCAATATACTCGGGAGGCTCCTACCAGCTAGTGAATTGCCAAGGAGAACGACATATGCTTCCGATCAACGGACCATACTTGAAGAAGTATTACGCTACCTGATGTTTCGAAGGAATGAATTCTTCATCCCTAGAAGCATGGGCGAAGTAGTTACTTATGATTGGGTCCGAACCCAAAAACAATAAAAAATGTGCTAAAATAAATAAAATCATGATAATAAAGTTTTCCTTGTTTTCTCTTCCATATCAAAATCTATTTCCTGATCTTATCCCACTTCATTCATGTTAAACTTAAAAATACAAAAAGTAATAAAAGAAAAAAAACTGTCTTTGATAAACATTTTCTTAATGTTCTTGTTCTTAGTACAGCCCCTGATCCTTTTCCTTGTCTTTTCGCAGGGAAATGTCGAACGGGCGGTTGGGTCCCGAACTTTAGAAATGACGTAAGCCTTGCACTCGATGAAAAGAGGGTGAAAGATGGAGCGATAATCGAGATTGACTCGTACTTCGCACCGCAGGCTCGCAATACGAGGAAAGTGACTAGGTCCCGCCGATCGAGAGGAACCGCCCGCCAGACGATAATGAAAGTGGGTGGCCCAAGCCACCAATCCAGCAGCAAGAAAAGGAAAATAAACACTGAAGAAGACAAGAGAATCAAGTCTGTAGTCGCTACAGCAGAAGGCAGGCTTGTCAACGCCGCGCCCACAGAAATTCAGGAAGTACGAAGAGCTACTCTCACAACAACCCAGGGAAGAAATAAAAATCGTCGTATCCGCAAGATGTTAACTAAACTAGCAGCGGACCAGCGCGACGAGGCGCTTGCTACGCGTAACATATACTTCAAGGACGCCGCTCACCGTGTACCTAAAGAAAGGACGCCAGCTCCGAGGATAACGTAAGAGACCGTGGAAATCTTAAGAAGAACGAAGAAGGAAGGCTACAACGCCACCGGATAAAGCCACCAGCAATGCATAACCTTATTGCGATAGCAACCCCGCAGGATGTCCCGACGGACACTATCCCCGAGGAGCCGAGGTATGCGGGAGAATGTGAAGGGATCGAGCCATATATCCCACAATACGTCACCAGGCCTCACCATTTGCAGATTATTCCAGAATACGAGCTAGAAAGAATGCAAAATGTCGAGAAGAAAATTTTTGAATACTTCGAGAGAATCAGAGGCAGGAGGATCAATATACTAGAAGGCCTCGTGCTACATAGAGACGTGTTCTCAGAATACGAACAACAACAAATCGTGGACTGCATCCGGTATTTGAAAAGAATGGGTCGAGCGGGCCGCCTAAGAGAAAACACTTACTCGGAACCCCGGAGATGGATGCCAGGGAAAGGTAGAATTACAATACAATGTGGATGCTGCTACAACTTCGCAGAAGACAGGAAGGGAAACCCACCGGGAATACTCCATCATGGCAAGGTAGATCCAATGCCATTAGTCATCAAAAGGATGGTAAAGAAAATGATAACATGGAGGGTACTGCCGACAGTTGCATCATTAACATTTACAAGAAGGGTGACTGCATACCCCGCACATAGATCACCACGACTTTGTCAGACCTTTTTGCACAGTTTCTTTTCTGAACGAGTGTAATATCATGTTCGGATCTGACCTCCGGATAAGCGAGCCCAGTGTGAGTTCCGAGGGCCGAGAAAGATACCATTACCGTAGGTTCCGTCATGATACTAAAGGGCAACGGAGCAGATGTCGCTAAACATTGCATACCAGGAGTACCAATGAAGCGGATCTCAGTTACTTTCAGAAGGATGGATGACAAGAAAGCACCTTACCACTTCCAGCCAGACCCGGAGCTAGAAAGCCTCCGGCCTTACGAGCTGTGAGTTACACGGAAAATATCACACCTCCAACGTGCTTCCATATGGCATCCTTGCCAAGGATGACTTGGAAGGTGATGTTATTAACCATGTACCTCACTATTCAGACATGGATTTTTGACAGATACCTTTTTTGGATGGATCGGCAAAGATCATACATAGTCCGTTTTGAGTCTATATGGACTGTATGAGATGTATTCCAGATCGAGTTGTATGATGTATCTTCAACATGATTGGAATGAAAGTGACCATGTCACATTTTTTGGCCTTCACCTCTTTTGTGTAAGTTGACTGAGAAACGCCATTAAAGTTAAATGAACCTCGAACAAAGAACAAAAAAGAAACAAAGAAAAAAAAGAATAAAAGAAAACTTTCCTTAAAAATTTAAAAAATGATGAACACCAAATTCACATGAACATTAAATGAATGATAAAATAAATTTGAATCGTTAAAAGACAAACAAAATGAACATAAATTTCAAATCAAATCTCAATCAAAAATTCAAATTCAACCTTCCAGATTTCAAATCAAATCTCAATCAAAAATTCAAATTCAAACTTCCAGATCTCAAATCAAATCTCAATCAAATTCAAACTCAATCTTCCAAATCTGAAATCTAATCCGTTCTGCTCTCTCCTTTGTCTGGGATGGAACCGGTCGATTCCATTGACATGGAGCCACGAGGTTTTCGATTCGAATCTAGTGGCAAGGAATTATATCCAATCCAAACCAGCAACTCTCAATAAACTCTTTTGATTGGGATATGTAGCATCTACATATTCCCTCCTAATTTGTTTCTTTCCACAAAAGAAAAAAAAATCATTTACAACTTTCATGAAATTCTCGAAACACCAAAATTCCACACTTTTCAAATCAACACTACAAATCTTTACAACATCAATTACTTCAAAATAAAACTTTTGGGGTTGAGGATTTTACATCTTAGACTGCATTGCTTTAGGATTCTTTCCCTATTGCAATGAAATACATCAAAATCAAACTTTTGGGGTTGAGGATTTTACATCCGAGACTGCATTGCTTTAGGATTCTTTCCCTATCGCAATGAAATACATCAAAATCAAATTCTTGGGGTTGAGGATTTTACATCCGAGATCGCATCGCTTTAGGATTCTTTCCCTATCGCAATGAAATACATCAAAATAAAACTTTTGGGGTCGAGGATTTTACATCCGAGACTGCATTGCTTTAGGATTCTTTCCCTATCACAATGAAATACATAAAAATCAAATTCTTGGGGTCGAGGATTTTACATCCGAGACCGCATTGCTTTAGGATTTTTTCCCTATCGCAATGAAATACATCAAAATTCAAATTCTTGGGGTCGAGGATTTTACATCCGAGACTCGCATCGCTTTAGGATTCTTTCTCTATCGCAATGAAATACATCAAAATCAAATTCTCGGGGTCGAGGATTTTACATCCAAGATCGCATTGCATTAGGATTCTTTCCCTATCGCAATGAAATACATCAAAATCAAATTCTTGGGGTCGAGGATTTCACATCCAAGATCGTATTGCTTTAGGATTCTTTCCCTATCGCAATGAAATACATCAAAATCAAATTCTTGGGGTTGAGGATTTTACATCCGAGACTGCATTGCTTTAGGATTCTTTCCCTATCACAATGAAATACATCAATATCAAACTTTTGGGGTTGAGGATTTTACATCTGCGACTTCATTGCTTTAGGATTCTTTCCCTTTTGCGATGAAATACAACAAGATCAAACTTTTGGGGTTGAGGATTTTACATCTGAGACTGCATTGCTTTAGGATTATTTCCCTATTGCGATGAAATACATCAAAATCAAACTCTTGAGGTTAAGGATTTTACATCCAATACCGCATTACTCTGAGATCTCTCCTCATTGTAGTGGTTCAATCCAATCAATTCAATTTTTCTTTTGAGGTTGAAAATGTTACATCTAAAACCACAAAATTCCAATTTTCATTTCAAGTTCGAATCCCTTCAAATTAACTTTGACAAAATTTCAATTTAAATTAAAACTCAAGCTAAAATCTAAACTAACACATCAAAACTTAAACTGAAATAAAATCTAAATTGAAATTCCCCCAAGTCATGTGATTTGGGATTCACCTCCTTTTCCTTTCCCCAGCGAGAGTTCAGGAATCTCCAGTCTCAAAAATATACTTGACACTCCCGAGCGGAAATTCCTCTACTTCGTCCTAAGTTTGTCACTTGGACATCTGTGTTAGTTTTTTTGATCTTTTTGGTCAACGCCAATACACGCGGTGTGCTTGGTTAGGACACCACACCTATTGGGGGTCCATTTGTTGACCTCATTTTTGATGAGGTCTTCTCTTCTTCTCTTTAGTCCTTAGGATCTAGCCTTAGGGTTTTCCTTTGACTATCCTAGAGGATTAGAATTGGGACCCACCACTTAGAATTCAAACCACTTCTTAACTCCCCGCAAACTCCACAAACTTGACGTCGCCGATCCTACGTAAATTCGTGAAGTACGAAGAGCTACTCTCACAAAGAACTCAAAGAAAGAAATAAAAATCGCCGTATCCGCAAGATGTTAACTAAACTAGCAACGGACCGACGACGACGAGGCAGCTTGCTACCGCGTAACATATACTTCAAGGACGCCAATTCACTGTGTACTCGAAGAAAGGAGGCCTCGCTCCGAGGATAACGAAGAGACCGTGGAAATCTTAAGAAGAACGAAGAAGGAAGGCTACAACGCCACCGCATAAAGCCACCGCAATGCATAACCTTGTTGCGTAAGCAACCCCGCAGGATGTCCCGACGGACACTATCCCCGAGGAGCCGAGGTATGCGGGAGAACGAGAAGGGATTGAGCCATATATCCCACAATACGTCACTGTGCCTCACCATTTGCGGATTATTCCGGAATCACGAGCTAGAAAGAATGCAGAATGTCGAGAAGAAAACTTTTGAATACTTCGAGAGAATCAGAGGCAGGAGGATCAATATACTGAAGGCCTCGAGCTACATACGTACGTGTTCTCGAATACGAACAACAACAAATCATGGATCGCATCCGGGATTTGAAAAGAATGGGCCGAGCGGGCCGCCTAAGAGAAAACACTTACTCGAACCCCGGAGATGGATGCCGTGGAAAGGTAGAATTACAATATAATGTGGATGTCGCTACAACTTCGCAGAAGACAGAAGGGAAACCCACCGGAATACTCCGTCATGGCAAGGTAGATCCAATGCCATTAGTCATCAAAAGGATGGTAAAGAGAATGATAACATGGAGGGTACTGCCGGCAGATTGCATACCCAAAAGTTGCATCATTAACATTTACAAGAAGGGTGACTGCATTCCCCCGCACATAGATCACCACGACTTTGTCTGACTTTTTTGCATAGTTTATTTTCTGAACGAGTGTAATATCCTGTTCGGATCCGACCTCCGGATAGCGAGTGCCCGAGTGAGTTCCGAGGGCCGCAAAGATACCATTACCGGTAGGTTCCGTCATGATACTAAAGGGCAACGGAGCAGTATGTCGCTAAACATTGCATACCGGAGTACCAATGAAGCGGATCTCGGCTACTTTCGAAGGATGGATGACAAGAAAGCACCTTACCACTTCCAACCGTACCGGAGCTAGAAAGCCTCCGCCTTACGAGCCGCGAGTTACACGGAAAATATCACACCTCCAACGTGCTTCCATATGGCATCCTTGCCAATGATGACTTGGAAGGTGATGTTATTAATCATGTACCTCACTATTCAGACATGGATTTTTGACAGATACCTTTTTGGATGGATCGGCAAAGATCATACATAGTCCGTTTTGAGTCTATATGGATTGTATGAGATGTATTCCGTATCGAGTTGTATGATGTATCTTTAACATGATTGGAATGAAAGTGACCATGTCACATTTTTTGGCCTTCACCTCTTTTGTGCAAGTTGACTGAGAAACGCCATTAAAGTTAAATGAACTTCGAACAAAGAACAAAAAAGAAACAAAGAAAAAAAGAATAAAAGAAAACTTTCCTTAAAAATCTAAAAAATGATGAACACCAAATTCACATAAACATTAAATGAATGATAAAATAAATTTGAATCGTTAAAAAACAAACAAAATGAACATAAATTTCAAATCAAATCTCAATCAAAAATTCAAATTCAACCTTCCAGATTTCAAATCAAAACTCAATCAAAAATTCAAATTCAACCTTCCAGATCTCAAATCAAATCTCAATCAAATTCAAACTCAATCTTCCAAATCTGAAATCCAATCCGTTCTGCTCTCTCCTTTGTCTGGGATAGAAGCGGTGGATTCCATTGACATGGAGCCATGAGGTTTTCGATTCGAATCTAGTGGCAAGGAATTATATCCAATCCAAACCAGCAACTCTCAATCAACTCTTTTGATTGGGATATGTAGCATCTACATATTCCCTCCTAATTTGTTTCTTTCCACAAAAAAAAAAATCTTTTACAACATGAAATTCTCGAAACACCAAAATTCCACACTTTTCAAATCAACACTACAAATCTTTACAAAATCAATTACTTCAAAATCAAACTTTTGGGGTTGAGGATTTTACATCCTAGACTGCATTGCTTTAGGATTCTTTCCCTATTGCAATGAAATACATCAAAGTCAAACTTTTGGGGTTGAGGATTTTACATCCGAGACTGCATTGCTTTAAGATTCTTTCCTATCGCAATGAAATACAACAAAATCAAATTCTTGGGGTTAAGGATTTTACATCCGAGACTACATTGCTTTAGGATTCTTTCCCTATCGCAATGAAATACATCAAAATCAAACTTTTGGGGTCGAGGATTTTACATTCGAGACCGCATTGCTTTAGGATTCTTTCCCTATCGCAATGAAATACATCAAAATCAAATTCTTGGGGTCGAGGATTTTACATCCAAGACCGCATTGCTTTAGGATTCTTTTCCTATCGCAATGAAATACATCAAAATTCAAATTCTTGGGGTCGAGGATTTTACATCCGAGACCGCATCGCTTTAGGATTCTTTCCCTATCGCAATGAAATACATCAAAATCAAATTCTTTGGGTCGAGGATTTTACATCCGAGACCGCATCGCTTTAGGATTCATTCCCTATCGCAATGAAATACATCAAAATCAAATTCTTGGGGTCGAGGATTTCACATCCGAGACCGTATCGCTTTAGGATTCTTTCCCTATCGCAATGAAATACATCAAAATCAAATTCTTGGGGTTGAGGTTTTTACATCCAAGACTGCATTGCTTTAGGATTCTTTCCCTTTCACAATGAAATACATTAAAATCAAACTTTTGGGGTTGAGGATTTTACATCCGCGACTGCATTGCTTTAGGATTCTTTCCCTATTGCGATGAAATACATCAAGATCAAACATTTGGGGTTGATGATTTTACATCCGAGACTGCATTGCTTTAGGATTCTTTCCCTATTGCGATGAAATACATCAAAATCAAACTCTTGAGGTAAAGGATTTTACATCCAATACCGCATTACTCTGAGATCTCTCCTCATTGTAGTGGTTCAATCCAATCAATTCAATTTTTCTTTTGAGGTTGAAGATGTTACATCTAAAACCACAAAATTCCAATTTTCATTTCAAGTTCGAATCCCTTCAAATTAATTTTGACAAAACTTCAATTTAAATTAAAACTCAAGCTAAAATCTAAACTTACACATCAAAACTTAAACTGAAATAAAATCTAAATTGAAATTCCCCCAAGTCATGTTATTTGGGATTCACCTCCTTTTCCTTTCCCCAGCGAGAGTTCAGGAATCTCCAGTCTCAGAAATATACTTGACACTCCCGAGCGGAAATTCTTCTACTTCGTCCTAAGTTTGTCACTTGGACATCTGTGTTGGTTTTGTTGATCTTTTCGGTCAACGCCAATACACGCGGTGTGCTTGGTTAGCACACCACACCTATTGGGGGTCCATTTGTCGACCTCATTTTTGATGAGGTCTTCTCTTCTTCTCTTTAGTCCTTAGGATCTAGCCTTAGGCTTTTCCTTCGACTATCCTAGAGGATTAGAATTGGGACCCACCACTTAGGAATTCAAACCACTTCTTAACTCCCCGCAAACTCCACAAACTTGACCGTAGACCCCTAATCACCTAGAGGGTTGAAATCAAATGTGAAAATTTAAAGGATGAGTTCCTATAGGACTCTTCGGCCTTAGATCGCCCCGGGTGGCCCGGTCCAGTGAAGGGCCGACTTACACACACACTACACCTATACACTACACTTTCACACCCATGCTAAAAACACACCCATACCTAACTTGACCTCCTGACTCATGAAGGTGATTCACATGGATGGTCCTTAACCCCTAAGCCCTTGACTAAGAGGGTTAGGAACAACATAGTGAATGCCTCAAATGAGTCCCTTCATGGCTCATGTGGGTTTGATATGGCTTCATGGCTCAACCAACATGATTTCATTCCACTTACAATTACTCAATCTTCATTTTTGCAAATTTTCAGTTTTTGACCCCAGGGGCCCTACACCCGCCTAGCCTACCCAAAGCCCTAGAAATTACCCAAAATTTTCAAAATTTCCAAATCACCCAAAATTCCCCAAAATTGACCTTTAACATTTCCTCACCAATCAAGTTGATCACCCATGGCCAAAAATACCAAAAATTCCAAAAATACCTCCCAATACCCTCCAAATACCCAAAATACCCCTCTTGACCCAAAAATCCAAAAATTCAGAAAATTCCCAGAAAATTCCAAAAAGTCCCAAATATTCCCCATTTCATTTTGTCCAACTACACCATGGGCCAATTGTGTCAATTTACCCCACTTTTGTCAAAACCCCCAATTTGACCCATTTTAACCCAAAGTGAACCCAATGTCAAACCAAACCTACCCAATTGACCCAAATTCTGGTCCAATTCAATTCTAAACTTCAATTTAACATTCCCAACACCAATCTAGACCATATCCAAGTCCAATTTGATTGACATTTGAATCCAATTTCACTTTTGGCCTTAAAGCCCAATTTGGACCCATGACCCAAACTTAGCCCAAACTAACCCAATTCAACTCCAATTAACCCCAAACCTTTTCTAAACCTTCCTTAACATCCCCACAAACAAAAAACTAACATGATTTACCCAAAATTTAGACCCAAACCCCACTCAAATTCAACCCAAAGCCAAAAAGCCCAATTTTGACCTAAACCCTAACCTAACCCAAATAAGCCCAAACCCAAAAATCAAAACCCAACCAAAGTCAAAACCTCTTTGAAACACTCCCATAAACATTTCCCAACATTAATTTTACATCAATTTCAACCCCAGCCCAACATTGGCCCATGTTAGCCCAATATGACCTACATTGGTCCATTTACCAAAGAGGCCCAAATCCAACCCCATTCAAACCCAAATCACTCCAAACTCATTTCAAATTACTCATGACATATCCCTAAACCAAACCCAACAATTATTTGGCCCAAACTTCTACAAAATTCCCATCCATGAATTTATTCTTAAATCTAAAAGCCCACTCTCTAAACCATCTTAAAAGCCCATCCAAAGTGAAATCCAAAAGCCCAAAGCCCACATGACAATTCCTTCTCATCATCCCTTTAATTGGGATCAATTCCTAAGTCCCAAATCAATCATCAAATCAACCTAAATCAAGCACCATCTAAATTTTTCACTAAATTGCCAAAATCTCCAAATTCCTTTTTCATATAAATGGATCCACTTTTCCTAAGTCAAGGATGAGCCAAATGAAGCCACATGCAAGCCATGGACAAGCCACATGAAGCCACGGAAGGTTTGACCTATGACCAAGCCATTAATGGAAAAAGGAGGAGCCTCTTTTAAGCCCCCTTAAAAAGGTTTTAACCCTTTTAATGCTTCACCTTAATCCATGATTAATCAAAATATCCATGGATGGTGACTTCTCTACCCTTTCCTAGCTGATTCATCTGATCCTTCCTCAGCCCAAATCAGCCATGGGGAGGTGAACCAAGCCCATTTCCATGGGTTGACCAAACCAAGTGCAAAAGAAGCCACCTCCCCACGCCATTTTGATCCAACCACTTTACACATGTATGGCTTCAATTGAATTCACCAACTTCAACCCCTGACCTCCCTGACCTTAAGGGTGACCCTTGCCTGCCGGCCAGCCACCTCGGCCGCCGGAAAACACCATGGCCGAGACATGGGAAAGAGCCAAGCATTGAAATTCCACCTTGCTGAGCTGCCCCATGCCCAATGGCCACCATGGTTGTTCTTCCCTTGACCTAAGCAGCTGATCCCAAGCCTTAAGCCCCCCTGGGAGAGCATCCAGCCAGCTCAATTTAAACCCCACCTCTCTCGGCCATGGGAGAGGTGCTTAACCAACCTTAAGGAAACTCTGCTAAAATCATTCCAGACCACTCTCTACACATAGAGCACTTGATTCCCACTCGGATTCCAGCTCCAATTCCCTCTAGTCGAGCTCAATTTCGAGTTCAAACTTCAAAGACAAAACCGGGACACTTCTTCACAGATGGACCAATCCCCAAATTGATTGATCCTACACCTTCACCGTACCAAGGAAGAAGTCTACCAGCAAAAGCCCCCTCTCCAGGCCACCCATCTGTTTCAGACTCCAAGCTTTGTAATCGGCTGTGGTAGAAATCCTACCTAGCCAATTCACCAGACCAGGAGACTTCATCTAGAGCTTGCTGGGATGCAATCGAAGGTGACACAACCCTCAGATTGAAGCCACACTTCTCTGAGCAAAGGTATGAGTTAACTCTTTATCCCGAGCTTCTGGAGATTCTCTATTTCAAATGCCTTAATTTCAATGCATGATCACCGTATAGATGTATTCGTCTCTTCAAGACGAATCCATATAGCACAAGAACACGAAAATCCGTTAAGTATTGAGTGAGATATTAAGGATTTAGTGTGGACGGTTCTCGGGCTAGGAGGCTTGGGGACGATGAACGGATGCCGTTCATTTAATACATGTGCGGACAGACGGCCAGGATCGCGCCGGATGAGGAGACGGAACGATACAGCGGGCTCCTGGAGCACTGAGTCGGATGGCGGCGCCGAATCAGAACACATCGCGTGGCCTTTCGGAGACGCCGAGGTTGATTCAGCGCCACGTGGATAAGTAGAAAAATAGGTTATTTTTCTATTTATTTAATTCCATAAACTTCAAAAATGCATAACTTTGTGTAGGAAAATCAGAAAAATAAAATAAAAATACCCTCTTGCTCAGTGAACAGAGGAGAATAATGTGGAAAAGAAGTCATTTAATTTCATCAAGTATTTTATTTTTAATAATTTATTTACTCTCTGTACATTTTTAATTCTCCATGCATGTATACAATTCACCATGACATGAGACCATAGGGCTTTTGAAGCCTCTGAATTTGGGAACATTCCATGAATTTTCCTAAGTCAGAGACCATCCCTATGAAGAGTTATTGATTTTTCAACTCTAGGTTGCTAGTTTGAGTATTTCAATTCCAATAATTAGCATATTGTGAAATAAATTCTAGGAAAATTTGGTAATGTTTATTATGACCAGAGGAACCTAGGAAAAATAAGTTTTCAATTAATCAACTTGGAATAACCCTAATTAGCTTAAACACCCAAAATAGGTCCTTAATTAATTAGAGCTAATCATACATCAGATTCACTTGAAATCATTTCTCCACTGACCTTTAGGATCAGAGGAACCCACCATAAAAATTTGAAGTCAATTGGACTTGGTTAGCCTTACTAAATGGGTTGATTAAGCCATTTAGCCAATTTAAACTTTAAAAATTCATAACTTTCAAAATACTTTTAAAAAATTCACTAAATTAGTTTTGGAGCCTCTCTGATATCAGGGGAATTTAAGAAAAATAAAATTGCAATTTTCTAAAAAAGTTGATTTTTTTGTATTATTTTAATATTTTTAATAATTAAAAAATAATAAAAATCACAAAAATAATAAAATTCACCAAAATGTCACATTTTTAATTTTAATCACTTAGGAACAAACCCCATATTTTTCATAAGTCTATATGATGAGATATTATATTTTAAAGCCCTAAGGTAATTTTAAAATTAAAAAAATGTATTTCTTAGCATTTCCACTAAAATAATTCTAATAAATCAAAGAAAAATCAGAAAATTGTAAAAATTGATTCTCGGATTTCCTTGATATCAGAGAGATTTTTGAAAAATATAAAATTCATTTTTCAACCTTTATTTTATGTTTAAATTAATTAATACTCCAAAACTCAAAATAATTATAATAAAAAGAATATAATTCAAAAAATCACCAAAATTGGTCCAAGTGGTCCTCTGGTCATTAGGAATGTCCCATAATTTTCTTAAGGACAGAAACTTTCCCTTGGTCATATTATTAAATTTTCCTTCGAAAATCCTTATTTTGCACCAAAAATAATTACATAAAAAAATTAAATACAGAAAAATCACATTTTCTCCTCTAACGCCTTTATTGACATATGAGTGAAGTCACATAAAAATTTCAAATTCATTTGAGCTCAATTTAGTGAGTTATGGAATTAGTAAGCTTGAAGGGCAAAATGGTAATTAAAATTTTAACCATTAATTAAAACTTTAGGCTTAATAAAATGAAAAAGTAAAATATTTGATCCCAATCTGGTTTGGATGATTAAAATTTGAATGATTAAAGGGTAGAAACCTACTAAACAATTTAAAAATAATTAAAATAAACCTTAATCAAATAATTAATTAAATTTGGAAGAATAATAAAATTGGAATTATTAAAATAGGGATATTATTAGGAAGAGATTTGTTCTTTAATTTAAGAATCCCTAAATTAATCATCTTAATAATATTTAATTCCTAATTAAAATGATAATTCAAATTTAAGATTTAAAATGCTAAAAGACTTAATCATTAAATTAAATTAAAGTTAAATTATTTAAATTAAACCCTTTTAAAATTTCAATTAAATTAATACTTTAACAATTACAATTAAATCATCTTTAAAACATAAAAAATAAAATATTAAATTAAAATTAAAAATAAAATTAAATTAAAATTTAAATTAAATTAAAATTAAAAATAAAATTAAATTAAAATTCAAATTAAATTAAATTAAATTAAATTAAATTAAATTAAATTAAATTAAATTAAATTAAATTAAATTAAATTAAATTAAATTAAATCAAATTAAATTAAATTAAATCATATTAAATTAAATTAAATTAAATCATATCAAACCAAATTAAATTGAATTAAATTAAATTAAATAATAGAATCAAATTAAAATTAAAACTAAACCAAATTAAATTAAATTAAAGTTAAATTAAATTGAATTAAAATAACATCACCTAAGACATAAAGAAATTCAAAAATAACTATAAAACAACTTGAACACTATTCCAAATTTAAACCCGTTAACTGAAATTAAATTAAATCACAAACCATTTGAACATCAATTTGCCCTCGAATGCTTTTGTTGTCATAACTCCTAAACAGAACATTAAATGAAATGTTACTTCCCTCATAGGATATTCAAATGTCCTAGTTCACTGAGTAAGATAACAACAAAACTTGAATTCCCGGACGATTAATCCATTTGTATGATTAAATTCATTTGGACTTAAAACAATTCTAGCAATATTGAAAAGATGTTTGAAATTCTTTTTAAACACTTTCTCAATATGATAGGATGTTTATAAGAACAACTGAACTTAATTATTCTTTGATGAAGAAAATCGTCCTCAAACCAAAACACAAGAACCTAGACGTCATAGGAGATGACTAGCTATAGGATTAGGAACTTGGTAGAAAACCATAACCCTTCCCTTAGTTTTACCTAGGAACTTGTTCTAAATGTTTAAATATTCTAAATTGTGTTTAAGTGCAGCTTGGGATGACGGGAAGACCCTCCAGGTACGCTTTTATTTTATTGCAATTTACCTTATTGCAATTTATTTAATCACATCGCACTTACTTTTCTTGCATGATAAACAACTATTGCATGAAAAACCACACTTTTAGGATAGTCCCTAAAACTGAAACCAAAACTAAATTAAAAGTCATTGCAAGATAAAATTCACCGCCACAACATTTCAAAATATAAAACAACTCAAAATTTAATCACAAACAGAAAACAAAACTGCAATTACAACTAAATTAAAACGTCTTGTTGGATGATCGGGAATACCTCGGATGATGTAACCAACGTGTTGCTAACGGGATTTCCCACGGTCTAAATGAAAGTGTGGAACTCATTTAGTTGAGTTTAGCAAATTCATCTGGACTAAGTGAATCCGATTAAAATAACGATGCCGGAAGAATGGAACCGTGGGATCTTAACCGGTGTTGTTATAATCAACTTTAAGATTTGTTGTAATTAAAACATAAAAAACACTTGGAAATTAAGAATTTCTCTAAACCAAAACACTTTTCTCATCTCCTGATTTATGACTTCTAAAACTAAACCTCTGCAACAACAAGGAGCTCAGAGCACGGTGGGCAGCACGGCCATCTTCGTCAGCAAAACAATTCTACATCAGCTAAACATTCATAGAATTAAACAACAAAGCCATAGGATTTCGAGGTAATTTGCCTAGTGCAACGTAAATCCTCAACTCTTCGTTAGGCATTTGCATGATCATGTCATGTAAATTAAGCCCTAACCTAGGTCTTAGGACTCCGAGGTAGTCGTTTGGTACGACATAAACCCTCACATCTTCAAGGCTATTTGTATGATTTTATCATACAAATATAAGTCCAAATTAATTAAAATTGGCAAGGTTGAAATATCAGATAATATTAGGATTTTCTTAAACTCGAAGCCAAATAATAGGATAGTTTGGGAAGTTGCCAAGATTCTTCTTGAATCCTCAGCTTCTCCTATTTCTCTTTCTTTTGGACTCCTGAAAATAAATGTTCCAAATTTGAGCTAATCCCTTTTGAAATTTCAAAAATCCAATCCTTTGAAAACCTTAAACTTTGAAATTCTTGAGAGCAAAACCACTGATCATTATCGAGAGTTTTCTTAAATGATTCACTTCATTTAAGATGTAATTAACTATAGGGGCTTGCCCTTATAGGGAACTTTAAGAACCCATGTAATATAAACCCTGCTTAATTCATTTATATTAAGCAGGGGAACTTGTCGGTTTATAAAATTGGTTCGTAGACCAAACGGATGTCACAAATCTTCTAGTTTATTTAACCGAGCCCCATCATCAAGCAGTGTGTCTACTCTCCGGGATAGATATACAGTTTGTGGTGCGGTGCTTGTTTATATAAACTATTCGGGATGTGAGATCAGTTTGATTTCATATCTTAAAATTTTCAAATTTAAAATTATTTTCAAAATCAAATACTACTTTTCAAATTATTTATTTAAATTAAATTAAAAATTCGCCCACAATTTTTGTAGGCTACCTCTTTTCACAAATACAACACACAAACCTAAAAATATGCTGACAGTATTATCGGACATAGGGTTGGTATGTTTTGACCATCCACCCTCTTTGATATTCTTGACTCGGTCAATTTTCATTGCCTTGTTGGAGCGACATGTTGTATCGATTTTAGACTTTGTCTATTCTCTATTCGATCCATGTCGCTAGTCAGTTGCACTTCTGAGGCATGACGTTCGCCTCGGTATTGTCCCCGACTGAAATTGCCTTAGCCAGTTCTTGCAGGAAATATCCAATAAGCTCTCCTCAGCGATATCTACTTCGCTAGTTCTGAGGACCCTTTTAGCGAGACTTACTTCACTAGTGCTGGCTTAAAGCACCCTACATTTGGACTTGTGAGTCCACCTCGATGATATTTCGATTGGCTTGGTTAGTTTGGTCCGCCTCATTGAATGACATGTTGTATCAGTAGCTCAGTTGATCCATGTCTACACCGGGATATTTGTTGCCTCCCAGCATAATTATTTGCTAAATGGGAGAATCCCCTGCGAGATTTGTCTCGCTAGCGCTTACATAAAAGAAATTTATTGGTTAGACCATTTCAGTTAGCTAACCCCATTAATTCTTTTGATTATTTGGTTAGTTCTGTTTGCCACATCGAGTAACATGTTGCATCGGCCTTACCGCCGATCCATGTTTAGTTGGATCACTCCATGCATCCAACATATACTCTAAGCATGATACGTCGGGCTATTTTAGTGATATGGTCGCTCATTTGATGCATAGGCAGGATATCTCTCCCTGTCCTATTTGATATTTTCGACTACTTAGGTTGGTTCTATCTGCCATGTCGAGTGACATGTTGCATCGGTCTTACTACTGATCCATATCCTGTCAGAGTACTCTGACATCCGACTATACTTTGAGCATCTTGCCTCAGGTTGTTTCACCTTAGGGCTGCTCGTTTGATGTGTAGGAAAAATGCATAACTCTTGTCCTTTCTGATGCTTGGCCAGAATACATACCTTCTGTGCAGGGTACATACCTCCTACTTTACTTGATGTGTAGTCAGGATACATACTTCATGGACTACCTCGATCGGAATATATACCTTCCTGATCATTTGACGTTCCGATCAACGACACTATTGCCTTCACTTGGCCCACTCTTGATGATAAGACCTTATTATGAGGCACGTCGGGTTTCGTAGCCATTTGGCTTTGAGGTCTCTCGAACTGCATGCCCATTTTGACTGGTTCTCTTATGAGAGCATTTTTCCGCTTTACATAGCCATATACCTTGATGTTTCTTGAGCCACATGACACTTTAGTCGGCTCTGTTACTAGGACATCTCATTCTTTGACATTTTGGCTCCGTAGTCATTTGTTATGACATTTCTCGAGCTATATGATGCTCTAGTAAGCTCTTACGAGAATATATTGTCATATCCAGCTCATTAGCCTTTCGATACTTCTCGGACCACATGTCCCTTTTGGGCCGGTTCATTTACGAGAGTATCCCGTCTCCGGACGCTTTTGGCTTTCTAGCCATGTTCCTCAAGCCAGTTTAGTCGGCTCTGTTATGAGGACATCATGTCTTTTGACATTATTTTTGACTATGTAGTCGTTTCATACGACACCTCTCGAGCTATATGGCGCTCTCGTCAGCTCTTATGAGGACATATTATCATATCTGGCTCATTAGCATTTCGATACTTCTCAGACCATATGTCCCTTTTTGGGCTGGGTCATTTACGAGAGTATCCATTCTTCAGACATTCCTTGGGTCATGCCTCTACGGCCTATGAACCCACCCCTAGGTTATGCCTTTAAGGCCTCTGAACCTATTTATGTGGTTATGCTTTTATGGCCCCTGAACCACTATGTTTGGTCTTGCCTTCACGGCCTCTGAACCACCTCTCTTTTTTTCTTTTGGGTCAACCATACTTTATACTCATTGGTTTAATCGCCACCTCTGATCAGGATATGTTGTGCTTTATAGCCACCTGATTAAAGTGATGAGTGTTTCGTCTCAAGGAGATCAATAGACTCGCAATCAGGGTCTCTTTCAGAGGAAACATAACAGGAGATTTGGTCACAGGAGATGACTGAGTTTTCTCCCCTACTGTTTCGAATGTGGTCAGGTATGGGGTTTTCAACAATTCTGTTATTTCGAATGAGGTCAAACAAATTGATATTGTCGTTTCAAATAAGGTCATGCAAAACCCCAGCCAAACATGTCCAGTTTATCTGGCCTGGCTGGGTCCTTCTCTCCTACCGTTTCGAATGTGGTCAGGTACGGGATTTTCATCGACTCTATTATTTTGAATGAGGTCAGATAGATCGATTTTGCCGCTTCGAATGAGTTCAGACAAATCTTTTCTCAGTCATACCATGTCCAGTTTATCTGGCCTGGCTGAGCTCTTCGATGGACAGTTAGCTTCGACTGCTGATCACCACGCCTGGCCATACCCTGCCCAGTTTTTCTTGCCTGGTTGGGATCCTTTGTGGTTATGCCTCTACGGCCTCTGAACCTAGGTTATGCCTCTATGGCCTCTGAACCTATTTTCGTGGTTATGCCTCTACGACCTCTGAACCACCCCCCTAGGTTATGCCTCTACGGCCACTAAACCTATTTTTGTGGTTATGCCATTACAGCATCTGAAGCACCCTCTCAGGTTATGCCTTTACGGCCTCTGAACCTATTTTTGGTGATTGACCAGTCACGCAAGGTTAGCCACACTCTTGACCATACCATGTCCAGTCTATTTGGCCTGGTCGAGTTCTCTTGTACTCTTTTTGTGGATGTCACATCGACTACCAAGAGATGCTCTCTTTTAAGGATGCTTCCAACAAGTGCACTGTGCCTCAGCGGTACACCACACTTGTTGGGGGTCCTTTGTTGGCATTATTTTTTTTATTATTTTATATATCACATGTTTAGAAGGTCCGCTCGAGCGCATCGGGATCGTACTTTATGCAAATAAATCACCCGTAGCTCCAGACATCCAGTTGTGACCTTTTAGTGTGTGTTGAGGGGCACACAACCGGGTCATTCTGTTAGACTTTGCTTTCGCTTAGGTGAAGGCCGGTCGACATTTTGTACGTCAGATGGTTTTGGACGGGTCGACAAGTTTTGACGCGTGCGGGCAAGATTAACTTAAATTGGCCCACCCACCGGCGAGCTTGTTCAAATGACCTCGAACGATGAAACGGACTATGCGAGTGTGTCCGGGACATCGATATTACCTAGAAAGGATGTCTATTTTTTCACAGCTTCGAGGGCGGGGTAAAAATTATGCAAATTATCCTTTTTGGCTAAATCGCTCAGAAAATGGCCCGAATGGGCCCTAAAGACACTGGATGGCGAAAGGACGACACCCTTGCGTCCGGAACGTCGATTTTAGCAAAGAGGGACATTCGCTTCGCTGCGAGCACGTATACAGGCTAAGAATATGCAGAGGATAATTATAACATTATTTTTATTATTATTATCATATAATATATATAATATATTATATATTAACATATATAATATTATTATATATTAACAGATTAAAAAAAACAAAACCTACGCCTAAAGGAGGAGGAGGGCATCGCGATTTTCTTCCTAGCCGCCATCTCCTTCGCTCTTAAACCTTAGCGCCGAGCTTCCTTCTTTTGTCGCCAGAGGAGTTGAACGCCAGCGACCCTACTCGCCGGACCTTAACTTGCCGGCCCCGTCACCGCTCCTATCTTCCTCACAGGCCAAGCAGCCCTTGTCGACCGAATCTCACAGAAAGGTACGGTCTGAGTTCCCAGCCGCCGTACCACCTCACCGGCGTACTCTCCAGCCGCCCGAGCTACCATCTTCGCCCAGCACTTCAGCCATCGAGATCTTACCAACCTTAGCTCCTCCATTGCAGCCACCATTTTTTTTATTTGGGTCGGCTTATTGTAGCCTCTCCTCCTCCCCGACGTCATTTGGTCGGCTTATCTCCTTCCCGATGTTGAATTAGTGATGAACCAGCCTCGCTTTCCCGTGCACAGCTATGGATTTTGCACACTCCTTATATTTTTTTGTTCCGGTAGTGTGCTAACGACGTGCTAGTTCCACCGCTTCGTAGCCCCGCATCCTCGATGCTCGGATGCCTCTCTTGAAGGTATATATGATATTCACATTTCCATATGATATAATCTTTTATTTTAGGATGCTTTGCATACCTCACGTGTTGCCCCATTATTTGCATAGGCATGTTGGCACGTGGATCGAACACCGGCGGCCGAAAACGTGGGCTCTTCATCAGCATAAAGAGAACGCATCTTCAACCTTCGCGGCGGTGAGATTTTCTTATCCCTTAGCCAACCCTAGGTTTAGTCCGATCTAGGCACGTGGGTTCGATCGCCCACGCGGAGTGGAGGTGCCGGACGACATGTGTCGACCGGTCGAGCTGCCTATGTGATGGATCGTTGATTTACCTAGAGTGAGCTATAGGTTAGGAATCTTGTGCGTTGGCTAATTCCTATTCGTAGCCTAGCGATTCCCTGTTCTGAGCTTTAGATCTTAATCCTGCTGGTTGGAATCCTAAATTCCCACGGTTTTGGCACTCCTAATCTCCCTTGGAGGGATTAGTTAAGTTCGATCGTAGAGAACGGGAAAAGCTTTGTAGCTAGTCAGTCCTATAAGATCGGGGTGTTCATAGAGCGGAAAAAGCTTTGTAGCTAGTCCGCCCTACGAATGGTGAAGAGTTTCCTCTACGAGAAATCGGAGCGGGAAACCCTCTACATAGCCACGCCAAAACTGGAGGTGGTGATGCCGCAGATCTAAGTGCATCAACCCTAGGTACCTATGTGAGGTCGTTAGGATGAGTTTGACGTGTCATCGACCGTTTGGGTTTCATCGCATGTGGATGGATCATCTTGTTGCATTTTTACATGTGGTCATTTGTTGCATTGTATGCATGTTCGCATGAGCACTTCAGGTTGATCGGCTGTGCTGGGCCGATCCCCGATCTTCAGTTGGGTTCGATCGACTGTCCCAAGTCGATCACCTATCCTTTAGGGTCGGATTGGTTACCCCAAACTAATCAACCCATTTCTTTGGTCTGACCAGCCACCACGGTCCGGTCGACCGATCGCTCATGTTTGTATGCTTTTGCATTTTATTGCATGTTTTCTGGCATGTGCATGTTGGTCTGGTTGCATGTTGCACCTTATTATATTTTTTTTGCATTTACATTTGCAATTGCATTTGCACCGCACTTTTATGATTCTCCCTAGTGAGAATTATTCCACCTCCGAGTCACCGCCTCCTCGGCATACTCATTTTCTCGGGCCGCTGCCGCTACGACATGCCCACCTTCGGGTCACTGCCTCCTTGGCATACCCATCCTTTGGGCCGCTGCCTTCACGGCATGCCCGCTCTTCTCGAGTCACTACCTTTATGGTATACTCACCATCACCACTCTGGTGCATTCTCTTTGCATGTAGCATACTTGGATTTTGCATGATGTGTGTGCTTGCCCTTTTGCGCGCACGTTGTGATTGTTTCGTACTTCAGTCGAGCAATCACAATGTGGGCTTCTTGCATGACTGTTTGCTTACCCATTCCTCGATGGCTTGTCCTACTTGTTAGGAGAGTGATCCCGTGTCGGTCGTGATGCCTTAACAAGCAATGCTTGTTGGGTTGATCCCAATGAGCAATGTGAATTAAGTCATCGGGATCGGCACAAGTATGATTGTACTAAGGATCCATTGGATCCAACTTGCGTCACCCCTCTTCGTGACGCCTTTAGATCCTTCAGATCTTTAGGTCGGGGCCGGTATGGTGACCCTGTGAAAGTCATACTAAACCCAGACTTACCCTGCACTTAGGCACTAGGTTTGTGCACTTTCGTTAAATGGTGTGCTAGGCTAGGACTTAGGTTGCTAGGTAGTCTTTTTGATGCCTGGCTATTATTCTTTGATGGATTGGTTGCCCTAGCCAGGTATCTTTCTTCTGCACTTTGCCTCTGATGTGATTGCATGCTGCATATGTATGGTAGTGTGTTAGGGCGCTTTTCTGCAGGGGAGCCATGCTTATTTATACACACACACAGGTACCGCTATGGGGGGAGCATGTGTTGATTTCTGACATTTTTGTTTGCAGGTGCTATTAGCTCCCCCATTTATAAAGCATGGCTAATAATACGTCATTTGCATGTGAGCATTCCCGCTAACACTTTTTTTCATGCAGAATTGAGTCTTTTTATTTTCCTTTGTACTTTTAGAGTCTAGGAGAGTCCTGTAGCAGAAATAAGATATGGGCACGTGTTCCGAGGAGTTTTACGCGGGAACCACGTGGAGTGGACTAGAAGCAGATGCTCGTGCCCCGTATCTTAATTTTGCATTTTTATATTGATGTATAGAATTAGGATCGGGCATGTATCTGCGGAGTCCGGCCGCATTTTTCTTTTCCGGATTATGTCTGCGGACCGGCTGGCATTTTGGCCTCTTTTATTTTATTATGGAGTGCTTTCTTTCTTGCTTTTATTGCATATTTGCATGCCTGCATGTGTTTTCTTTGTTTCTTTCTGTGATTTGGGATTTCACAATATCATTTAGGCTCTTTAAGGACCCTAAGATTGTAAATTTTATACGTTAAAAAAATCCTAATAAAATATTCAAGATAAATGAATTTTAGGATTAAAATATTCAAGATTTTAAAATATGCTCTTTTACTTTCTTTGAGAGGATAGGGTCCAATTTCTTAAGATGAGTTCCTTGCTTAGATCTCTGAAATATCTAAGCATTTTGTGTAAGAACTCCTCTACTTACCATACCCCACGATCCTTATAGTAGGAGACCGAGATATACTTCTCAGTCCACTACAAGATCTAGATGTTTTCCATCTATTGTGCAGGCCATGAGACCCGCCGAGGAGTTGCATGGAACCCTTGGCGTGGTATTTAGTACCACTTGCCAGATGTTGTACCAGGCATCACTGATGATTATGTTGGAGTGGCTTTTACCCATATTTGATGTGCTAACTCTTTCCTGAAATCACGAGAAAAATTTTGTGGCTTCCTCTTCATCGCGCTAGGTGAATTTGTCCTATGTCGACAAAGGGAGATCGGGGCATACCCCGTCGATTCCCTCCTTATTTGAGGACATAATTCGATTGCCGTACTTCGGCGAATACTCATTGGGTTAGGTAAATTCTTGCCACCATGTCTCTTGATATTCCGACGCTACATGTAGAATTACTTTCCACATTTGACAGCGAGGAGTTTACTTGCCTTTGCTTTGAAGAGTGCTTTATTCGACCTCTCTCATTTATTAAGCAAGGCTATAGTTGAAGTTTTATACTTCGATTGGGGGACACCCTAAAAAATCTTTTGTTGATAACATGTTGTATTGACTAGTCCATTTTGCTAGCCTTAGTCGATCCATGTTTAGCCGGGATGCACATCTCCCGAGTCGTTTGAGAGTGCCTCATTTGATTTAAGCTATGTTTGCCTTTTGGCTAAGCTCTTGATGAGAGCATTTCTTTGCTAAGACCAACTTATTTTTCTAGCATTTTATTTAGTCAGTCTACTTTGAACCTGACTAGGATTTGGTGCCTCACATATCTAGGACCTTATTGACTTTTTAGTCTGTTCTTTGTGAGAAAGCATCACTGTGAGATGGATTCATCTCCTATATCCAACCTCATGGATATTTTGTTTGACTTGGTTGATTCTTATCACCATGTTAATATTCATGTTGAACTGATTAAAACACTTTGTCATGATAAATCAGTCAATGACTCATCGGGATACCTCGATATCCGACACTACCGGTTAGACCTCGCTGCTTATCTAACCGAGATATACCTTGACCAAGAGGCAATGGATTCTTATCCCTGTACCTCTTGATATTTCGGCTCCATTTACAGAGGTCGTTGAGACGCTTCCAAAAGGAATTGTGCTCCTTAGTTGATCTTATCTTGGATTTTCCTTCGATGTTTTTTGAGGTTGAATCTATGATAGATCCTGAGGATGGGTTTAAGCCAGACCATGTATGCACCTTCTTAGGATTTGCTGATCTTCATGGTTCGGGGGATTTGAATTATGTCTTGATGACCGAATCCCTTACTTTAACGAACTTTCACCTAAGTCCTGAGAACACCTCAGAGTGACTAGATGGGTGTCATTGAGATGTGAGTAGTTTCATAGACTACTTAGATCTCTTACTTTTCCATTCAGCTAGACCGATGGAAGCTTGACAAGTAATATACCATAAAATTCTAAGAATCTTTCTTCAGGAGATTTTTGAGTCAGAAGAAATTACTTTATAACAAAAAGAAGCTCACCAGATATAGTAATTCTCAGGAGAGATAAAAAAAGTGTGAAAGGCTTCAAAATAAAAAAAGAAAAAAAAATGATCAACACTCCTGAGAAGAAGCTTGAGGTGAGTGGGAAATAAAAAATTTGATATAAAGAACTTTTTGATTTCAAAATTCTCCTGGTAAGATCCTTAGAATATTAAGGTTCAGATAATTGCTTAAGTGACATTGGGATGACTGATAAATTAGTAATGGATTTAAAGACATCTCCAAAATGAAAACATTTTCCTTACACCCGCATACGAACGACGAGGCCTATCTAGGCTAAGGGTGAAAATAATTAAAGGACAAGGGCTAGGGAAGAGTACTTAAGGAAAATTCCACCTGGACTCGAATTTTGCAAATCTCATATTTTGCATGGTATATCCGAGTCATGAGTGCTAGGATGCTTACTTGAGAGCTCCACTTACCAGATTGAGTTGGCATGTCACGCCAAATCGTTCCCCATAACGACTTATGTTGGGAATAAAAAAAATAATATTTAATGCCAATGAAAAAATATAAATGGCATGGAAGGCTCTCAATAGCTTTGTGGGCATGTTGTACGACATACCGTACACCCACATTATATCACGCTTGATGCGTTGACCCTCTGGGTCCGGCAGTCCTTCCTTGGAAGTTGACTCTCTTTTTGTGTGTGGACTTTTCACCCACCACCCTTATGCACTATGTGTCAACCCTCTAGGTCCGGCGACCCTTCCTTTGGAAGAATGGTTTGCCATCTTGTGGGCTCTCTACCCACCATCTTTAAGCTTTATGCGTCGACCCTCTGGGTCCGGCAGCCCTTGCTTTGGATGAAAGGCTTGCCATCTTGTGGGCTTTTTACCCACCTTCTTGTACACTTTATGTGTTGACCTTCGGGTTCCTGACAGTCCTTTCTTCAGAAGTTGACTATCCTTCTTTGTGGGTATGTTGTACGACACTGTACACCCACCCATTCTTTTGCTTCATTGCAAGTAAGAGAAGTCTTGTGCATCTCTTAAAACTGATTGCTGAATTGCTAAACAGATAAAGTGGAAGTCTTACGAGAGGCTTATAACTGGCGCAACCAGTAATCGGTGTAAGAGAAGCCAAGTACTTCTCTTATCTTTTCTCTTTGGCTCCTCGCTTTGAGTGGGTTCGAGCAAGTGTGTCCCACCCATCATAAATGAGTGCGGCAGATACATTTGTCCCTCTCGTCACAGTGAGAGTGGAAGATACCATCTTTTTTGGAGGATTTGAGCATAGCTTTATGATTAAGCAGTTATGGTTATCATACCTTGCTAAGCTAACCATCACAATATCTCAATTGACAGTCAATTTCGATTGATATTTGTCTTATGCAGGAAAGTCATGACCTTTCCTAGCATTCTTGTTCGGTTACCCATTCTACATAGGGTCCGAACTGAGCACCTTTTTACGAATATGCTTGGGCCCACTCACTTTAGATGAGTGTGGTGTATTCCCTCTTAAGGGATATGTTTTGGTCTTATGGCTAAATATCATTTGGTTGGAGCACTCTATTTTGCCAAAGCTTTCTCAGATGTCTCGACTGACTGAGGTCAAGTTCGATTGATATCTCTTTTGTGTGGGAATGCTATGCTTCTTTCCTCGACACCTCTATTCGGTTGAGCACCCCGTGTGGGTTTGAATTAGAGTCTCCCACTCATTTCAAATGATTGTGGCATTTTCCCTCTTAGAAGGATGTTTTTGATTTAGCATGAGAGCCATATACCATTGTGGTTGGAATATTATACTTTGACCAACCATTCTTAGATACTGCGGTAATTCCCAAGAGGAATTCTTTATACAAAAATCTCTGATAGTATTATCGCATATAGGGTTGGTATGTTTTGACCATCCACCCTCTTTGATATTATTGACTCGGTCAATTTTCATTGCCTTGTTGGAGCGACATGTTGTATCGATTTTAGACTTTGTCTATTCTCTATTCGAACCATGTCGCTAGTCAGTTGCACTTCTGAGGCATGACGTTCGCCTCGGTATTGTCCCCGATAGGAATTGCCTTAGCCAGTTCTTGCAGGAAATATCCATTGAGCTCTCCTCAGCGATAGCTACTTCGCTAGTTCTGAGGACCCTTTTAGCGAGACTTACTTTGCTAGTGCTGGCTTAAAGCACCCTACATTTGGACTTGTGAGTCCACCTCGATGATATTTTGATTGGCTTGGTTAGTTTGGTCCGCCTCATTGAATGACATGTTGTATCAGTCGCTCAGTTGATCCATGTCTACACCGGGATATTTGATGCCTCCCAGCATAATTATTTGCTAAATGGGAGAATTCCCTGCTAGATTTGTCTCGCTAGCGCTTACATAAAAGCACTTTATTGGTTAGAACATTTCAGTTAGCTAACCCCATTAATTCTTTCGATTATTTGGTTAGTTCTGTCTGCCAAATCGAGTAACATGTTGCATCGGCCTTACAACCTATCCATGTTTAGTTGGATCGCTCCATGCATCCAGCATATACTCTAAGCATGATACCTCGGGCTATTTTAGTGATATGTTCGCTCATTTGATGCATAGGCAGGATATCTCTCCCCGTCCTATTTGATATTTTCGACTACTTAGGTTGGTTCTATCTGCCATGACGAGTGACATGTTGCATCGGTCTTACTACTGATCCATGTCCTGTCAGAGTACTCTGACATTCGACTATACTTTGAGCATCTTGCCTCAGGTTGTTTCACCTTAGGGCTGCTCGTTTGATGTGTAGGCAAGATGCATAACTCTTGTCCTTTCTGATGCTTGGCCAGAATACATACCTTCTGTGCCATTTGATATGTGAAGTAGGGTACATACCTCCTACTTTACTTGATGTGTAGTCAGGATACATACTTCATGGACTACCTCGATCGGGATATATACCTTCCTAATCATTTGATGTTCCGATCAACGGCACTATTGCCTTCACTTGGCCGACCCTTGATGATAAGAACTTATTATGAGGCACGTCGGGTTTCGTAGCCATTTGGCTTTGAGGTCTCTCGAACCGCATGCCCATTTTGACCGGTTCTCTTATGAGAGCATTTTTCGGCTTTACATAGCCATATACCTTGATGTTTCTTGAGCCACATGACACTTTAGTCGGCTCTGTTACGAGGACATCTCATCCTTTGATATTTTGGCTCCGTAGTCATTTATTATGACATTTCTCGAGCTATATGACGCTCTAGTCAGCTCTTACGAGAATATATTGTCATATCCGGCTCATTAGCCTTTCAATACTTCTTGGACCACATGTCCCTTTTGGGCCGGTTCATTTACGAGAGTATCCCGTCTCCGGATGCTTTTGGCTTTCTAGCCATGTTCCTCAAGCCATATGACAGTTTAGTCGGCTCTGTTACGAGGACCTCCTATCTTTTGACATTTTTTTGGCTATGTAGTCTTTTGATACGACACCTCTCGAGCTATATGGCGCTCAAGTCAGCTCTTATGAGGACATATTATCATATCCTGCTCATTAGCCTTTCAATACTTCTCAGGCCATATGTCCCTTTTTGGGCCTGGTCATTTACGAGAGTATCCATTCTTCAGATATTCCTTGGGTCATGCCTCTATGGCCTATGAACCCACTCCTAGGTTATGCCTTTAAGGCCTCTGAACCTATTTATGTGGTTATGCTTTTATGGCCCCTGAACCACTATGTTTAGTCTTGCCTTCACGGCCTCTGAACCACCTCTCTTTTTTTCTTTTGGGTCAACCATACTTTATACTCATTGGTTTGATCGCCACCTCTGATCAGGATATGTTGTGCTTTATAGCCACTCGATTAAAGTGATGGGTGTTTCATCTCGAGGAGATCGATAGACTCGCAATCGGGGTCTCTTTCAGAGGAAACATAACAGGAGATTTGGTCACAGGAGATGACTGAGTTTTCTCCCCTACTATTTTGAATGTGGTCAGGTATGGGGTTTTCATCGATTCTGTTGTTTCGAATGAGGTCAAACAAATTGATATTGCCGTTTCGAATAAGGTCAAGCAAAACCCTAGCCAAACATGTCCAGTTTATCTGGCCTGGCTGGGTCCTTCTCTCCTACCGTTTCGAATGTGGTCAGGTACGAGATTTTCATCGACTCTGTTATTTCGAATGAGGTCAGACAGATCGATTTTTCCATTTCGAATGAGGTCAGGCAAATCTTTTCTCAGTCATACCATGTCCAGTTTATCTGGCCTGGCTGAGCTCTTCGATGGACAATTAGCTTCGACTCGTCGACCACCTCCTCGGCCATACCCCGCCCGGCTTTTCCGGCTCGGTTGGGATCCTTTGTGGTTATGCCTCTACGGCCTCCGAACCACCCCTAGGTTATGCCTCTACGGCCTCTGAACCTATTTTTGTGGTTATGCCTCTACGACCTCTGAACCTATTTTCGTGGTTATGCCTCTACGGCCTCTGAACCACCCCCTAGGTTATGCCTTTACGGCCTCTGAACCTATTTTTGTGGTTATGCCATTATGGCATCTGAACCACCCTCTCAGGTCATGCCTTTACGGCCTCTGAACCTATTTTTGGTGATTGACCGGTCATGCAAGTTTAGCCACACTCTTGACCATACCATGTCCAATCTATCTGGCCTGGTCGAGTTCTCTTGTACTCTTTTCTTGGGATGTCACATCGACTACCAAGAGATGCTCTCTTTTAAGGATGCTTCCAACAAGTGCACTGTGCCTCAGCGGTACACCACACTTGTTGGGGGTCCTTTGTTGGCATTATTTTTTTTATTATTTTATATATCACATGTTTGGGAGGTCCGCTCAAGCGCATCAGGATCGTATTTTATGCAAATAAGTCACCCGTAGCTCCAGACATCTAGTTGTGACCTTTCAGTGTGTGTTGAGGGGCACACAACCGGGTCATTCTGTTAGACTTTGCTTTCGCTTAGGCGAAGGCCGGTCGACATTTTGTACGTCAGATGGTTTTGGTTGGACCGACAAGTGTTGACGCGTCGCGGGCAAAATTAACTTAAATTGGCCCACCCACTGGCGAGCTTGTTCAGATGACCTCGAACGATGAAACGAACTACGTGAGTGTGTCCAGGACATCAATATTACCTAGAAAGGACGTCTATTTTGCCACAACTTCGAGGGCAGGGTAAAAATTATGCAAATTATCCTTTTTGGCTAAATCGCTCAGAAAATGGCCCGAACGGGCCCGAACGACACCAGATGGCAAAATGGACTGCACCATTGCGTCCGGAACGTCGATTTTGGCCAAGAGGGACATTCGCTTCGCTGCGAGCACGTATACGGGCTAAGAATATGCAGATGATTATTATAACATTATTATTATTATTATTATCATATAATATATATAATATATTATATATTAACATATATAATAGTATTATATATTAACAGATAAAAAAAATAAAACCTACGCCTAAAAGGAGGAGGAGGGCATCACGATTTTCTTCCCAGCCGCCATCTCCTTCGCTCGTAAACCCTAGCGCTGAGCTTCCTTCTTTTGTCGCCAGAGGAGTTGGACGCCGGCGACCCTACTCGCCGGACCTTAACTTGCCGGCCCCGTCACCGCTCATATCTTCCTCACCGGCCACGCAGCCCTTGTCGACCGAATCTAGCAGAAAGGTACGGTCTAAGTTCCCAGCCGCCGTACCACCTCGCCGGTGTACTCTCCAGCCGTTCGAGCGACCAGCTTCGCCCAGCCCTTCAGCCGCCGAGATCTTTGTAACCTCAGCTCCTCCATCGCAGGCCACCATTTTTTTTATTTGGGCCGGCTTATTATAGCCTCTCCTCCTAGCCGGCGTCATTTGGTTGGCTTATCTCCTTCACGGCGTTGAATTAGTCATGAACCAGCCTCGCTCTCCCATGCACAGCTATGGATTTCGCACACTCCTTGTATTTTTTGTTCCGGTAGTGTGCTAACGACGTGCTAGTTCCACCACTTCGTAGCCCCACATCCTCGATGCTCGGACGCCTCTCTTGAAGGTATATATGATATTCACATTTCCATATGTTATAATCTTTTATTTTAGGATGCTTTGCATACCTCACGTGTTGCCCCTTTATTTGCATAATTCACTGCGAGGCGTGTCGGCACGTGGATCGAACACCAGCGGTTCGCCGAAACCGTGGGATCTTCTTCAACATTAAGAGAATGCATCTTCAACCTTCGCAGCGGTGAGATTTTCTTATCCCTTAGCCGACCCTAGGTTTAGTACGATCTAGGCACGTGGGTTCGATCACCCACGCGGGGTGGATGTGTCAGACGACATGTGTCAACCGGTCGAGCCGGCTATGTGATGGATCGTTGATTTACCTAGAGTGAGCTATAGGTTAGGAATCTTGTGCGTTGGCCAATTCCTATTCGTAGCCTAGCGATTCCTTGTTCTGAGCTTTAGATCTTAATCCTGCTGGGTTGGAATCCCAATTTCCCAAGGCTTTGGCGCTCCTAATCTCCCTTGGAGGGATTAGTTGAGTTTGATCTTAGAGGACGGGAAAAGCTTTGTAGCTAGTCCGTCCTATAATATCGGGGTGTTCGTAAAGCGAAAAATGCTTTGTAGCTAGTCCACCCTATGAATGGTGGAGAGTTTCCCCTACAAGAAATCTGAGAGAGAAACTCTCTACATAGCCACGCCAAAACTGGAGGCGGCGATGCCGCAGATCTAAGTGCGTCAACCCAAGGTACCTATGTGAGGTCGTTAGGACGAGTTCGATGTGTCGTCGACCGTTTGGGTTTCATCGCATGTGCATGGATCATCTTGTTGCATTTTTTCATGTGGTCATTTGTTGCATTGTATGCAAGTTCTCATGAGCACTTCGGGTTGATCGGTACGTCCTGGGCTGATCCCCGATCTTCAGTTGGGTTCGATCGACTGTCCCAAGTCGATCACCTATCCTTTAAGGTCGGATTGGTTACCCCAAACTAATCCACCCATTTCTTTGGTCTGACCAGCCACCACGGTCCGGTCGACCGATCACTCATGTTTTTATGCTTTTGCATTTTATTGCAAGTTTTCTGGCATGTGCATGTTGGTCTGGTTGTATGTTGCACCTTATTCTGTTTTTTTTTTTTGCATTTGCATTTGCAATTGCATTTGCACCGAATTTTTTGATTCTCCCTAGTGAGAATTATTCCACCTCCGAGTCACTGCCTCCTCGGCCTACACATTTGCTCGGGCCGCTGCCACTACGGTATGCCTACCTCCGGGCCGCTGCCACTACGACATGCCCACCTTCGGGTCACTGCCTCCTTGGCATACCCATCCATTGGGCCGCTGCCTTCATGGCATGCCCGCTCTTTTTGAGTCACTGCCTTTATGGTATACTCACCATCACCACTTTGGTGCATTCTCTTTGCATGTAGCATTCTCTTTGCATGTAGCATCCTTGCATTTTTGAGTCACTGCCTTTATGGTATACTCACCATCACCGTTGTGATTGTTTCGTACTTCAGTTGAGCAATCACAATGTGGGCTTCTTGCATGACTGTTTGCTTACCCATTCCTCGATGGCTTGTCCTACTCGTTAGGAGAGTGACCCCGTGTCGGTCGTGATGCCTTAACAGGTATTGCTTGTTGGGTTGATCCCAATGAGCAATGTGAATTAAGTCATCGAGATCGGCACAAGTATGATTGTGCTAAGGATCCATTGGATCTAACTTGCGTCACCCCTCTTCGTGACACCCTTTAGATCCTTCGGATCTTTAGGTCGGGGCCGATATGGCGACAACGTCAAAGTCATACTAAACCTAGACTTACCCTGCACTTAGGCACTAGGTTTGTGCACTTTCGTTAGATGGTGTGCTAGGCTAGGACATAGGTTGCTAGGTAATCTTTTTGATGCATGGCCATTGTTCTTTGATGGATTGGTTGCCCTAGCCAGGTATCTTTCTTCGCACTTTGCTCGTGATGTGATTGCATGCTGCATATGTATGGTAGTGTGTTAGGGCGCTTTTCTGTAGGGAGCCATGCTTATTTATACACACACACAGGTACCGCTATGGGGGGAGCATGTGATGATTTCTGATATTTTTGTTTGCAGGTGTTATTAGCTCCCCCATTTATAAAGTATGGCTCATTATAGGTCATTTGCATGTGACCTTTCCCGCTAACACTTGTTTTCATGCAGGATTGATTCTTTTTATTTTCCTTTGTACTTTTAGAGTTTAGGAGAGTCCTGTAGCAGAAATAAGATACGAGCACGGGTTCCGAGGCATTTTACGCGGGAACCACGTGGAGGGGACTAGGAGCAGATGCTCGTGCCCCGTATCTTAATTCCGCATTTTTCTTCTTCTGGATTATGTTGTCGGTCCAGCGGCATTTTGGCCTCTTTTATTTTATTATGGAGTGCTTTCTTTCTTGCTTTTATTGCATATTTGCATGCCTGCATGTGTTTTCCTTGTTTCTTTCTGTGATATGGGATTTCACGATATCATTTAGGCTCTTTAAGGACCCTAAAATTTTAAATTTTATAAGTTAAAAAATCCTAATAAAATATTCAAGATAAATGAATTTTAGGATTAAAAATATTCAAGATTTTAAAATATGCACTTTTACTTTCTTGTATGGCTTTCGGGCTGGATTTTAAATGGGTTGCATTGCATGGCTATCACCCAAGTCATACTAATAGGGCCTCCACATTACTTAAGGACCGCTCTAGATAACAGCATTCATATTTGCATGTCCCGAGGAGGTGTCCCCGTGCTTCTCCGATCATACTGGCCCAGCATACCTTTATAGGTGGTTGTCAAGTGCGCCTAGGGTGTTAGAAGTCTCCTCGACCCAGACGTGGTGTAAGTCCTTTTGTTTGGAGTGTTTGAAGCTTTGTAGCTGAACCTCCCTTTCTCTTCTTTCCTGAGGCATCTTTGCCACTTTGGCAGGTGTGAGACCCACCTCTTGGAGCTCCAGCTTATAGTCATAGGATAGAGTTTCCTTCCTTTGACATTAGGACTACCGAGGTCCCCGTGGATAATGCAATTCTTGGATTGTTGAATGGGAATCTCAGGACGTGTTGGGTCGACTACCTTCACGTTCGGGTAGACTTAGGGTCCTACTGCTTAGGATGATGGGCCCGTGTACCCCGACTTGGCTACCTCTACCCCTTTAGGATTACTCCTTCCTTCCTTTAACTACCCCTGTTGAGCCCTTTCACCCCTTGACTTCGTTGATATCATTTTAATGGCCCGATGCCGAAGAGCTGCCGCCCGTTTAGGATACGATGATTTGTCCTCTGCCCTTATGGCCCGGACATGCTTTGACATGTTGGGATACCCCCGTCAAGATGATTTAGGTTATTTTGTGGGTTTCGTATGCTGATGAGCCGCTACCCCATTTGGGATGTGAGAGACTTACTCTCTACCTGATGGCTTAGCGAGAGCTCTGAAGTGTCGAGACTTTCCCACTCGGAATAATCTCCCTTTGATTGCCTATACCCCAGGTATATGATAATAAAAAGCGAAACTCCTTTTATCGAGAGTATTCTTGGGTATCCCCCAAGATGTAATTAACCAGTAGGAATACGTTCCTCTAGGAGTGCTCTTGACCCCAGAATAGGTACATACACTTCACTCTCTGGTTATGGGTAGTCTACATAGATACTTCTTTCGCGGATATTGGTTCATGGTGCCTCTGCCCGATCTTGTTTAGGTAGACATGCTTGACTTATCCTTGAGAGGTTTATCGCACGTAGACTCTCCATGTTTTTCTTTTCTCTTGTTTGTCACTTTGTCGTATGTCCCTTCTTAATCAGTTCCTCTCCTCTTCGAATCACTTATTTGATTTGGGAGGGAGAATTATTCGAATAAGGGGAAGTATACGACGACTGACAAGCTAGCAATTCCTTTTAAAATAAAAAAAGAGAAAAGAATGGCGATAACAAAACTCCCGCCTCTCAAAAGTGTTTGCCTGTTTACAGGATGAGTTAGTTAAAATGTCAGTTCAGGGACGACAGGTCCTCTCACAGCTCGACATGGATGCAATACACAAGTCAGGAAAAGAAGAAGAAACAGTTGCAGCAGTAACAGAAAAAACAGAAGATTGGCCGCATCCATTAATACCTGCAAACAGGAAACCTACCGGACGATAAGTCATTAGCCCATCAGATCAAGAAATGAACTCTGTCTTACGCATTAATAAATAATACGTTATACAGAAGGTCTTTTGATCAGATGTGGCCAAGGTGCCTGAGCGAGTCCGAGGCTCCTGAAATTGTTAAAGAAGTGCACTCAGGACTTTGTGGTGCTCATCAGTCAGGTCCGAAGATGAAATTAAAGATTAAGAGACTAGGGCACTACTGACCCTTAATGATGACCGATTGCATGGAAGTTGCCAAGAGTTGTCACCAGTGCCAAGTGCATGGAGTGGTTCTACATCAACCTCCAAATGTGCTACATCCGACAATCACATCGTGGCCATTTGAGTGTTGGGGCGCAGATATTGTGGGTCCGATAGAACCACCTTCTTAAAGAGGACATCGCTTTATCCTTGCAGCTACAAATTACTTTTCAAAATGGGCAGAAGCTATACCACTCAGAGAAGTGAAAGCGCACAATGTGCTACAGTTCTTCAAAAATCAAGTCATCTACCATTTCAGGGTACCGCGCAGAATTATTTCAGATAATGGGTCTGCGTTCAGAAGCACGAAGATCAACAGCTTTGTTAGAAGACACGGGATCGACTGGTGCTATTTGACAATCTACTACCCAAGAGCAAACAGCTTGGCTGAGACTTTTAATAAAACTCTTGTCCAAATTCTAAAGAAAACTTTTGACGACAACAAGAGAAATTGGCACAAGAAGTTGTTAGAAGCCTTATAGCCTACAGGACGACGTTCAGAACTCCTACTCAGTCTATACCTTACGCTCTAGTGTACGGGTTCGAAGCCATTTTACCCTTGGAGGTGCAGTTTCCGTCACTCAGAATTGCAGTTGTGAATAAATCACTACAAAAGAGAATGCCAGATTACGACTAGAAGACTTGGAAAGCTTGGATGGGAAATGAATTTCAGAATCTTGAACTATATCAAGCCAAGATGATCCAGGCCCACAATAAGCTGGTCCGCCCAAGGACATTCAAAGTCAGTGACTTGGTTCTAGTTCTCAGAAGACCTATTCTTGCACACCGCAAGATATGAGGTAAATTTGAACCAACTTGGAAGGGGCTATTTGTGGTCGAGACAGTCTACTCAGGAGGTTCCTACCAACTTGTGAATTGTCGTGGAGAACGATCTATGCTTCCAATTAATGGACGATATTTGAAGAAGTATTACACAACCTGATGTTTCGAAAGATGAACTTAAAAAAATGAAGTCTCATTCCTAGAAGCACGGGCTGAGTAATCATTTATAACTGGGTCCGAACCCAAAACAAAAAAAATGGATGATAAAAATCATTAAAAGAATGTGTTAAAAAGAAAATATGTGGAATCATAATAATACAATTTTGATCATTTCTTTTCAAATCAGCTCATTCTAGATCTTTCTTCATCTTTTCTTACCCTCATCAAAAATTTGAAAGAAATGAATAAAAATTTTTCATTGAAAAATGATTTTTCTCATTGTTCTTGTTCTTAGTATAGCCCCTGATCCTTTCCTTGTTTTTTGCAGGGAAATGACGAACTGGCGGTTGGTTTTGAACTTTAAGAATGGTGTGAGTCTAGCACTCGATGAAAAGAGGATGAAGGATGGGGCTGTGATTGAGATGAACTCTGATTTCACACCGGTCGGGCTATAGTAAAAAGAAACTGATTGGACCCCGATTGATTTGGAAGAGTTCCACAGCTAGACAGTGATGAAATTAGGTGGCCCAAGTCAGCAGTCTACTAGTAAGAAAAGAAAAGCAAACACCGCTCATGCAATGGGAGTAGATAAGAAAGTCAAGTCTGTGGTTCCTACAACAGAGGGCAGGCTTGTCAGCGCCATACCCACAAAATTTTAAGAGGTAAGGAGAGCTGCTCTCACTCCTACCCAATGAAGAAACAAGAACCGTCGCATTCGCAAGATGCTGACCAAGCTAGCAGTGGATCAACATGAAGAGACAGTTGCTACCGTCAGTGCAAGTACTTCAAAGAAATAAGTTCAGCAGAAGCCAGAAAAGAGGAGATCAACTCTAGAACAATAAAAAAGATGAGAAAAGTTCCAAGAAGAGCAGAAATAGAATCGGTGCCACGACGCTGGATAGATGCACCAGTTTTAAAGAGTCTTGTTGCGAAAGCAACCCCGGAGGATGAACTGACAGAGACTATCCCCGAGGAGCCGAGAAATGCAGGAGAACGTGTTGGGGTTGAACCATACATCCCACAGTACGTTATCAAACCTCGCCAGTTGCAAATAATTCTGAAATATGAACTAGAATGGATCCAGAATGTTGAAAAGAAAACTTTTGAATATTATGAGAGAATCCGAGGCAAGAGAATCAACATCCTGGAGGGCCTTGAGCTGCATACAGATGTGTTCTCAAACTATGAGCAACAACAAATTGTGGACTGTTTCGTCGAGCTTTAGAAAATGGGTCGAGCTGGTCGTTTGAGAGAGAAGACCTACTCAGAACCTCAAAGGTGGATGAAAGGAGAAGGAAGAGTTACAATCCAGTGCGGGTGTTGTACAACTTCACCGATGACAGAAAGGGAAATCCACCAGGGATACTCCGTCGTAGTGTGGTGGATCCGATGCCAAGAATTATAAAGAGAATGGTAAAAATGATGGTGACATGGAGGGTATTGCCCACAGATTGCATACCCAACAGCTGCATCATTAACATATATAGGGAGGGCGACTGCATACCGCCACACATAGTTCATCATGACTTCGTCAGACCTTTCTGCACAGTGTCTTTTGTGAACCAATGTAACATCATGTTCGGATCTGACCTCCGGATAGCAGGCCTCAGAGAATTCTGAGGGTCAGTGGAGATACCTCTACCGGTAGGTTCCGTCTTGGTGTTAAAAGGAAATGGAGCAGACATAGCAAAACACTGCATTCCAGGTATTCCTGTTGAGAAGATCTCCATCACTTTCATGAGGATGAATGATAGAAAAATGCCTTTCCACTTTTAGCCAGATCTAGAGTTAGAGAGCCTTCAGCCCTACGAGCTGCAAGCTACATGGGAGATAGCACACCTCCAATGTACATCTGGATGGAATTTCCTGCCAAAGATAGCTTAGAAGGTGATGCTATTGTCCATGTATCTCACTATTCAGACATGGATTTTGACAGATGCATTTGGAAGAAACTTGCAAGAATCTTACACAACCCGTTTTTGGATTTATGTGGATTGTATGAGATACTGAATTTTCAAGGAAAATATCATGTTTTGGATCGAGCTATATGATGTATTTTCAACAAATTGGAGTGGAAACGACCATGTCGTGTTTTACCTTCACCTCTTTTGTGCAAATTGACTCGGAAACACCATTAAGTTAAATAAATTTCAAACAAAGAACAAAAAGAAAAGAAAAGGAACAAAAAAATCTTTTTAAGAATCTGAATGTCAAAACAAATTTCAAATTAACACGAACTCTAAATAAACAAAAATGAAATTGAATCACCAAAATAAACGAAACGAACCTAAATCTCGAATTGATTTCCGATCTGAATCCTTCGATTGAATCTTTCGACTGAAATCCATTTGAAACTCCTTTGAATCCTCTTTTGAGTTGATTATTCCCTATAGAAGACTTCAACTTTAGTTTCAAACTTCGAAACTCTGAATCTGAAATTCCCAGCCTCAGGCTGTTTTTAAATCTCTTCCGATTCTCCGCAATCTCTTCCTTCTTTTGAGAAGGTCGACTGAGTCTACACCACGAAGTTTTCAATTTGGTTCTGATGGCATGGATTCATATCCTTCGCCAAACAATCAAAGTTCGATCAACTCTACTGGGATGTGAAATACTTTCATGTCTCATGCCAACCTTCCACTAAACTAAAATTTTCACAGAATCTTCAAAACTAAATCAAAAACAAACTTCTGGGATTGGTAGCTAACTTCCAATTCCCATCATTCTGAGGCTGGTACCTAACTTCCAGTCCTCATTTCGAGATCCACACTTAAATTTCAATTCTCCTAAATGAATTTCCGCCAAATTCATACTCTTTCCGAGAAATTTTTCCACATTCTAATCCTCCAACTTGGGTATAAGACAGACAAGGCATCCTGATCTCGGTGTCCGCCAAGTTCGCACTCTTTCCGAGAAAATTTTGCCCATTCTAATCCTCTGACTTGGGTATGAGACCAACAAGGCATCCTGATCTCAGCGTCCTCCATGTTCGCATACCTTCTGAGAATTTTTTCCACACTCTAATCCTCCGACTCGGGTATAGACCAACAAGGCATCCTGATCTTGGTGTCTGCCAAGTTCGTATTCCTTCCGAGAATTTTTTCCGCACTCTAATCCTCCGACTCGGGTATAAGATCAACAAGGCATCCTGATCTCAGTGTCTGACAAGTTCGCATTCCTTCCGAGAAATTTTTCCGTACTCTAATCCTCTGACTCGGGTATGAAACCAACAAGGCATCCTGATCTTGGTGTCTGCTAAGTTCGCATTACTTCCAAGAAAATTTTCCTCACTCTAATCCTCTATCTCTGGTATGAGACCAACAAGGCATCCTGATCTCGGTGTCTGCCAAGTTCGCATTCCTTCCGAGAATTATTTTGCGCATTCTAATCCTCCGACTCGGGTATGAGACCAACAAGGCATCCTGATCTCGGTGTCCGCCATGTTCGCATTCCTTCCGAGAAATTTTTCCGCATTCTAATCCTCCGACTTGAGTATGAGACCAACAAGGGATCCTGATCTCTATGTCCGCCAAGTTCGCATTCCTTCCGAGAAATTTTTCCGCACTCTAATCCTCCGACTCGGGTATGATACCAACAAGACATCCTGATCTCGGTGTCCACTAAAATCGTATTCTATCCAAAAAATCCCCCCCACTCTTGAAATTTTGAGGTCGGTACTTAACTTCCGACTCTCTTCCGAGACTGGTACCTAACTTCCAGTTCTCACCCTTTTCTCGATCGGTATTTGATTGCCGATTTCTTCTCGAGGCTAGTACCTAAATTCTAGTTCTCTTTGCAATCCTGAGATTGGAATCTTTTCCAATTCTCATTTTAAATCCAAAATCTCCGCGAAATTCATCTTGAAATCAATCTCAAATCGATCTCAAATTAAATTAAAATTCCAATTAAGTCAAATTGCTATCAAAATTAAAAATTAAATCGAAAATTCAAACCCAAAATTGAAACTTGAAATAAAAAATGAAACGGATCTAAAATCCAATCTATCCCTCTCTATATCTTGTGATTTGGAATTCACCTCTTCTTCCCCAGCGAGAGTTCTGGAAACTTCATTCTTGGAAGTTTACCTAATACTCCCCAGTGGAAATTTCTTACACTTTGTTCTGAGTTTGTCACTCAAACATTTGTGTTGGCTTTGTTGATTTCTTCGGTCAATGCCAATACGCGCAGGGTACTTAGTTAGCAAACCAAACGTATTGGTGGTTCATTTGTTGACCACGTTTTTGGTGAGGTCTGATCTCTCTCCTTAGTACTTAGGATCTAGCCATAGGTTTTCCCTTCGACTATGCTAGATGACTAGAAATGGTGCCCACCACTTAGAAATTCAAACACTTCTTGACTCCCTTCAAACCCCATCATTTTGACTGTAAACCCCCTGGTCACTTGGAAGGTTGAAATCAATATGTGGAGGTTTAAAGGATGAGTTTCCTATAGGATTCTTTGGCCTTAGGATCACCCTGGGTGTCCTGGTCTTGGTGAGGGCAAGCTTGCACACACCACACTCTCACACACAATCTAAACCCTAAAACCACTCTCACCTAACTCAACTCCCTGACTCATGTAGGTAACTCATGTGGATGGACCTTAACCCCTAAGCCCCCGGCTAAGAAGGTTAGGAACAACATATTGAGTGCCTAAAATGAGTCCTCTCATGGCTCTTGTGAGCTTAATATGGCTTCATGACTCAACCAAAATGGTCCCATTTTACTCACACCTAATTAATCTTCATTTTCCACAAATTTCAATTTTTGACCCTCGGGGCCCTAAACCCACCAAACCTACTAAATGCCTTTGAAATTGGCCAAAATTTGCAAAATTGCTTAAATTACCCAAAATTCCTCAAAATGAATCCTAAATATTCTCCACCACTCAAATTGATCATCCATGGCCAAATACCAAAATTTCCAAAATGCCCCCCAATATCCTCCAAATACCCAAAATACCCTTTTTTAACCCAAAAATCCAAAAACTCTAAAAATTCTCAAAAAATTCCATAAAATCCCAAATATTCCCAATTCCATTTTATTCAACTGTCACAAACCCCAATTTTGTCAATTTAATCTAATTTGTTTAAAAATTTCCAAATGGGCCCTTAAGGCCCAAAATGGCCAATTAACCCAATCCACCCCAAATTCAACCCAAATGTTACCCAATTTTCCTTAAATTTGTTTTGAAATCTTCCTAGCATCCCCATAAACAGAGCTCTAACTTAATTTACCCAATATTTGGACCCAAACTTCACACAAGCCTAACTTAAACCAAAATTTCCAAAATTGGCCTATACCAATCATAAAACCAATTAAGCCCAAATCCCAAAATCAAAGCCCAACCAAAGTTGAAAAATCTTAGTTACACTCCCATAAACATTTCACAACATAAATTTTACATCAAAACCAACATTAGCCCAACCTTAGCCCAAGTTAGCCCAATTAGACACACTTTGACCCTATTATTAAAGATGCCCAAATTAAACGCAATTAAATCCCAAATGACACCAAAGATTTTCTAAAATTTTCATGACACATCCCTAAACTAAATGCAACAATTATTTGACACAATTTTTTACAAAATTTTTGTCCTAAAGTTTATTTTAAAATCTAAAAGCCCATTCCCTTAAAGCATTTCAAAAGCCCATTTTCATCAAACTTAAAAAGCCTAAATGTCCAATCTAAAGCCCACATGACATTTCTTTTCATCATCCATTTAATCAAAATTACCCCTAAGTTTCAAAACCATCATTAAACTATTCCAAATCAAGCTTCATGAAAATTTTCCATCAAAATGCCAAAATCTCTAAAATCTATTTGCATTAAATTGACCAAGCTTTGCCCCAAGCCAAATGGAGCCATGGAGCCTTGCATAAGCCATACGGAAGCCTTGGGAGCCACTTTACACATCACCATGCCATTAATTGCAAAAGGAGGAGCCTCTTTTAAACCCCCTTAAAAATTTTTAACCCTTTCAATGCTTCACCTTAACCCATGGTTAATCTAAATATTCATTGACGAGGACTTCACCACCCTTTCCTAGCTGACCCAACTGATTCCATCAGCCTAAAACTAGGTCATGGGGGGTGCACCCAACCCATTTGCATGAGTTGAACAAACCAAACCCAAAATGAGCTCTCTCCCATACCATTTAAATCAAACTCCTTTACACATGTCCAAAGTCGATTGAACTCACCAAACCCGGCCACGGCCTCAGCCGAGTCAGATGGTGACCTGACCCTGGCCGGACCACCACCCGAGTCACCGAAAAACAACATGGCCAAGATTTCCATGTGAGCCAAAAATTTAAATTCTCCCTTGCTGAGCTGTCCCAACCCCAGTGGACACCATGACTCTTCTTCTCCTCCCTTGAGCAGCTGATCCTAGCCTTCAATTGCCTCTGGGAAGCACCATAGCCATGTCTATTTAAACCCACCACCCCCACGGCCAAACAAGGTGATGAAATTAACCTTACCAAAACTCTGCCAAAATTGCTCCAAACTCTTCTCCTAACCTAGAGCAGTTGATCCCCAGTGAAATCCAGCCCTAAAACCCCCTCTGTGAGTTCAATTTATGAGCTCAATTCTCAGCCTAAAAACAAGACACTTCACCACAGTGAACCAATCCTCAAATTCCCCTCCGCACTTAAAGCCTTGCTTGATGGCCCCACATATAGCCTAAAGGGGCTATATGTGCACACCTACACGTCCCCTGTAGGTGCGGACATTGAACCAAGAAGCAAGGAGAAAATCAAGGGATGAGGGATCAATGAAAGGAGAGAGGAGAAAACAATTCACCTAACACAAAATCGTAAAACGTGGTGAATTGGTTCTCAAAATCAATCAACTCAAGTCAATCACCCCGGACTCCCGACAATCCTTACTCATTCTAAAGGTAAGACTTGAAAGTGCCGCCACGCTCGTGAAGTGACCTAGGCCTCTAGGGTGGTGCGAAACCCATTCCTAAGACACTCAAGTAAGGGAAAAAAGAGAAACATAAAATAAAGCTGTGGGGAAGGAAAGTAAAGTGAAGTGAAGTAGAAATAAAGTAGAGAAAGAACAAAACCAACCAAGAAAAATCGGGCAGCATAACGGCGTAAAAAATGAATTTTTTCACACCTGCAATTTGTACAAAAAGAAATGTCGCAAGCATATGTATATGTAACAACCAACATTTCCATCCATCCAAAGCATGTACATATTGTATATGAAAGAGGAGCAAAGATATATTTTTTTTTTATAAAGCATGCATGTTTAAGTTCGGGGGCTATCTAAGAGAGCCCAAATCCTCAAAACAACTTTCAAACCATGCTAGCAAGAGGATTCCGAAGTACTCCTATACATGCTTAACATATTCCGAGTTGTAGCAATGATAAAAAAAAGGGAACTAGCCATCTTTGAACTCTCATCATGCTTAAAACAAAGTTGTTGCATGGCAACACCACACCAACACAAAACATTTAAAATACTAAAACCGAGCCCCTTAAGTGGTGCAAGTTAGGGGCTGCTATAAGGCAATCAAAACAAAGAAAACCAAGCTATGTTTTTAAGAATACATAGGGACGGTTACACAGGCATCAAAATCGAAACAACAGAAAGGGGCTAGATTGCCATACGAAACCTTCTCTCAACAATCATATCCCCTTTATTCCTCCACATTTCACCCATATCATAAGTTAAAGTATATGAATGGAGCCAAACAGACCTTAAGCAACACCCAATGTACTGACAATGTAATTCGATGTATATCCAAGTACCTACATGAGCCCTTGTCTTTGTGTTGATTCTCATGATTTAGCCATAAATGTAATTTGCATTAGTTTCCTTTGCATTGTCAACTTAACCGTTTAATGATAAATAAATGGATCAATGCTTCAACTTCCAAAAAGGAATAAGAATTCAGGTGTTATGATTGTAAACATATATAAGAATTGTATGGTATATATGTAAACTTTGCTAGAAGAAATGCCACAGCCACCCTCAGAAGGCTAGTGCCAAAAATATCATCACACAATTGCCTAAATTTTTTTGGATGCATTATTTGATGAAGCATGTGGTTGAATATGCAAGAATATACGGCGTGAGAGACTGCATAATAGCCAAGTAATATATGATTTAATGCATTGAAACCTGTAAGGTATCAATGTTATTATAAGAAAAGCAATCATATGATGATTTAGTCCACAAATTCCATGAGTTAAACTAATACCCCCTCCAAATAAAATTCCAAACAAGGGTGCAGCCGAGCCACCACAATACCCAAAAAATGACCCAAAACACAAGCTAAAATGAGCCCAACACACGAGCCAAGAAGGCCTCAACAAACACCCAAAACTAGGCTCACACCCGAGCCAATATAGCCAAACAAACATAGCCCAACTCCAAGGCACTAGATGAATGCTCACCACAAGGACCAAATCCGGCTATACAAAGCCAAACCCGAGCCACTACCAGGCCGCGAGGATCAACCAGTGCAAGCCAAAACAGGCCCCCCAAAACCTTGCTGAAACAATTTCAAAATCAAGCACAAACATATCTCGAGTCAAGCCCAACATGATTTCTGCAAAGCCCCTAACACACACCCGAAGCAGAACTCAAACCTGAGCCCCCAACATAAGATTAGCTCAAGGGAATCCCAAAGACCAAAAATCGAGAGGCAGCAGGGCTCGACTCAACCCAAAACCAAGAAAACGGCAGGGCTCAAAACAGCCTAAAAATTTAAATTACAACAGTCCCAGCATAAGATTAAAACCGAAAGTGCCAAAAGAGCTAAAAACCAACCACAGCAAGACTGAAATAAGCCCAAATCCAAATCATAACAGTCCCCAGCATAAAGCCAAGGCTAGGGGAAGCAGAAGAAATTAACCGAAACCACCAAAAAAACTAGAAAAGAAACGTGTCTGACTTCAATTCAACGACCCCCAACACAAGGCCGGCCCAAGAGAGCCCCAGGGAGCAGAAACAAAGCAATAGCCAGACTCAAAATAGCCCAAAACAGAGAGCAGCAGGTGGGGTTCAAAACCGAGAAAACAAATCCAGAAAGACAGCCCCAGCCCCTTTTAAAACGAAATAGGATTTGCTTTCAACCAAGATCCTAATGAGCCAACGTAAGGCTTAAAACTTAGTCAAACATGAAGCCTAAATAAGCATTTCCATATATCCAACATATCCAAGCATAGAACCTCAATATATTTCAAATGAAAGTAAGTTTAAGGCACCTTTAGATCAATTTAAACCCTTTCATAACATGCTCTTTAGTGAAGAAGAGGTAAGAAGAGCAAGAAGCAAGCTCCACATGCATATAAAACTAAATAAACCATTCCATGCTCCACATCAAGTTAGAATGAGTAAAGAAGAGAGGAAAAGAAGAAGATCTTACTTCTCAAATGAGTAGGAGAAAGACCACAAGAACCTTCAATCCAAAGGTCCCAAGAACACCAGACTACAGGCACTCTCCAACGACAACCTAACATTTCGACAGAACCTCCCCTTCACTTAGAATTTCGGCCCACCCATAAAGAGCTCCCCAAGTGGTGTTTATATAGGCAAAGTGGAGGAGTAGCCCAACTTTCCACTTACCTGGGCGGTGAGCCGAAACCGCCGGCGATAAGAGAAAGAAATGACAAGGGTCACAGCAGAGCACATGGCGTGAGTAGCGATAATGCGTGGATGCTTTAGGCAGAGGAGCGTACGAAGGAGAGGAGGACAGTGGGGACCGAAGCTTTGCGAGGAGGGCCGGCTAGGGCTTCGCCTTGGCTCAGTTTCGCGAAAAAAAAGGAGGGGCAGATGGTGCGTGAGGGAGATGAGGGTTAGGGATTTAGGTGTGTTTTTGCTTTTTTATTTCTCTTTTTTTTAATTTAAAACAACATTTTATTCAAATTTTCGCCGATTCGGACAAATTTCGACCCTGCAGGAAACTATATTAAAATTAGTGTCCTTCCTAAGTAATTTCGACATTCTGGACGCAACGGCGTAGTCCGTTTCATCATCCAGGGCCGTTTGGACAACCTTGTTATCAAAACAGGTCAAAAAAAGGTCAAATTTGGGGATTTCGTGATTAAATCAGATTTGGTTGAAATTTAGGGTTGAACTGGTAGCGATCGAATGTTGCATTCAGTTTAGGGGAGTGTGTTAAAGCGTTCAAAATTTAAATTGAGAAGAAAATGGCTAACGTCGGGTCAATTTGGGTCAAATCGGAGCCTAGGTCGGGCTTAGGTCAAAATTGGGGTTTTTGATGAAATTGACTTAAATTGATAAAATTGGGCTATGGTGTAGTTGAAAAAAATGAAATTAGGAATATTTTGGATTTTCTGGGATTTTCTGGGATTTTTTGGAATTTTTGGAATTTTTAGAATTTTGGGTTAAAAAGGGTATTTTGGGTATTTGGAGGTTATTTGGAGGGTATTGGGGTATTTTGGTGGGTTTAGGGTTTAAAATGTGTGTGAGAGTGTGGAGTGTGCAAGCTAGACCTCACCAGACCAAGCCACCCAGGGTGGTCCTAAGGCCAAAGAGTCCTATAGGGAACTCATCCTTTAAACCTTCACTTTTGATCTCAACCCTTGTGGGGTTTGCAGGGAGACAAGAAGTGGTTTAAACTTATAAAGGGTGGGTCCCACTTCTAGTCCTCTAAGATAGTTAAAGAAAAAGCCTAAGGCTAGATCCTAAGCACTAAAGAGGGAAGAGAAGACCTCATCAAAAATGAGGTCAACAAATGGACCCCCAATAGGTGTGGTGTGCTAACCAAGCACACCGCGCGTATTGGCGTTGACCGAAGAGATCAACAGAACCAAAACAGATGTCCAAGTGACAAACTTAGGATGAAGTAGAAGAAATTTCTACTGGGGAGTATCAGGTAAATCTCCAAGACGGAAGATTCCAGAACTCTCGCTGGGGAAAAAGGAGGTGAACTTCAGATCACAAGATTTCAAGAGATGGGATCTTAGATTCATTTCATTTTTTATTTCAAGTTTTAATTTTGAGTTTGAATTTCTATTTGAGTTTCAATTTTGATTTTATGCGGAGAAAAGAGTAGCGCTAAGGCCCACCCGAATGCATTTGTGTGCTGAGAAGGAAGTAGGACTGAACCTATTCCATATGCTGAGGAAGAATAGGACAAAGCCTATCCGAAATGCAAAGTGCTTCAATTTCAATTTCTTGCTGAGAGGGTCAAATTTTGAGATTGCTGAGAAAGGAGTAGGACTCGTGCCTATCCGAGTGCTGAGAATTGCTTGAGAAGGGAGTAGGGTGGAGGCTTTATCCCGAATGCTTGAGATTTCTTGAGATGGGAATAGGGCGGAAGCCTATCCCGAATGCTGAGATTCTTTGAGATGGGAGTAGGGTGGAAGCCTATCCCGAATCGTTGAATTGCTTGAGATGGGAGTAAGGCGAAAGCTTATCCCGAATGCTTGAGATTTCTTCGAGATGGGAGTAGGGCAGAAGCCTATCCCGAATGCTGAGATTTGCTGAGATGGGAGTAGGGCGGAAGCCTATCCTGAATGCTGAGATTGAAATGAGATATGAAAGTATTCCATATCCCATGGGAATAAATTAAAGTCTGATTACTTGGCGAAGGGTACAAACCCATGCCATCCGAATTAAATTGAAAATTCTTCGTGATTCTGAAATCATCCTGAGAGAGGGTTTCAAAGGAGGTCCGGAATAGATCTTGATTTGAAGAAGGATTGGAGGATTTGAAAAGATGGACTTAAAATGGAATTCAATTTGAGCTTTAGATTTGTTTTGTTTGTTCTTTAACTATCCCATTTTTATTGTTTATTTGGTGTTCATGTATATTTGAAATTCTTTTTAATGTTTGGATTTTTATGAAGAGAGTTCTTATTTATTTCCCTTTTCTTTTCTGTTCTTTGTTCGAAGTTCATTTAACTTTAATGGCGTTTCCCAGTCACTTTGCACAATAAGAGGTGAAGGCAAAATGTGACATGGTCATTTTCATTCCAATCTTGTTGATGATACATCATACGACTCGATCTGAAATATTTCTCATACAATCCATGACTCAAAACGGACTATGTATGATTCTTGTTGATTCATCCAAAAGTATCTGTTAAATCCATGTCTGAATAATGAGATAAATGGTCAATAACATCACCTTCCAAGCCATCCTTGGCAGGAATGCCGCATGGATGTGCATTAGAGGTGTGCTATTTCCGTATAACTCACAGCTTGTAGGGCCGGAGACTCTCCAATTTTGGATCTGGCTGGAAGTGTTATGGTGCCTTTCTATCGTCCATCCTTCCAAAAGTGATGGAGATCCGCTCCACTGGTACTCCCGGTATACAATGTTTTGCGATGTCTGCTCCATTTCCTTGTAATATCATGACGGAACCTACCAGAAGTGGTATCTCCACAGGCCCTCAGAACTTACCTGGGCCTGCTATCCGGAGGTCAGATCCGAACATGATATTGAATTGGTTGACGAACGAAACTGTGCAGAAAGGTCTGACAAAGTCGTGGTGGTCTATGTGTGGAGGTATGCAGTCGCCCTTCTAATAAATGTTGATGATGCAACTGTTGGGTATGCAGTCTGCTGGTAGTACCCTCCATGTTATCATTCTTTTCACCATTCTTTTAATTATCCTCGACATCGGATCCACCTCACCGTGACGGAGTATCCCTAGTGGATTTCCTTCTCTGTCCTCTGCGAAGTTATAGCAACATCTGCATTGTATTGTAACTCTTCCTTTCCCTGGCATCCATTTCTGGGGTTCCGAATAAGTCTTTTCTCTCAGACGGCCTACTCGACCCATCTTCTGAAGTTCTAGAATGCAATCCACAATCTGCTGTTGCTCGTACTCTGAGAATACACCTGTATGTAACTCGAGGCATTCCAAAATGTTGATTCTTTTGCCTCTATTCCTTTCAAAATATTCGAAAGTCTTCTTCTCAACATTTTGCATTCTTTCTAGTTCATATTACGGGATGATACTGCGAGTGACGAGGCCTAGTAACGTCTTGCGGGATGTATGGCTCGATCCCGTCGCGTTCTCCTGCATACCTTGGCTCCTCGGGGATTGTCTGCTGTCGGGACATCCTCCGGGGTTGCTTCCACGACAAGGTTTTTCGGATATGGTATCTGCTGTCCGATGTCGAGGCGATCTCTCCGCCTCTGATATTCTCAGAGTTTCCCTTATCCTTTCTGTTGTTCTTGGAGCTTGTTCTCTCTTTTCAGGTTCCTGATGAACCGGTACCTTTGAAATGCGTGTGTCTGCGAAGGTGGCTATTTCCTCATGTTGATCTGCTGCTAGTTTAGTCAACATCTTGCGGATACGGCGATTCTTATTCCTTCTTTAAGTAGCAGTGAGCGTAGCTCTCCTCACTTCTTAAATTTGCGGGCGCGGCGGCGGCGAGCACCGCCCTACGATGTGGCAATTCTCGACTTGATTTTCTTGCTTTCCTCGTTGTTTGTATTTCTTTTCTTGTTGCTGGATTGGCGGCTTGGCCCACCCATCTTCATTACTGTCTGGCTTTGAAGCTCCTCTCGGTCCACTGGGACCCAGTCATTTTCTTCATACTGTAGGCTGGCTGGTGTGAAGTCAGAATCAATTTCTATCACTGCTCCATCCTTCACCCTCTTTTCATCGAGTGAGAGACTCATGCCATTTTTAAAGTTTAGGATCAACCGCCCGTTCGACATTTCCCTGCAAAGAAAACAAGGAAAGGATCAGGGGCTGTACTAAGAACAAGAACATTAAGAAAGTATTTATCACTGAAGATTCTTATTCACTTATTCCAATTTTAATTTTTAAGGAAAGTAGGAAAAGATAAAGAAAGATCAGGAAAAATATTTGATTTGAAAGGAAAGGTAAAACTTTATTATTATGATTTCACATATTTTATTTTTAGCACATATATTTTTTATCCATTTTTATGTTTTTTTGGGTTCGGACCCAGTCACAAAGTGATTGCTTCACCCTTGTTTCTAGGGATAAGACTCTATTTTAGAGGTCACCCTTCGAAACATTAGGTTGCGTAATACTTCTTCAAATATCGTCCATTGATTGGAAGCATTTGTCGTTCTCCTTGGCAATTCACAAGTTGATAGGAGCCTCCTGAGTAGACTGCCTCGACCACGAATGGCCCTTCCCAAGTCGGTTTAAATTTGCCTCCTATCTTGGGATGTGCAAGAATACGTCTTCTGAGAACAAGAACTAAGTCACCAAATTTGAAAGTTCTTGGGCGGACCAGTTTATCATGGGCTTGGATCATCTTAGTTCTTTCGGACCCACTATATCTGTGCCCCATCACTCAAATGGCCACGATGCAATTGTCGGATGTAGCACATTTGGAGGTTGGGGTAGAACCTCTCCGTGCACCTAAGCTTCGGTGACAACTTTGGCGATCTTGAGCAATCGGTCATCATCGAGGGACAGTAATACCCTAGTCTTTTAATTTTCATTTTCATTTTCGGGCCCGACTGATGAGCGCCACAAAGTCCTAAATGCACTTCTTTGACAATTTCACGAGCCTCGGACCAGCTCAGGCATCTTAATCACATCTGATCAAAAGACCTTCTGTATAATGTATTATTTATTAATGCGTAAGACAGAGCTCTTTTTTTGATTTGACGGGCTAATGACTTATCATCTGGTAATTTACCTGTTTGCAGGTAGTCTATTAGCGGTTGACGCCAATCTTCTGTGTTTTCCATCAACTGCTGTCAGTCGATACCTCTGCTTTTTCGATTTACGTATCATATCCATGTCGAGTTGTGAGAGGACACTGTCGTCCTTGAGCCGACACTTCAACCGACTCATCTTGTAAGCGGGCAAATTCTTTTGCAAGGCGAGCTAGCACATCCGCGAGAGCATTTTCTATGCAGGGATCTTGTAGATTGTTACATTCGAATTTGTTCCAACGGTTTCATGGCATATTGAAAGTATTGCTCGAGTCCGGGCTTTAAGATTCCGTATTGTTCGCGACTCGTTGAATGATCAGTCGAGAATCTCCGTAGATGTTGATATCCGTTATTCCCATTTGAATTGTCGGTTCTAGTCTGCGTTATGAGGGCCTCGTATTACGCCTCATTGTTTGTGCACGACTGCGTTAAGTGATAGGAGTATCTTAACATCCCCCGCTCCGGTGTTATAAAGATTAGTCCGATTCTGCCTTGCCAGGCACTATCGTTTGCAATTCTTTGTCTTTCTGTGCTGAGGACGCTCCGTCGAAGTATAGTTCCCAACGTCGATCATCAGCGTCTTATAGGCTCATTATCTGCTTGTCTGGCAAATCGTCGTTGAGAGGCGATTCTGCCGGCAAAGGGTGTGCTGCAAGGAAATCTGCTAGGATTTGTCCCTTTACGGCACGAAGATGAATGAAAGTTATGTCGAATTGCAATAGTATCATCGACCACCTGGAAAGTCTGCCAGAAAGTGTTGGACAGGTCATCAAATATTGCAACTGATTAACTTTCGAGATAAGGTTGACCTTATGAGAGAGCATGTAATGCCTGACTTTCTGTGCGGCGAAGATCAGGACCAAACAATGCTTCTCAATTGGAGGATACTTTACTTCCATCGAAATCAGACGACGGCTTAAGTAGCAGAGAGTATTTTCTTTTCCCTCATCATTGACCTGGGCTAGCAGGGCTCCAAGGGAGTCGTCTAGAGCCGCGGTATAAAGTATCATCGGTCTACCTGAGATTGGGGCTGCTAAGACAGGATGTGTCATTAAGTATTGCTTAATGACCTCGAAGGCCCGCTGGCATTTCTCTTCCCAAATGAATTTGGTGTCCTTTTTAACTAATGTCGAGAAGGGCTGACACATACCTGACAAGTTCGAAATAAAGCGTCGAAGATATGCCAACTTCCCTTGAAAGGATCGTAGCTGTTTTAAGGTTTTGGGAGGCGGCATCTCTAAGATAGATTTAATCTTTTTCAGATCAATTTCAATCCCGTGATGTCTGACAACAAATCCTAAGAATTTCCTGGAGGTGACACCGAAGGCGCATTTTAGGGGATTCATCTTAAGGTTGTATTGTCTTAATCGTTCGAAATTAATTCTCAAATCATACAAGTGATATTCTTTTAGTTTGCTCTTGATGACCACATCATCCACATAGCACTCAACTTGGTTGTGAATGAGCTCATCAAAAATCTTTCTCATTGCTCTTTGGTATGTTGCTCTTGTGTTCTTTAATCTGAATGGCATTACTGTGTATCAATACACTCCGATTGGCGTTCTGAATGCTGTAAGCTTTTCGTCTTCTGGTGCCATCTTTATCTGGTTGTATCCTGAAGATCCATCCATGAAAGAGAATATTTCATGTATCGAAGCAATGTCGATCATCAATCCTGGGATTGGTAGTGGAAATTCATCTTTCGGACATGCTTTGTTCAAATCTCTTAAATCCACGTAGATTCTGATCTAACAATTCTTCTTCGTGACTGGTACCACATTGGCTAGCCAAGTAGGGTATCGTTCTTCACGGAAAAATTTAGCGTCGATTAGCTTCTTAACTTCAGCTGTTACTTGTTGTTCAATTTCCAAACGCATTCTTCTGGAAGCATGTCTAGCTCGGAGCAGTAGGATCCACTCCTAGCTCGTGAATTGCGACTTACGGAGCTAATCCCGGCATTTCGTCATAACTCCAAGCAAAACAGTCCTTGAATTCCATTAATAGCTTGACCATTTCCTCAGAATCTTCTTTATTGAGTAAGGAGCTAACAAAGGTTGGTCTAGACTTTTCGCTAGTACCTAAGTTAACTTCCATTAACTCATCTATTGTAGATTTTATTTCTTCTTCGAACTCTGGTGGAGCGTCTCCAATTTGCGGATCTTCGAGCTCTTCATAGTTTCCAAGCGAGTCTTCATTAGGTTCGCAAGTGACAACCAAACAAAATTACGTATCGTCGGCGAACCTGCGTGCCGAATCCGAGACCATGTTTTGAATTGGGAGGCCGACCGTCATTATTCCATAATTTTTCGAAGTGTTGTGATCGGCCTTTTGTCCATTGTTGAGGTAAGACACCACGCTGAATCAAGTTTTGAACACAGGGAGAGTACCACTCAAAAGGTAATTCCATTAATTCGGAAGAAGTGACATCTTCAAATTGTACATCATTTTCGGTATTGGAAGAAGAAGTGCCACGGTAAAATTTGATTGGCTTTGCATCGTTGCTATGTACTTCCTTGACCACCATACCCTCGATCTTATTAGACTGGATCGGGGTCAGGGTCATAGTGTGTACATAGTGGTTAATCTTCTCGTACATCGATTTGTATTCTTCGTTCTTCTCATCTTCTAGAGAGATCTTGAATTGTGGTTTCTTCTGGTTTATTGTAGCAGCTTCTTTCTTGACCCCCTCTTCTTCCTCAGAGCTGTTCTCCCAATCAACGTTGATCATTGGCTTTTTCTGTCCAACTGTCCCAATGTCTCTTCCATGACCTCGTCCCGGCCTCGACCTCGGATGCGAGTTACGGAGAAACCTTCACCATCTCGCCGTAAGGGAGTGGTGAGTGAGCGTTGGACTAGAACATCGGGTTCTTCATTGTCTTGAATTTCTTTTGCTTCATTTGACACGGTGTTTACGGAGAAGATTGTTTTCTTCGGAGGTGCGTAATAAGCTGCATCTTCATGGACCCCGATCTCATGTACGGAGAAAGGTTGCAAATCACCTTTAATGCCTTGTTCTCCTCCTTTGTAGTATTTTATGCACTGATGCAGAGACGACGGTACCATCCGGTTCTCATGTATCCACGGTTGGCCCAGTAGCGCGTTGAACGATGTTTCAGAATCAATTATATGAAATTTTGCGGTTGTCTTTGCTAAGTCACCGGTCTTCATTAATAGTGTTATTGATCCAAGGGCTCTTTCTCCTTTTTGGTTGAATCCTCTTAGTAACATCTTGTCCGCTTCAAGCTCGCGAGCATCAATTTCCAAGTATACTAGCGTCCGAAGATTCATTATGTTGATCGATGCTCCTGGATCCACTAATACTGCGGAGAGCGTAAATTTTACGATTATAGCTGAAATGTACAATGGTCGGTTGTGATCGGCGATCCCAAGTAGTAGATCATCGTCCAGTGAAGGTAACACCTCGGTTGTTCCTTTAACGAGCAAACCTCGTCTAAGAAATCTCAGGCCATCTGAGCTAAACAAATCTCTAGATCAAGTAAGGCCTTGATTAGAGCTTCCCTCATCTCTTTTGATAAGATGAGCGTGTCGTTGATGCTCAGTTTGGCTGGTAGTTTCCTAAGATGGGCTAGCATGTTATAGTCCACTTTGTTACCATGTGTCTCAGTTTCTTCCCGAATGAGCGATTCTTCTGTCGGGGTTGATTCTTCTGAACAACCACACTGCTTTCCTTTGTCTTTTGGACCCATTCTCGGAGGTAGAACCCTTCCTCTCCTTAAATTGACTTCTGTGATTTCTTACGAATGCGAGTGCGAGTTTATAGGTGTCTCCTTTTGAATCGGCATGACAGGTCCTTCTGGAGTCGCTTCGGAATCTGAAAGCTCTAACTCTATTGTGATTGGAGTTCCTTGAAATTTACAAATAGACTCATTGCTTGTTGAAATTTTGTAGCCTTCTTGGTGAATGTCTCCTTTGTCATCGTGATTGTTGAGGTTGTGTATGATTTGAGAATTGTTATTGGTATCGAAATCGGGATCCAGATTAGATTGTTTGTCGTTAGTTACGTAATCGTTAGAAACCGTCAAAACGTTGCCAACGTCATAACTCTTATCATTATAAGATCCCGCCGGAGCGAGCAAATAATCATACAGAGTCAGAGGTTCGAGAATATTTTCCTCCGAATCGGAAACAACCATCCTAGGATAAGCAGCCCCTAGCCTAGCCTTGGGAGCTTCGGCTTTTCTTCTTCTTCGATCTCCTTCTTTTCTATGATCTTTTCTTCCTGGGGCGGTTCTTCAATTGTAAGCGATAGCGCCAGCTTGACAGGTTTCAAACTTTCAATTGAAGCACGCCCCGAAGCGGTTTGGATGCGATCCAAAATTTTCTTCGATGACTTTGTCCAAGCGGTACTCCATCCATCATCGGTCATGTAAGGGTCTATCGGAATAATGGGATCCGTTGAAATAACATTGACAAAACCTCCTTTTTGGGGTTCTTTCATGTATTCCATTGGGATTGTTATGTTCCCTTTTCGGAGATTGTTGTCAAGCCAACTTTTGTAGGTGATGCAATCCTCCATCTTATGTCCGAGCATACTGGTGGTAAGGGCGGTAGTTGGGATGGTCTTTCTTATTAACTTCTTCGGCTTCTTGAGTTCTAGCGATCGAAAATCCGATGTCTTCATCAAGCTGCGGAACATCTTTGGCTTGCCTCATTCTTGAATGGATATTATCTCATTTATAAGCTCCTTTAAAGTGCGGCTGCGAGCGAAGCGATTGCTCATATTGTTGAGTTGGTCGATAATCGGGTTGAGGTTGTTGGTAGTTCTGCTAAGGTTGTTGATAGGTAGGCTGCCTGTTACTCCATTGTATGTTGCATTAGCTGATTCCTCTTATCGACTGCCGCGACGAACCCGAATTTCTTTTCAAGTGTCTTCACAGGCTTCTGTTTGTCTATTTTGTCGACAAAACTTAGTTGCTTCACTTCCTCTTGCAAGCTTCCGGCCTTGCTTAACAACTTCTCGAAAGTCTTAATCGTAAATCCCTTAAGGAGAAGCGCTATCGGGCCGTGAATGCTTTTAAGCAAGATACCGACTGCATCTTTGCTCTTGTAGGCTGTGGCTCACACTTCATGTTTAGATTTCTCCATCGAAGTATGTAGTCCACTAAAGTTTCATTCGGTTTCGTTTCTCCACCACTAAGTCACCGATGGTGATATAGTGCTCGAGCTCCGGCAAACCGTTTCACGAAGAGGTTTTCCAATTCGAAAATGTCTTTACCGAAGCTTGTTTGGTAACTCGCATACTAATCGAAGGCGATCCACGACGAGTGCGCGATGGATTGTCGGAAGAGTAAGGCGTCACTTCGCCGGCGTTGCAACAACTAGCGCGAAAATGTGCAACATGCTTGTCGAGGATTTCCGGTACCATCAAAAGTCTTGAACGAGAGGTGGTACAAAGCCTTTTGGGTATTGTATCGCATCAAATTCTTCGGGGTAAGGTCTACCCGTCTGAATAGATACTCCGCTTTTAGAGTGTGCTAAGGCTTCTCGCAATTGCTGTTCTACCATGTTCTTGATGTCCTTCTCTGGAATCATATTCTGAGTAGAGTCTTTCTAAGGCTGATCGTCTCCGTTAAATGGTGTAATCTCTTTTCCTCCATCTGTAATATGAATAACTTCTGGAGGCGTTTCTCTTGGGGCTTGAGCCTGACTCTAAAGAGTGGATAGGGCTGCAGCCATCTCTTCCATCTGTTTTGCCATTTGAGAGATTGTATCATCCTTTTCTAGAATTTGTGCTCTTAATGCTTCCGGTTCATCTCTCTCCACAGCTGCCGGGGCACCTAGTGAAGCTGACGAAGCTCGTGTCTCGACCATGTTGATCTCCACAAATTAGTCATCCATGAACTCCGACGAGTCAACTTCATCTCCAAACTTTTCTTCTCTTTCTCTTACTAACCATTGAATGTCGGTTCTTAGCTTTTCCATAGCATCCTCCAATGGTCTTTTTCGTGCGATTTCGCAGTTATCATGCGATGGCTGTTGGATTTTTTTCTTGGGAGTCCCCTTCATTGTGGTGGCGCTCTCTTCGGACTCGAGTCTCCTGACGAGACTTTCCTTTTCAGATTGTTATTTCAGTCTTAATTGGCCAGTAGTAGGACGCCATACCATCCTTCTAGCGGCGAGAGGCCTAGGACTCGATTGTCACGTCGGCCGAATGCTTGGAAGGTGGTATCCTCCCTGATACGTAAACTCAGAAACAAAAATAGGTGGACTAGCCTTCATCTTCTTATTCGGCTTTTACAGTGGCGATAACGGGTTCTACTCGCGGCCGGGACGGGACTTGGGCGGCACCCGCCCTATTCTTCTTAAAATCTACGATACAAGACATTTCTCTTTCTTTGCTAACTTCTACATCACGATGCATAGTCGGGCGAATGGTGCGATCCTAGCCCTTTTCTTTCGGCTGTCGTTATATTATGCGGGTCGAGGTAATGCAGAAGCAATCTTGCGGACATTCTCCTCATCAACTGCGGCGGAAAGGGGATGGAATCTACTTCTTTCCAAAAGCGGTGTATACTCAGGTAATGGTATGTGCTCAGATAGTGGTGTGTACTCAGGGATTTCTTCTAAGAAAACGACTTCGGCGGCCACGGCGCTTTACGGCGATCTTCCTACCTCTGTTTCTTCTGCGAGTCCGTGTTAGGGGTGGAACCCTTGGTTGGACCCAATTTTGAAAACGAAGGTCTTGCATGAAAATCTGTACCCTTCGCGGTAACATGCTCGTTACAAATTTGAACTTCCTTCCCCTTCGGTTTGGCGAGAGCCGGGGTAGGTGCGAGAGACGACTAGACCAGTGGGGGTAGAGATAACTGTCCTCCTATGAACAGTAGTATTTTTCTTAGCTGGAACCCTTTGCAGGGGAGGGAACTCTTGAGTTGACTTAAGGTTGAACTCAATCAAAGGTCTTTCAGTTTCAGGCACATTGTCTGTAAGTGTGAAAAGGGTGACATTGACGATCTTCATATTTATGTTCTCGAATCCCTACCCAAAATGGATGATCCCATTGTCGGGCAGCTCATCCCTGTAAACAGCGAAGTCCAGTCCATTGGTGAAGAAAAAATCAGCTTTGGGGCAGACATTTTCTGCAAGGTAGATTCTGATTGTCAGTTCCAAGTTATGCTTCTTCTCATCAGGATGAAAAGAAAAGAATCGAAAGAGTCCGAACACATTTTTGTTCATGTATTTATAAAAAGGAGTTATTTGTTAAAAGAGTCATTCATTAGAGGGTTTGTTTATTACGAACAGAATGTTCAAAGGTGTAGAGAAGGTAAGGAATCCGATTCAAAATTGGAAAGGAAGATAAAGTCTTATGCAAGAATTCTTGACTCGAAGGACCGCTCCTAAACTAACACCTATTGGGGGTCCACCCCACCTCAGAAAAGAGGTAAAAGGATCTCGGAACCTCTTCGTTTAGGGGTGTCTACAACGGTGGCTCCTAAATCCGAGAGGAGTTGGTTATACTCGTTCAAGACGAAAATGAACGGGGTATTCCAACGGAAGAATGGTAGTTTGGTCCACTAGGGGCATGGGCTCACTACCGATTTATGAAAGGAAAGCCATCTGATCAAAATGGAGAGAAGAACTTTCCCCAGCGGAGTCGCCAGAAGTTGTCGGCATATTTTTAGGTTGAGTGTTGTATTTTGAAAAGGGGTCGCCTAACAGAAATTGTCGGCGAATTTTAGATTTTAAATTTAAGTTAAACATGTATATATGGTTTAGAAAGTAGTATTTGATTTTGAAAATAATTTTAAGATATGAAATCAAACTTATCTCACATCCCAAATAGTTTATATAAACGAGCGCCGCACCACAAACTGTATATCTATCGCGGAGGGTAGACACACTGCTTGATGATGGGGCTCAGTTAAATAAACTAGAAGATTTGTGACATTCGTTTAGTCTACGAACCAATTTTATAAGCCGACAAGTTCCTCGCTTAATATAAAGGAATTAAGCGGGGTTTATATTACACAGGTTCTTAAAGTTCCCTATGAAGGCGAGCCCCTATAGTTAATTACATCTGAAGTGACGGGAATCACTTAAGAAAACTCTCGATAATGATCGGTGGTTTTGCTCTCAAGAATTTCAAAGTTTAAGGTTTTCAAAGGATCGAATTTCGGAAATTTCAATAGGGAATAGCTCAAATTTGGAACAATCTATTTTAGGAGTCCAAAGGAAGAGAAGTAGGAGAAGCTGAGGATCCAAGAAAAATCTTGGCACTTGCCAAACTATCCTATTGTTTTGCTTAGATTTAAGAAAATCCTAATATTATCTAATATTTCAATCTTTCCAATTTTAATTAATTTGGACTTATATTTGTATGATAAAATCATACAAATAGCCTTGAAGATGTGAGGGTCTGTGTCGTACCAAACGACTACCTCAGAGTCCTAAGACCGGTTAGGGCTTAATTTACATGACAAGATCATGCAAATGCCTAACAAAGAGTTGAGGATTTATGTTGCACTAGGCAAACTACCTCAAAGTCCTATGGCTTGGTTATTTAAATTCTAGGGAAGTTTAGTTGATGTAGATCCGAGTTTTGCTGATGACCATGGCCGTGCTGCCCACCATGCTTTGAGCTCCTTGTTGCCGCAGAGGTTTAGTTTTAGAAGTCATAAATCAGGAGATGAGAGAAGTGTTTTGGTTTAGTAAAAAAAAAATCTTAAAATTCGAGTGTTTTTAATATTTTAATTAAAAGAAATCTTAAAGTTATTTAAACAAAACCGATTAAGATCCCACGGTTCCGTCATCCCGACACCATTATTTTCATCGAATTCACTTAGTCCAGATGAATTTGCTAAACTCAACTGAATGAGTTCCACACCTTCATTTATACCGTGGGAAATCCCGTTAGCAACACGTGGGTTACATCATCTGAGGTATTCCCGATCATTCAACGTGACATTTTAATTTAGTTGCAATTGTAGTTTTGGGTTCTGTTTGTGATTAAATTTTGAGTTGTTTTATATTTTGAAATGTTGTGGCGGTGATTTTTATCTTGTAATGACTTTTAATTTAGTTTTGGTTTCGGTTCAGGGACTATCCTAAAGGTTTTGGTTTTCATGCAACAGTTGTTTATCATGCAAGAAAAGTAAAGTGCATTTGCAATAAAGTAAATTGTAATAAAATAGAAGCGTACCTGGAGGGTCTTCCCATTATCCCAAGCTGCACTTAAAACACATGTTAAGGCATCTAAATATTTCAACAAGTACCTAGGTAAAGCTAAGGGAAAGGTGTTGGTTGTCTACCAAAGTCCTAAGCCTATAGCTAGTCATCCCTATGACGTCTAGGTTCTTGTGTTTTGGTTTAAGGACGATTTTCTTCATCAAAGAAACAATTAAGTTCAATTGTTCTTATAAACCTCCTATCATATTGAGGAAGTGCTTAAGACGAGTCTTAAACATCTTTTCAATACTTCTAGGATTGTTTCAAGTCCAAGAGAATTTAATTATACAAGTGAATTAATCATCCGAGAGTTTAAGTTTTGTTCTTTTGCTCAGTGAACTAGGACATTTGAATATCGTATAAGTGAAGTAACACTTCACTTGATACCTCATTTAAGAGTTATAATAATAAGAACTTAAAAAGGGCAAATAAAATTATTAAATATTTTGATGATTTAAACTTAATGATTTAATTTCAATTTTGACTTAATTATAAAAAAAAATTAGTTTAAGTTTGGAATAGTGTTCAAGTTATTTTAGGTTTAATTCTTAACGATTTAGGTTTGTTATTAAATGATTTTAATTTAATTTAATTCAATTTAATTCAATTTTTGATTTAATTTAATTTAATTTAATTTCAATTTAATTTTAATTTAATTCAATTTAACTTCATTTTAATTTAATTTAATTTAATTCAATTTAATTTTATTTTAATTTAATTTAATTCAATTTAATTTGAATTTAATTTAATTTAATTTAATTTAATTTAATTTTAATTTAATTTAATTTTAATTTAATTTAATTTAATTCAATTTAATTTTAATTTAATTTAATTTAATTTAATTTTAATTTAATTTTAATTTAATTTTAATTTAATTTTAATTTAATTCAATTTAATTTTAATTTAATTTAATTTAATTTAATTTAATTTTAATATAATTTCAATTTAATTTTTAATTTAATTTCAATTTTAATTTAATTTAGATTATTCTTTTAATTTTCTTTTTAAGTATTATTGAAGTGATTTATTTAGGGATTTTTTTTTAAATTAAAGAATAATTATCTTCTTAAACAATATCCCCACTTTAATAAATTCAATTTTCCATTAATCTTCCAAATTTAATTAATTAATTGATTAAGGTTTACTTTAATTAATCTTAAAAATGATTGATGGGTCTCTACTCTTTAATTATTTAAATTTAAATCATTCAAAATCAGTTTAAATCAAATATTTTACCCTCCCCTTTTCTGATTAATCCTAAAATTTTAATTAAAGTTTGAAAATTTTAATTACCATTTTGCCCTTCAAGCTTAATAATTCTATAACTCACTAAATTATTTTTGAGGAGAAAATGTGATATTATTTATGTAATTATTTTTGATGGAAAATAGGGATTTTCAAGGAAAATTTAATAAGATGACGAAGGGAATTTTTCTGTCCTTAAGAAAATTATGGGGCACTCCTAATGACCAGAGGACCATTTGGACTAATTTTTGTGATTTTTTTTGAATTATATTTTATTTATTAGAATTATTTTGAGTTTTAAAGCATTAATTAATTTTAAAATAAAATTAAAGTTGAAAAATGGATTTTATATTTTTCTTAAATCTCTCGACCTGAAGAAGTTCGAGAGAAACAAATTTTATATTTTTCTGATTTTTCTTTGATTTATTAGAATTATTTTAGTGAAAAGGTTGGAAAATACATTTTTTTAATATTAAAAATTACATTAAGCCTTTAAAATTCAATATCTTATCCTAGGGACTTAAAAAAATATTTGGTTTGTTTCTAAGTGATTAGAATTCAAAATGTGACATATTGGTGATTTTTAATATTTTTATGATTTTTATTATTTTTTAATTATTAAAAATATTAAAATAATGATAAAAATCAACTTTTTTAGAAAATTACAATTATAATTTTCCTAAGTTCCCCTAATATCAAAGAAGCTCCAAAACCATTTTTGTGAATTTTTGAAAAGTATTTTGTAAGTTATAAATTTTTAAAGTTTAATTTTACCCATTATTACTTAAGAGGCTTAATGAACCCATTTGGTGGGGCTAACCAAGTCCAATTGATCTCAAATTTTTATGTGGTGTTCTCCTATCCCTAGAGGACAGTGGAGAATTGTTTTTAAGTTAATTTGATGGATGGTTAACCCTAACTAATTAAAGTTCAATTTTACGTATTTAGGCCAATTAGGGTTGTTCAAAGTGAATTAACTCAAAACTTATTTTTCCTAGGTCCCTCTGGTCAAAAGAAACATCACCAAATTTTCCTAGAATTTATTTCTCAACATGCTAATTATTGGAAGTAAAATACTCAAAATAGTAACATGAACTTGAAAAATCAATAACTTCTCATAGGGATGGCCTCTGACCTTGCAAAATTCAGGGAATGTTCCCAAGTTTAGAGGCTTCAAAAGCCCTATGGTCTCATGCCATGGTGAATTTTCTATATGCATGGAGAATTAAAACAATGCAGAGAGCAAATAAATCATTAAAAATAAAATACTTAATGAAATTACTTGATTTCTTTTCCACATTATTCTCCTCTGTTTACTGAGAAAGAGAGTATTTTTATTTTATTTTTAGGATTTTTCTACACAAAGTTATGAATTTTTTAAGTTCTGGTAATTAAATAAATAGAAAAATAACCTATTTTTCTACTTATCCACGTGGCGCCGTGTCAACCTCGGCGTCTCCGAAGCTCCACACGTCGTCTCTTGATTCGGCGCCGCCATCTGACTGGGATGCCACACGACCCGCGGTTCATGTCCCGTTGCTCCATCCGGCACGATCCTGGCCGTCCGCTCGATACACGCGCGATCCGACGGCCCTTGGTCATCATCTACGGCTGGTGTGAACCCGTGACTGTCAACCTTCTAACCCTAATTTCTCACTCGATTCTCAACTGATTTTTGTGTTCTTATGCTCTATGGATTCGTCGTGAAGAGACGAACACATCCATAAGGTAAACATGCATTGAAATTGATTCAAATTAAATGGAGAATCTCTGTAAGCTCGGGAAGAAGAGTGAGTCCATACCTTTGCTCAGATAAGTGAAACTTCGATCTGAGAGTTGTGTCACGTTCGATTGGGTCCAAGCAAGCTCCAGATGAAGTCCCTTGGCCTGGTGAATTGTTTAGGTATGAAAGTGCCCACAGCCGATCACAAAGCTTGGAGGCTAGAAGCAATGACTAGCCTGGAGAGGGGGCTTTTGCTGGTAAACTTCTTCTGTTGGTCTGGTGAAGGTGTAGAGTCAATCAATTTGGGGATTGGCTCACTGTTGTGAAGTGTCCTGGTTTTTATGCTGAAATTTGAACTCAAAATTGAGCTCAACTAGAGGGAATTGGGGCTGGAATCCAGTGGGAATCAAATGCTCTATGTGAAGAGAGTTGTCTGGGATGATTTTGACAGAGTTTCCTTAAGGTTTGTTTCAGCACCTCTCTTGGCCGAGAAGAGGTGGTGTTTGAATAGAGCTGGCTGGAGGGCCTCCCGGGGGGAGTTAGGGCTTGGGATCGACTGCTTAGGTCAAGGGCGAGACAGTCGCAATGGCCACTGGACTTGGGGAAGCTCAGCAAGGGGGAATTTCAATGTTAAGATCATTCCAAGGTCTCGGCCATTGCATTTTCCGGCAATCCAGGCGGCTGGCCGGCAGGCATGGGTCACCCTCAGTTTCAGGTGGGTCAGGGCTTGATGTTTGTGAAGTCGATTGGTTGCTGCCATGTGTAAAGGGTTTGAATCAAAGTGGAATGGGTTAAGGGTGTATTTTGGCTAAGTTTTGTCAAATGCATGGATTGTACTTGGTGCACCTCCCCATGGCTAGTTTGGGCTGAAGAGAAAGTAGTTTATGTCAGCTTGATTAGTGGGAAGGGTCACCATCCAAGCATAATTAGGCCTAAGCATGGTTAAGGGGAATCATGGGAGTGGTTAATGACTTTTAGGAGTTATGGAAAGAGCCTCCCTCTTTTGCCCAATGTGGTACGGTCATATGTCAAAAACTCACATGGCTTGCATGTGGCTCAAGAATGGCTTCATGGCTCACCTTTGGCTTGAGAAAAAGTTTGGTCAATTTCATGAAAAAGGGTTTTAGAAATTTTGGTAATTTAGGGGTGATTTGATGGGAATTGTTATGAGGCTTGATTTGGAATTGTTTAATGATAAATTAGGACTTTAGGAATGATTTTAAATTGAATGTGTGATGAGGGAAAGTGTCATGTGGGCTTTAGATTGATTTGTGCTTTTGAATTTGGTGGAAGTGGGCTTTTAGGAAGGTTTAAGGGAGTGGGCCTTTATGTTTTTAAAGTAAGTTTATGGATGGGAATTTTGTAAAAGGTTGGGCCAAATAATTGTTGGGTTTGGTTTAGGGATGTGTCATGAGTGATTTGAAATAAATTTGAGGTGGTTTGGGCTTGAATTGGGTTGGATTTGGGTTTATTTGGTACATGGGCCAATGTAGGTCAAATTGGGCTAATCTGGGCCAATGTTGGGCTAGGGTTGAAATTGATGTAAAATTAATGTTGGGAAATGTTTATGGGAGTGTTTCAAAGAGGTTTCAACTTTTGTTGGGTTTTGGTTTTGGGACTTGGGCTTATTTGGGTTAGGTTTGGGTTTAGGTCAAAATTAGGCTTTTTGGTTTTGGGTTGAATTTGAGTGGGGTTTGGGTCCAAATTTTGGGTAAATTATGTTATTTTTTTGTTTGTGGGGATGTTAGGGAAGGTTTAAAAAAGGTTTGGGGTCAATTGGAGTTAAATTGGTTTAGTTTGGGCTAAGTTTGGGTCATGGGTCCAAATTGGGCTTTAAGGTCAAAAGTGAAATTGATTCAAATGTCAATCAAATTGGACCTGGATTTGGTCTAGATTGATATTGTGTATATTGAATTGAAGTTTAGAATTGAATTTGACCAAAATTGGGGTCAATTGGGTAGGTTTGGTTTGACATTGGGTTCACTTAGGTAAAGAATGGGCTAAATTAGGGGTTTTGATAAAAGTGGGGTAAATTAACAAAATTGGCCCATGGTGTAGTTATACAAAATGAAATTGGGAATATTTAGGATTTTCTGGAATTTTTTAGGAATTTTCTGAATTTTTGGATTTTTTGGCTAAGAGGGGCATTTTAGGTATTTGGAGGGTATTGGGGGGTATTTTTGGAATTTTTGGTATTTTTGGCTATGGATGATCAATTTGATTGGTGAGGAAATGTTCAAGGTTAATTTTGGGGAATTTTTGGTGATTTGGAAATTTTGGAGTATTTGGGCAATTTTAAGGGTTTTTTGATAGGTTTGATAAGTGTAGGGTTCCCGGGGTTAAAAATTGAAATTTTGGAAGAATGAAGATTGATCAAATATGAGTGAAATGGAATCACTTTGATTGAGCCATGAAGTCATATTAAGCCTATATGAGCCATGAGAGGACTCATTTGAGGCATTCACTATGTTGTTCATAACCCTCTTAACTAGGGGCTTAACGGTTAAGGTCCATCCATATGAATTACCTACATGAGTCAAAGGGTCAAGTTGGGTATGGGTGTGGTTTTAGGATTTGGATTGTGTGTGTGAGAGTGTAGAGTATGAGTGCAGTGAGTGTGTAAGTCAACCCTCACCAGAGCAAGCCACCCAAGGTGGTCCTAAGGCCAAAGAGTCCTATAGGGAACTCATCCTTTAAACCTTAACTTTTGATCTCAACCCTCTAGGTGATTAGGGGTCTACAATCAAGCTTGTGGGGTTTGCAGGGAGACAAGAAGTGGTTTAAACTTCTAAAGGGTGGGTCCCACTTCTTGTCCTCTAAGATAGTCAAAGGAAAAGCCTAAGGCTAGATCCTAAGCACTAAAGAGGGAAGAGAAGACCTCATAAAAAATGAGGTCAATATGAAGTTCATTTGGACTCAAAATAATCTCATAAGTAGTGAAAAGATGTTTAAGATTCGTCCTAAACACTTCCTCATTATAATGAGATGTTTTAGAAGAACAATTGAACTTAATTGTTCTTTGGTGAAGAAAATCATCCTTAACAAAACACAAGAACCTAGACGTCATAGGAAATGATTAGCAATAGGATTAGGATTTTGGTAGACAACTAGAACCTTCCCTTAGCCTTAACTAGGTGCTTTCCTTGAAATATATAAATGCTCTAACATGTGTTTTAAGTGTAGGTAAAAAAATGATGAGAAGACCCTACCAGGTACGCTTTTATGTTATTGCAACTTACTTACATGTACTGCGCTTTACTTTTCTTTCATGTAAAACAAGATTGTCACCCTGCATGAGAGCTGAAACTTTTAGGATAGCTACAAAACTGAAACATAAAACTAAATTAAAAGTCACAACAAGATAAAATTCACTGCCACAACATTCAAATTATAAAACAACTCAAAATTTAATCACAAACAGAACACAAAACTACAACTACAACTAAATTAAAACTCGTTGGATGATTGGGAATACCTCGGATGATGTAACCTACGTGTTGCTAACGGGATTTCCCACGGTCTAAATAAAAGTGTGGAACTCATTCAGTTGAGTTTAGCAAATTTATTTGGACTATGTGAATCCAATAAAAATAACGGTGTCGGAATGATGGAACCGTGGGATCTTAACCAGTGTTGTTATAATCAACTTTAAGATTCCCCTTATAAAACGCTAAGATACTTGAACCCTAAAACTTTTCTAAACCATAATACTTCTCTCATCTCTTGAATTTCACTTTCTAAAACTAAACCTCTGCAACGACAAGAAGCTTGGAGTATAGTGGGCAGCACGTCCATCGTCGTCAGCAAAACTTGTGTCTACATCACCTAAACCTTTCCTAGAATTAAATAACCAAGCCATAGGATTTCGAGGTAGTTTGCTTAGTGCAACATAAATTCTCAACCTTTCGTTAGGCATTTGCATAATCATATTATGCAAATCAAATCCTAACCGGTCTTAGGATTCTGAGGTTGTTGTTTGGTACGACATAAACCCTCACATCTTCGAGGCTATTTGTATGATCATGTCACACAAATATAAGTCCTAATTAATTAAAATTGGCAGGATTACACCATTAAATAAACTCTCAAATTAAAACTAAATAATAGGATAGTTTGGGAAGTTGCCAAGATTCTTCTTGGATCCTTAACTTCTCCTACTTTTCTTCCATTGGATTCCTAAAATAACTTTTCTAAATTTGATCCATTCCCAATTGAAATTTCCAAAATCCAATTGTTTGAAAACCTTAAACTTTGAAATTCTTGAGAGCAAAACCACTGATCATTATCGAGAGTTTTCTTAAGTGATTCCCGTCATTTATGATGTAATTAACTATAGGAGCTTGCCCTTATAGGGAATTTTAAGAACTCAGTTAATATAAACCCTGCTTAATTCCTTCATATTAAGCAGGGGAACTTGTCGGCTTATGAAATTGGTTCGCAGACCAAACGGATGTCACAAATCTTCTAGTTTGTTTAATCGAGCCCCATCATCAAGCAGTGTGTCTATTCCTCAGAATAGATACACGGTTTGAGATGCGGTGCTCGTTTATATAAACTATTTGAGATGTGAGATCGGTTTGATTTCATATCTTAAAATTTTCAAAACTTAAAATTATTTTCAAAATCAAATGTTAATTTCCAAATTATATATATATATATATATTTAAATTAAATTTAAAATATAAAATTCACCGACAATTTCTGTTTGGCGATCCCTTTTCAAAATACAACACAACCTAAAAATATGCCGACAACCCCCTTTTCAAAATACAATACAACACTTAACCTAAAAATACGCCGACACTAACTTTTAGAAAAGGTTGTCCTATTTTACTTTGATCAAGATTGCCTAAGTTCCTTTAATATATTAAAACAAAAGCTACTCACTGCTCCTATTAGTGGGTGAGACCATTTAAGTTAATGTCTGATACGAGTGATTATGTTATTAGGGCAATTTTAGGACAAAGACACGATAAAATATTTAAAGGTATATAATCTGCCAGTAAAACCATTAATGAATCTCAAATTAATTATACTACGACTGAGAGAGAATTTTTGGCAATAGTATATACTTTTGATAAATATGGATTTTATTTAATTGGAACTAAATGTATCATTCATACTAATCATTCTGCTATTAGATATCTTATGTTAATGAATGATGTTAAACCAAGATTAATTAAATGGGTCCTTTTAATGTAGAAATTCGATGTTGAAGTAGTGGATAGAAAAGGATATAATAATTAAATTGCTAAGCATTTATCAAGTCTAGATCAGTGAAATTATTATACTTATGAAGATTAATTTAATGAAAATTTTCCTGATGAGCAATTGTACGATATTCTGTGTAGCACATTCCTTGGTTCGCTGACATACTAAATTATATTGTTAGTGATATTTTAACCTATGAATTAGCATATCGTAACCTAAAAAAGTTCATTCATGATGCTAGATTACTTTTGGGATAACCCATATTTATATAAAGGGTAAGGATTAATTTATCAGAAAATGTGTACCCTTAAAAGAAGGTGAGACAATTACTCAGAAATGTCATGATTTTAAGTTTGGGGGACAATTTGTTGATGATAAAACTGCATTTAAGGTTTCACAATATGGATTTTATTAGCCTACTCTGTTAAGGGATATATTTATTTAAAGAAAAGGAAATATATTAATATGAAGAGTTAATACATCTAACATGTTTGATATTAATTAATTCCCCATGTAAAAGAGAACTAAAAAAAGGAAAAGAAGAGACAGAAGAACTACAAACTACATTAAAGGATGAAAAAGCATTAGTTGCAAGATAATTTGCAGGCTGATTCCCCTCTCTATAGATGTGAGACCAAATAATATGTCTAGAAGAAGCAATAATAATGATCTTTTTTAACCAAATATGAAGGAACCATGGTATAACAGCCCTATGTGTCAAAATCTGTAAAAGAAGCAAGGAGTCAAGTTCTATATGTAGCAAATTAATTTGCTGCATCTCAGCAATTTTCAGACCCCAAAAGACTGCAATTACTTCAGCTTCAAGTGCGGAATTAGCAATAATAGGAGCTGAAAAAAACCATAAACAGTTTCCTCTAAAGTCCCTGCAGAGACCTCCAATTCTAGTAGAACAAGACTTAAAAATACCATCAGTATTGATCTTCAATCAAGGATGTTTAGGTGCTCTCCAAATTACCAAAAAAGTTTTACTTTTCTGTTGGAAATGTGATGGAGCAATAAACTTCTTCAACTTGTTAAGATAAGACAAGCAGTTCTTAATAATAGTTTGATAAGAGATTGACATATTATTATGAACAATATCATTTCGAGCCATCCATAAGAACCAGAAAATAATCAAAGTAATGTAGTAGGAAGTAGCATCCTTCCAATCCTGCCAACATGCCTCCATAGAAGTCCAACCAAATAATTTATCATTCTGTCCTATTGAAGACAGTATTCCTTTCCAGAGCTTCTTGAATCCGATTACAATTAAGAAAAATATGATGCAAAGATTCCTCATCACCATGACAGAAAGGACAAATAGAAGGACCCCTAATACCCTTAAGTTTCAGGATATCATCTTTAGGAAGAAGTTTCTTAAATAATTTCCAGCAAAAAAAGGACATAGAGGGAGTGATATATTTATTCCATAATTTAGCACCCCAATCATTCTTTTGCCGATTTGAAACAAGAAAGAAAGATGAACTTAGATAAACTACGATTATATATATATATATATATATATATATATATATATATATATATATATATATATATATATATTAGAAAAGGAGCCTCAATGAGCTCGAACTTTGTTAATACTAAAAAGGAGATACAAAACTAGGTAAGGGGGATCTCCAAATACAAAGGAGAATACACCACCTAACCCATAACAAAACTCCACAAAGATCCTAACTAAAATTACAAAAATCGAGTGAATATATATATATATATCTATATATATATATATATATATATAATTTTCCAAACAAAAAGAAAAATGTTGGACACAACTCTATTGGAAACTAGTTACATGTATACCCCAAACTTCAAGTGTTCCTCAGCCAAAACAAAAGACCTGCTAGTACAGGAATGCAACAGGGAATATAGGGGCCAGACTACTCCATGATCCTGAAGTGAGGAGCCTGGAAAACATCGACTTCCAGCAGCAAAAGTAAATGAGGAGGAGGCTTTGTAGATACCAAAATGTTTTGAGAGCCGACGGCGGTCCTTGCTAACCAGTTGGCCGGTCGGTTGCCCTCCCTGAGAATGAATGAAAATGTAATATGCAGATTTTGTATAATTTGCTTGATTCTGTTCTTCCACAGTAAGTGGTGCCAAGGTGGGGGAACAGTATCATTCATATATTGCAAAACCATCCTAGAGTCTCCCTCCACAATTAAGTAATTCTAGTTATTGAGACAAGCAAAGGAGAGCGCGATAGATAGCGGACGAGTTCGGCCTCCGGGGGATCGGCCACATCGCAGGAGAATAGAAATAGCAAATACATTTTCCATAATGGTTCCCGAAGATCCCTCCAAACCCAACATCATTTCCGAGAGAATGCTCCATCGGTGTTGACTTTGATATATGGGGAACTAGGAGCTTGCCATGTAACTTTTAGAATCCCGAACTTTTTGAGTGAGTCTTGAGAGGAATCTTTAAGGATGTTAGGGAATTTCGAATCCGATAAGTTTAGAGATGTATGAATGGCAATTAGCCACTACGGTAGTGACTCGGCTTTGAAGTTCATCAAACTTCACACCATTCCTATGTAGCCATAAAAACCGAGCCACAATAAACGGTACTACCCCTAGTTTGATCTTACGCCACGATTGCCAACAGTGAAAAAGTCCAAGCCGATCTAAGTTCATAGTATTTAACTTAAACGGAGTTAATAAGCATGGTCCAAACTCGTTGGGAGAAGGAACAAGTGAAAAAAGGTGTTGAATTGATTCAGATTGCTGGCCACATAAAGAGCACTTAGACGGTCCTCTAAGCCCTTTTAGTTTGAGAATATCATCAGTGGGTAAGTGATGGTGAAAGATCCTCCAGTTCAGAAAAGACATGGATGGGGTGAGAGATTTATTCCAAAGTGCAGTCCCGCCAGTAGGGTTCCAGTTGTTAATTTTCAGATATAGTGTTTTAGTGAGGCTCTGATGCTTCCCATTTTGCCATATAATCCTATCAAGCTGAGATCTATCAAAAGGGATCTTTACAATTTGCTTTAAAGAATGGTCCTGAAGGAGAAGCTGGAGAGTAGAAGTATCCCATTGATCATAGTTCCAACATTCAGCAACAGGAAACTGAGTCTTGATCAGGTTTGGCAGCCCACTCAGCATATCTTCAGGACACCAATGGTCCTGCCAAAGTGAGATCTCACCTCTTCCCAGCTCCCAAATGTACATAGACTCGGCCCGGCTCCCTATTCTTCACCATTTGTTTCCAGATTCTGGAGTCACCAGGTCTGACCTGTATTATAGCTGGGTGCTTCCCTTTGCAATACTTGCCATTCATATATTTAGCCCAGATGGATGTCTGTTGCCTGAATTGAATCCAAAGTTTACAGAGATTTACCTGTTGTAGTTGTTTCAGACCTTTAAAGTTCAAACCACCAGCACCATAGGGTTTAGCCAACTTTTGCCAACTTGCCCAATGTATTTGCTTCCTATTGCTCGCCCGTAGGAATCTATTAAAAATTCTTTCAATTTGAATTCTTGTGCTCTTCTTCATACATGTCATTTGAAGGATGTAGGAGGGAAGGATGTCGAATACTATTCGGAATGGTAATTCTCCCACCATTAGACAAGAAGGAGTGAGCCCGACTTGGTGAGGTTGGTATGAATCTTGTCAATGATGTCATCAAAATGAACTCCGTTTGGATCTACCTTTAATAAGAGGGACCCCCAAATATTTGAATGGGAGAATAGCCTTAGAAAAGCCGGTGGTACGAAAGATCCGAGTGAGAGATATCGACGAGGACAGTGGTGAGGGAAAATTAACTCACTCTTAGCATGATTGAACTACGAGTGCCGAGGTTTCTTCGGAATAGTTGCACACAGTTGATAACTCTTTTCACTGCAGGTTTGTTAGCCCTAGAAAACAGCATAATGTCATCTGCATACATGAGGTGAGAGATGGAAATGTTAGATTTATGGTGGTAATTGGCATATGGATAAGGGGAGACCTGGGCTTCCAACAATCTAGAGAAGTAATCCATGCTTAAGATGAATACAGTAGGAGAAAGTGGGTCTCCTTGTTTAAGACCCCTGGTGGCCTTAAAGCCAGCCCAACAGTTACCATTGATTAGAATGGAGTGATGATTCTGGTGCAGCCACCTGCTGATAAGATTGCAGAAGTTCTGTGAGAATCCTATGGCATGGAGCACCTCCAAAACAAAGTTCTAGTCAACAATGTCATATTCTTTCTTTATATCTAACTTGTAGATCAGATTGCCCCCCCTACAGGGTTTATCCAGATCCAACAGTAACTCTTGGGCTAGAATAACATTATCAGATATCGATCTTCCTTTCACAAATGCAGATTGGTTAGGAGAGATGAGCTTATCCAAATGGGTTTGTAACCTGCTCACCAATATTTTACTAATAATTTTGCTGATTGCGAAGTTAGGTGATGGGCCTATACGATTCCGGTCCTTAGAGGTAGCATTCTTTGGGATTAGAATCATTGTAGAGTCATGAAAATATCGGGGTAGCTTAATTCCACGGAAGTAGCTCCGGATAGCTTTGGTGACCTCTTCCTTGCATATGTTCCATGTCTTCTTATAAAAGTCGAGCAGTGAACCCATCGAGTCCAATTTGCTTTAGAACTCATCAATTGTATTGAGGGCCGACCAAATCTCTTCTTGTATTGGAATACCATCCTGCTGGAGGGACTGGGTGTAATGGTATTCCTTGCTGAACAGCTGTGGATCAATGTGAAGTCTATTAGCAGGCTTGTGGGTAAGAAGGTTTTTATAGAACCTGACAGCATCCAAGGCAATTTCCTCTCCATCCCTGATGAGATTCCCATGGACATTAATAATTGAGTGAATGGCATTGCACTTCCTCCTATAATTGATGAATGCATGATAGAACTTGGTGTTCCTATCTCCCTCTTTGAATTTGCAGATGGCTGATTTTTGTCTAAGTAGTTGGTCCTGCCAGTCAGTAAGAGTAAGGAGTATATATATATTTGCCAAAAACAACCTAAGTATACCAACTTAACAATTATACACAAGTAGCAATTTTATTGCTTCAAAAACTATTGAAAGTTCTAAGGAAAGGGATACCCAAGCTGTGAAAGAGAGAGAGGAGAGGACGGTCAATAAGTTGATTACATCTACTCAATTTACCTAACTAATTTTCAGCCTTTGGAATGTAAGAAAATCTTATAGTTAGCTGTCCAGACAAACTCTTTTTCCTTTGGATCCAGTGAAAAATGTGCCAAGGGGAAGAAACCTGAATAAAGTCTGCACCTACAGCTTAGAATCTTATTCAATTTGGATAAAAGGCATCCTACATTGGTGAGAGAACCTAAGAGCCCAGAAAACAACAATTTCCTCAACTTCCTAGGCATCTTGGGCTATCACAAGAGACATGAAGCTAAGAAGATAGCTTCCCAATGTATCCCTAAAAACAACCCCAATACTAACATCAGCTTTACTGAAACTAACTTCAATATTAATCTTAATCCATGGTTGCAAATGCTTAATTCATAGCAATGTTGAGAGCTGGTGACTTGCTCTTGACACTCTCACTTGTCCCAACTTTAGACAGATATTGGGAAATCCCTTCTGTTGAATTAACTTGAAATAAAGCTTATGCAATTACTCACCATCTGGGTATGACAAATGGAAGCTTCCTTATGTCTAGAATTATTACTGGCCAACCAAAAACACTAGGCAATAACTCCTGGGACAGCGGATAGATGAGTAGCCTTCCAATCTGACCAGCATTCCTAAAACAAATGCCAGGTGAGGTTAAGAGTAGAGATAGAGAGTTGAGTAAGCACTGAATTCCACACATTTAGAGAAAAAATAAAGCTAAAGAATAAATGATTATGTGATTCCTCCTCCACCTTACAAAAATTACACCAAGAGGGTTCCCTTAATCCCTTGAGTTTGAGTATATCATAAGTAAGATGAAGTTTAAGAAAAAGCCTCCAAATGAAGAAAGACATTGAGGGGTTGAGAAATTTGTTCCAATGAGAAGTTCCTCAATTCAAATTGTTCCAACTCTGCATAGAATGAAAAATGAAACAAGAAATGGATTGAGAATACAACTTTTTAACAATAATCTTATCATTTGTGGTAATATCAAATGGGGTCTTCAAAATATCATGGATAAGGATAGGGTGAAGGACATTAGAAAGAAGAAAACAATTCCAAGCATTATCACTCTAGAAATTAGCTACTTGAAAATTGGGATTAGCAATCACATTAACCTTATAAATTAGTTTACCTTTCATAGACCAATTATCTAACCAGAAGTTAATATGCTCTTTACCAAGTTCCCATATGAACAAGTCATCAGCTTGAGCTATGACCTTAATCAGACTCACCAATATTTTGGAGTACCCTAGTTTCCTATTAACCAGTGTAGGTTGAGCACCTCTACAGTATTTTCACATCATGAATTGAGTCCACAGAAAATCTTACTGTTTAAAACCTATCCACAATTTGCATTGGCTCACCTGGAATATATTATTTAGCCCTTTGAACCCCAATCCACCAGTTGAAACAGGTTTGCAAACTTTCTGCCAACTTACCCAATACATTTGCTTTCTCTGCCCAGCCTACAAGAACCTATTAAAACTCCTTTCCAATAAGAGCTGAGTGCTTTTCTTCATAGTTGTCATTTGTATAAGATAAGTAGGGAAAAAAGTGAGAATAATTTGAAGTAAAGTAATTCTACCCTCATTTAAAATAAAAGATGAAGTACAGTAGTTGAGTTAACCTTGAATCTTAGTTAGGATGCTCTCATATTGAATCTATTTGGTTTTACCCTTCAGAAGTTGAACTCCTAGATACTTCATTGGAAGAGAGCTAGCAATAAAATTAGTTAATTCTATGACCCGTTGTCTGATATGAGCTTTAACACTTTGACTAAATGGAATAAAACATTTTTGATTATTAAAGCATAAATCAGAAGTATCTTGAAATACATGAAAACACTTACAGAGAATTTTAATAGTCGTTTTAGTAGCCTTAAAAAAAATGATAACATCATCAACATAGGCTAAATGAGAGATGATTAAATTAGACTTATTACTTTATTACATATGAGAGGAGTGAGCAAACTTCAGAATTAAAAGTCTTGAAAGATAATTAAACGCAATAATGAAGAGATTAGGGGAGAGAGGATCCCTTTATTTGAGCCCCCTAGTAGCCTTGAAGAAACCATATGGTTGGCCATTAATCAACACTAAATTCATATTATTTTTTAGCCATCCAATAATCAATTTGATAAAATCTTTAGAAAAGCCTTTAGCCTTCAAGACATCTGAAATAAAATCCCACCTAATTGTGTCATTAGCCTTCCTCAAATCCAAATTAATGATTGCATCCCCCTCACATTGTTTATCCAGTTCCAGTAAATGTTTATGAGCTAAGAGAACATTATCAGCAATATTTAGACCTGGAACAAAAGAAAATTAATTCTCACTGGTCAGAAAAGGGAGATGAAGTCGGAGCCCGTTGATCCCAGATATTTATGCTTACGTTTTTTATACTCTATATTTCCTTTTAATTATATCTCTTCCTTTACAACGATGTCAAAAACTTGATGCTGATGCAAATGAGGGTTTAATTGATATCTTTAAAGGCATTCTACTCAACTATAAATATCGTTATCAAGTAATATAAAGCTTTTTGATTATGCCCCGAATATCAATCCCACAAAGCTTGTGGTTAATCACAACGGCTTTCAAGAGAAGTTATAGTCTACAACAACACGTCTTTGCTTGGAAGGTCGATAAAAGTTTTGTTTTGATTACATACTACAATTATCACTAAAATACTACTTGTAATGGTAACTAATTAATGAAAATCAGAAAGTGGGGTTCAATTATATTAAAATTACTCTTCCTCATACAATGAAATTAGTGACATGTGTAAAAGTAAAATAAGTTCTGAGAGAGATTGTGACAAATAGGAGCAATTATATTTTTTACCCTTACTTGGTTCTATAAAGAAAATATGTTAATTTGATGATTTGAAATCTTGTAGATGGGTTAGGTAGGGAAGATACTAGCTCTCACTCTAAAGTTCCCTCTTCTCCCTCCACCTGGGGGATAACATCTCAGAACAAAACCTTTCACATCAAACCAAATTAAGGGCTTTAGTATGTCTCCCTAAAGTCCTCTAATTCTACACCTCTTAAACATGCATATCTCCCTATTTATTTGCACTCAACCATATTGACTACATTTTCACCCATATAATCTCATCTGATTTTTACCAATAGTTGACTGAGACAATACCACATTGGTTCTTACATGTTCTCACAACAGATTTTAACATGCAACTTGATGAAGTTTACATGTAAATGAAGATCAAAGTAAAATCATCACAATATATTCTAACTCTACTCAGTTTTATATCCTACACATGCATACTAATTTATTGTAAGAGGGAAGAGTAAGGAAAACTACTCACTACACATGGAGAAACAACAAGAACTCTTCATTGAACAAGTCTTTGAAACCATACAAACAAACTACTAAATTCAAATAAAAATACAATGAAAATAATTATCTCTAATGAAAATAAAACACCCCTTGTACAGAAAAAGCAATCTCCTTGAAATCCTCTCCAAAAACAATTGAAAATAAAAGAAGAAATTCTCACACCCTTTCTTTCTCACTCACCTTGTCGCCCCACTTAGGGCTCACGCCCAAGTCTTCTTCTTCTTGGCCTTCTTCTCCTCTTCCAATAGTTTCTCTCCCTTCTCTAAATCTTTTCTTCAAGAGTTTGCAAGCCTTAATTATAATTTTTCAAGTGATGCTTAAGTGTCTCTTCAAAAAGAGTCCACATTCAATGAATCATCCAAAGGGTGCCTTAAGTGCCTTTCACTCGAAGAGACACATCCCTTCAATAATAACTCCTTATAACCAACCAACTAGAAATTTTATTTTATCACTACCAATGAATTCCACATGAAATAAACTTCTCAACGTTTCAAAAATCGTCCAAATCTGACGTTTCTACAAGACGTTATGCCAAAAACTGTCACCAACCGTCTTCAGGTGCCTATGCGTGGATTTCTGGTAATTAGGCGCCATCCTTGCGCCTATGAGCCAACTGCCTGGCACTTAGGTGCTAGACAAAGGTACATAAGTGTGCAAACATTAGGACTGTAGTGGCAGAGCAGAAGTATTTAGGAGGGTATAAGCCCCTAAAGAAGTCTTGAATAGCTATAACAACATCATGCTTAGTAATGGACCTAGTCTTTTTTATAGAATTCATAGGTGAAAACCTTAGGACCAGCTACACTTTTAAGGTTTATAGAATTGATAGCTTGCCAGATTTTCCTTTCATCGAGAATAGAGGAAAGATGGCTTTTTTAGTGTAAGCCTGCTCATGTCTGAAGAAGTTAGGCATAATAGGATTTCTAGAAGTATTGGGATGAGTAAAGAGATCTACAAAAAAATGGACAACATCCTCTGCAATCTCATTAGAATTATAAAGACTCTCCCCATTTGAGTTCTGAATTCTAAAAAATGGCATTGCATCTTCTCCTATAATTAATGCAAGCATGATTGTATTTATTATTTTCGTCCCCCTCCACAAATCTTGACAAGGAAGATTTATGTTTCAAAATACTATTCTTGAGTTGAAATGGCAGCAAATAAGTTTTCATATGCATTGTATATAGAGATTGTTCCTGAGTCAGTCCAGCCTCCAGCTCATTCTTGAGCTTCTTAACCTCTAATTTAGCTATTTCAACCATTTTAAAACATCTCCAAATTGATACCATTTCCATTTCTTCAACCAATACCCAATATTTTTGGGGGCCCCACAACTTGATCTTCGCTAGTACTTAGTAATTCAAGCAGTAGAGACCACCCTTAAAAAATCACGGTGTGTGGCCCAAACATTTTTAAATCTGAAAGGATTAGATTCATTGTCTAGTTGATTGTTGATGGAAACCAAAATAGGCCTATCATCTGAACTTGCCATTAGTAGGGAAATATTGGTGTATAAAAAGTTATTTAACCAGTGGTCATTGGCTAAAAAATGATCCAATCTCTCCCAAAGCTTCCCTCTTCTCTAAGTGAATTTGGGGCCTTGAAAGCCAAGGTCATGCAAACCAACTTCCTGAATTGAGTCATTAAATTTAGTGATCTTATTGACATCCACTGACCTCCCACTAGATTTTTAGTGGAAAGAAATACAATTAAAATCACCCCCCACTATGCAATTACTAGTCATGGTTCTACTGGTTAAAGAGATTTGATCCCAAAGAGTAGATTGAGTAATAGAAGAGCACCTAACATACACTATGGTAACAAAGCAATCAAAATCACCAATGATAAAATGTAAACAAACAAATTGAGGATGATCTATCAGAACAGACCAAACTATTTCCTTCCCACAAAGATCTATATCTTCTGGCTTACATTAGCAAAATACTGAAAACCATGGAATTTTTTAATAATGAAATGAGTTTTCATAGAAACCATAGGTTCTAATATTGAAAAGAACAATAATTTATACACCCTAATCAAATGTAAGCGTCCGTAAAGAGATTGAGAGTGAGCAACACCCCTCACATTTCAGCATAAAAGATTAATCATGGTCAATAGTTTTTCCCTTTCTCTAGTACTGGAAAGGGAATATGGTACTTGGTTAAGAGAACTTCCTCCTCGTGTAGCAATGCAATCATCTAGTAAAATTTTGAGTTCTTGGAGTCCTTTTTCTATTTCTTAGTTCGTTGTATGTTTTTGGGATGCTCCAAAAAGACAGGACCTTGTTCACCATCATCAGGCTTAGGGAAGTCTAAAACTACATCCTCAGTTATTGGCAAACCAATGTCCCCAGAGGATGGTAGAACAATAGAATTCTTCTTTTTCCTTTTTTATCTTTGGACCTGCCACTCCTCCACCAAAGCATCAGCCATCCTAGTAATGGAAGCTTCCTCTATATGCTGTAGATCATTGGCTCCTAATGGGAAAATAGAAGGAGAGTCCACAAGCTCCAAGTGAGAAACATTATCAGTATTTAAACCCACCAATATATCAATCCCACCCGCAATAACGCAGTAATTTTTTCTTCCAAAAGATGGTCAAAAACTTGACCCAATTTATAAAAAGCAGCTAGTGTATAAAATCAAAATGTTGTAAAATTTTAGAAAATATTTTACACACTAGGGGTACTACGCAAGTATACGTATCGTTTCAAGTAATATAGGTTTTCTTTTATAACCCCAGTATCGATCCCACAGAGAAGCGAGGTAAGAAATCCTTTAGGCTAATTCCAGTCTATTTCTATATGGCCTAAATTTGGAATGTCGATTAAAATGAGTTTTCTAATAACTAATCCTAAATTAAATTCTTAAATAAAAAGATAACTTATGGATAAATTGGTTTGGAGAAATTCGAGATATTAAAAATTACCTTTCTCTTGCAATTACATAGATAATGTGTAAGAAAGATATGCTTAGAATTAATGTAGTAGTGCCAAATAGAAGCATTCCTATTCTTTACCCTTTGGTCCAGGCATAAAGAACATTGGCTAATCTATAGATTGGTTTAGGATATTTTATTAGTAGAATGAGTTAATTTAGGCTCACACTACTAGATGTCCAAGGGTGGCTATGGTCGGCCCTACCAGTGACCCGTTCCCTTTCTATAGATCAAATTATTATAATTTAGTCTGTCACTCTAAAAACTAATTAATTCTACGCCCAATAAACAATATCTCCCTATTTATTTGCACTTCACCTTGAATAACCCGCGCAAGGCCTTCGACTACCCAAGGATTCATGTGATATCTACTAGTTAAGAATTCATCTCCTTCTAGATCTCAGAATTCTTCAACAGGTTTTAACAATACAAGTGATCAATTTGTAAAGTAAATGAAGATCCGGTATGAATAGCATCACCATAATTTAATAAGAGAATATCTAAGCAAATCTTAATTCCTAAACATGCATCTATTTAATTACAAAACAAAAGTAAATGAAAATAATGACATAAGAAGTAAAAGGATTGATAGAATTATGTAATAAATTAAGTGCCAACAAAGAACTTATTTCATTAGTATTCTATTATATTTATGCAACTATCTGTCACCTAGAAGCATTTAATAGTTAATTCTATCATAAAAATGATTTTCCTATGCATGCCACTACTTCATATTTAAAGAAAGAGTAAAGGAAATCACTTGCGTAACATGGATAATTCACGACAGAAAACTTGGTTTAAAACAAAGAAAATCCACTAGAAAATGTTTACAACAAATACAAAGAAATGAAGAACACAATACTTAGCTTTTTCCTCTGAAAGAAAGAAAAAATTCTCTCCACCAAAGTTTCCCACCGATCCATGCGCCGATCGTATATCCCTTACATAAATATCTCAAAATCCCTCACCAATCTCTCCATAAAATATAGAAATCTACATCTTCATGACTCTAAAATGACTAAAATGACTAAGGGGAAAGAGAGAGACTATAGGGTGCGATTTTCTCTGAAGGAGTGACCTCCTATTTATAGGCTTCAAGGGTTGCCTCAAGGCACCTCTTCAAAATGTGTCCACATTCAATGAATCTTCTAAAAGGTGTCTCTGGCGCCTAGGCGCCGGAATCTGGCGCCCAGGCGCCGGACTCCGTTGACCAAGTCTTTGCACCCCATCACTTTGGGTCACACCTCTTCGCGATTAAAACCGTTCCAATGTGTCCAGATACATTGTATCACATGTCCTATATATTAGGAATAACTTCTAGGCTTCTAGGAGGCCTAGAAACTACTTAACACCATCAAAATAACTCTCAAAGTCGTCAAAAATCCGTCACATATCCGATTCTGGATGATTCTGGCGCCTAGGCGCAGGGTTTTGGCGCCTAGGCGCCACCCTGTGCGCAGCTCTACGGTTTTGCTCCGTTTGGCTTCGTTTCAACTCTGTTTCACCCCATTTCAGTTGCGTTGTGTTTCTAACATCTTCACCTACAAGATAGACATAAAACAACTTTTCTCAAAAGTATAATTTCATCCAAAAACATGTGAGAAATGTGAAATATAGTAAGCATAGAAAAACATATTGATATGTGCTAAGTCAGAAGTTTCTTTCTTGTTTATTTTTGCTCAAAATTGCATAGTTTCTGCTTAATTTTCTCTGAAATCATATTTTTATTCTTGAAGGAAAAAAATGCAAAATTCCTTCCTTTATAGTATAATATCTTTAAAAAAATGTGCACAAAGTGGGCATGAAATGCACACTAAAAATAAGTACTTTTTAAAGTGGATCAAAGGTCTAGAAAGATTATGGGAGGAGCCACCCTCCATGTAATCAATAGAAATATCCTGAATAAGTGGTTTGCAGAGACCTCTGAGGGAGGAACCAATTATTGTAAAGTATTGGGAGCAGTAGGGAGCCAGTAAGAATCTTAGAGGGGCCATCAAGATCCGCTGGGCCCCCTTTGATAGGTTTCAAAGCAGGATGTAACCTGTAACATTTATCTTGGGAATGCCCAAACATTCTGTAGTAATTACAATAGAGTGGTCTTTACTCCATTAAAATGGGTTTCCAATAACCCATGTGATCTGTAACTAGCCAAATTTCTTCCATTTTGCAATAACAAGCCTAGTTAGATTGATGTTTGAGATATTCATTTTTAGTGGTTTGCCTAATTGATTGCCAATATAATACATCACTTTATGACTACCAAGAAAGCTAGTTTAAGACCATGAAACTTATACCAAATAGAAATGATAGGTGTTTCTTATGTGGGGTTAAAGTCCATGGACCATTTTAGGATTTTCATCCGCACTTCTCTAATTTGAAGGTATTTCTTAAAAAAAAATTTATGCATGTTCCCCCAATTAATAAGATCACCTTCCAACAACCAACAAATTTAAAATCATCAAAAACCTTTCTAATTACTTCCATCTGTAGATGCCAAACTGCAATTTACCCACCGAAGTGAATTTGTGAGCATTAGTAAGTGAAACCATCTCAGCTTCAATAAAAATAAGTGCAAGTTTCCTTGCTTTCTTGGAACCGTTCTTAATCAAAATGCAAACCACCCTGCCAATCATTGCATCATGGTAATGTTTATGGAATACCAGGTTGTCCCCAAAAGTTAAACCACTTTTACGACCAACAACATCAAGATATGAGCCTTTTCCCACAAAGTTTGGATCAGCAACAGTTAAAACCATAGTCACAAACACAGTAAAGCAGAAGAGAACAAAGTAGGAAGCAACAAAAACCAAACTAAGTCAGAGAGGAAACCCGCTCGAACTAATGGAACAGTAACCAGTAGAACATAATTTAAAAAAAAAGAAAGAAAACCCGAGAAGTTCCAAACGCTAAGGAAACTCCATTGAATTCCCCGCGTAGGCAACCAACACCAAAAACACCACCAACAATATACCATTAACCATGGAAGGAGCCAGGAAACCATTCCTCCCCAAACCTTAGCAGATCATTGATATACCAAAAAAATGTTTGATTTTTCATTTTATTTTATGCTCATTTATTGTGATGTTACACTTTCAAGGAAGATATTTTGATGATTTTTTATAGGTTGTTGATTTTAAGAATTTTGAGCCAAAAGAAAGCAAAATGAAAAAAAATTGGAGTCAAATGGAACATTTTGCAAAATGTAGTGGCACCGACGACACCAGATTTGGCACCAACAACGCTAAAATATAGAGAATACAACTTTAGAAACAAATATGGCACTAACGGTGCCAGAATGGGTTTCGATGGCACTCTCATTCATAGTGGCAAAGGTTTGGCAATGACAGCACCATAATGCAGAAAGACCCAAGAATTTGCGCCGACGGTGTCAGATTTCAGTGCCGATGGCGCCAATGATGGTTATTTTAGAAAATTCTCTGAATTGGGATGATTTTTGGAGAGGTGCTCAAGTAAATCTTGGGTAAATTCATCCTAAATATAAAATATAGTGAGTTTAATTTAAACAAAGAGGAGGGGGAATGAAAAGGAGAGTTGGAGGAAGTGTAGTGTATGTGTTGAGAGTTGGGATTATCTGAAAGAGTTGTAGGAGAAGAGGGAAAGTGAGAGATTTCTTCTTCCTTACCTTTCTAAGAGAGCATTAAGTGGTGTTCTAAAGAGAAAATCAAAGAAACTTTAAGGATTTTGCGTGGGGAAAAGTTTGAGATAAGCTGTGTTTATTACTATTTGTGTTGTATGAACTTGTTCTTATATATAAAATTCATGTTTTGTTGTAATTCATCATGAATACCGATTAGATTTCTTGGTCCTTTTCCTTGGGGATGAGATACGGTTTCTGTGATGAATCACAATTGTTGTGCAAAAATATATGATAAAAACTGTGATGATATAAACTTTGAACTTCATTTACCTTTCAATTTGGCCAATTAAAATGTTAAAATTTGTTGTGAAACATACAATCCGAAAGGGCTATGCATTCAAGAACAATATAAGAATCACATTTAAGGTCAAGTATGAGAATGTAGTCCATGGGATTGTGTGCAAATAAATAGAAAAATATACTTTGATGACGTAGAATTGGAGATTTTATGGTGACAGACTAAAATACCCAATTTGGTCCATGTGTTTGGAAACTAAAGTGTGTTAGACATCAGATGAGAGTGAAGTGGGAGCTCTGGAGTGAGTTCTTGTATCGTCTCAACCTAACCACGGATTTAGGGACTAAACCTTGGATTATACAATATTTTTTATGCACTCAGAAGAGGATAAAGAATATGAATGCTCGGATTTGGAAAAATATAATTCTAAATAATCTGATTTATTCACTAACCATAACCTCATTGCAAGGGGAAGGATATTTTGTCCAACATAAAGATTTAGTTACAGGAACATTGTTTTGAGTTAGAAAATTTCACTTTAAAGCTTAGAATTTAGTTTAGTAAACTTAGTATTTCTAGTTACATTAAAAATTATTTACTTCTGTTTCTTACTTAAGTTTTGTTAGTTTCAACATTGTGACTTGTGCTACCATCATAAACTTATCGCCTCCCTGTGGGATCGATACTTAGGAATCAATTGGAGCCCTTTTTTACTTGAGTGATACATATACTTGCGTTTACGACCTAGTGACACCATTTAATAATCATAATAACCTTTTAGCTCACTATGGGTGGCATCTTTAAGATAAATTTGATTATACTGAAGTGACTTGATTGTGATTGCTATTAATTTCCAAATTAGTTGCCTTGTGTGTTGTGGTGTTGAAAGACATTTAAAACATACAAAAATTAAATCGGCTGACCACTGTAAACAAAATCTACCTGCATCAAGTTTTTGGCACTGTTGTGAGGGAGGTAACAATAAATTATGATAGTTATTGGAAACCTTGTTTGAACTATAAAATTTAAATTTATGACTAGTTTAATAGATTTCTGTGACTTTGTTTTTTTGTATGCGTAGATTAAGATCCAAAGGTTTAGTACCATTTTAAGTTAGAACATACTATTATAAAATTTTAAAAATAAAAAATTATAAAAATTTGAATGAATTAAGAACAATGTAGATAATCAAAGGATTGAAAATGATCAACATCAAAGAACTTTAAAAGATTATGCTAATCCTATAGTAGATAAAATTCATTTGAGTATACAAAACTCTGTTGTAGCTGCTAATTCATTTATGCTTGAACCTATTATTATTCAATTGGCACAAAATAACCAGTTTGGCGGATCATCAACTGAAGACCCTAATTTACATCTTGCTAGTTTTCTAGAATTGTGGGCTACATTTAAATATGATGGGGTGTCAGAAGATGCAGTAAGACTTAGGCTTTTTCTTTTTTCATTAAGAGACAAAGCTAAGATGTGGTTAAATTCATTAGCACCTTGATCTATTAGAACATGGGCAGATTTATCTCAAAAATTCTTAGCAAAATATTTTCCACCATAAAAAGATGTTAAGCTTAGAAATGATATTACAACTTTTTGTCAGTTTGAAGGGGAATCTATATACAAAGCTTGGGAGAGATTTAAGGAAATTCTTAGGAAGTGTCCACATCATGCATTACCTGATTGGTTAATAATTCAGACATTTATAATGAATTAGCGGGATCTCTTATATTGATTATTGATGCTGCTACTGGAGGATCATTGATGTATAAACCATTCAATCAAGTCTAGTACTTAATCAATGAAATGACTAATAAAAATTTTCAATGGTCTGCTGAAAGGGTAACTCTTTAAAAGAGTAGCTAGTATTCATGATTCTGATGATATATCCATTTTGGCTGCTCAAATTGCTGCAATATCAAAGAAAATTCATCAATTTAGAATGAATCATTCTCAAACATCACAAGTGATTGATAAAAATTCATTTGGACAATTGGTAGATCCAAAATCTTCATCTTATGAGACTTCGAATGAAATAAAAAATCGACATGGTAATCCTTATTCTAATTATTATAAATCTGGTTAGAAAAATCATCCTAATTTATGTTGGAATAATAATAACTCTAATGGGGTGAACCTAATGGGAAATGCTGAAAAGCACAGTAATAATAACTATAGACCTTCTTATCCACTAGGTTTTAATAGCAACTCTCAATTTAAGGAGAAGAAATTGTCAATGGAAGAAATTGTATTATATTTAGTTGATCAATTACAAAGTCAAGGAGAACAATTGCAAAATCAAGGAGCATAATTGCAAAGTCAAGGGGCTTCAATTATAAATATTGAAAATCAATTTTGTCAGATTGCTACTAGACTTAGAAATAGACCACCAGGAACTCTAACTAGTAATATAAAAATAAATCCAAAAGATCAAAATAAAGAGTAAATTAAGTCTATTCAACTGAGAAGTGGAAACAAAAGTTCAAAAAGAAATTGAACTTGAAAATGAAGGGGTGGAAATTGAAAAGTCTGACAAAGATTCTTATTAAGACTTAATGTATCCTATTAAACAAATGAAAATTACAATAGAGAAACCCCCACCTCCGTTTCCTCAAAGATTTAAACGGCAAAAAAGAGATAAAAAATTTACAAAATTTATGGAAATACTTAATAATTTAACTATAAACACTCCATTTGTTGAAGCCTTATAGTAAATGCCAAGTTATGTGAAGATTATGAGGAATATACTTAATATAAAAAAGAATTTTACTAAAAATGAGAACATTGCACTTAGTGAGGAGTATAGTGCAATTTTTTAGAAATAGCTTTCTGAAAAACTTAAGGATCCTGGAACTTTTACTATTGCTTATGCTATTGGTACAAGATTATTCAGAAGAGCCTTATGTGATTTGGGAGCTAGAATCAATATTATGTCTCTTTCTATTTTAGAAGGCTTGGTTTAGGAGACATTTGACCCAGTACTTTAAATCTTCAGTTAGTTGATCCTTCGATTACTAATTGATATACCTATAATATATAATATCTTTGTACACATTTTTATACCTAATTTTGATGATATTGCACTTTAATGGAAGATATCTATGTATTTTTCTTTCAAGTACAATTAAATGGACTAAATATGACAAAAGGAGTGAAATGATCAAATTTGGATAAAAGATGAAGAAGGTGTTAAATTGAACTAGGGCACCTAAGAGTCCAAATCCGGCACCTAAGCACCAACAGATAGAGAAGGCCACCCTTAAGCGCCAGAAGCCTCGTGCTTAAGCGTAGGGTAGTTACATTGCAATTTCAAAGAATTTTTGGCAAATTTTTAAGAGGTGTTTTAGGCACCCTTTTAGTACAAATGTGGGTAACTACTCAATGGTGCAAAATGACATTCAAATTTCACTTGAATGGATGCATATCTTGGGTAGAATCATTGAATATGAACCTATTTTGAAGAGACGCCAAGGCTCCTTTTAAGAAAGTATAAAAGAAAGGACTTGAAGAAGAAGAAAGGGAGCAATAAGTTTTTAGAGGAGTTTTTAGAGTAAATAGAGAGAAGTTATGGTAAGAAGTTGGAGGATTATTACTTAGAGTTTCTTCAAAATTATTTCATTCTTAGTGAAAGGGAAGGTGGCTAGATATTTCTAAGTAAAAATTCATTATTTTAGAAAGAATTAAACCCCCTTTGGTTGGGAAACCAGTCCTAAGGAGTCTTGTAAGAGAAAGGAAGAGATTCAAAGGAACCTCAAAAGCTTGGTGGAGAGGAATTTGACATAAGTTTTTATCTTTGTACTTCATTTGGTTTTAATTGAAGACTTTGTGTAATTTCTACATGATTTATATAATTAAATTAATTGTTTTTGTATGTTCTCCATGGATCATGTGTTATTTTCTTTATCTTTTTCCTTAAAATGAAAAGTAATTATGTGTTGGATGGAAGTTGTGGAAGTATTGAACTTTAATGTTGGAATAAGTTGTGTTAATTTAATCCTCGTACTTCATTTACCTCTGGATTTGGTCATTTAAAATGTTAACATTTATTGTGAGAATATGTAAGATCCTAGTATGTAATTTCCCAATAAAAATTTGGTAAAAATAACATGGAATTGTATGTATGAGAAAGTAATTCATATAATTTTGTGTAAATAAATAGAGAAATATTCATTGATTAGTGTAGAATTAGAAGAATTTTGGGTGACAGACTAAAGCCCCCAATCTGGTTTATTATTTTAGGTTTTGATGCGAGTTGGAAAGGTGGGAACCCTAGAGTGAGAGCTAGTATCTTCCCTACTAACCCATCTTCAAAACTGTTCAAGTTTTAAACTAGCCAATGTTATTTATAGCATCTCTATTAAGGAAAAAGAATAATATTACTCCTTTTTGGCACAAAACATTTTAAAAACTTCCACAACAGAACTCCTGTACTTATTAATTTTTCTTGATAAGGAAAAAGTTATTGACATCTATACTTCTTTAATCTTACAAAAATCTTATTGTAGTTTCTTAATAGTTCACTTTTTTTCATAAATTATGAAAATAAGAAAAAGAATTGCATTTTCAAGTTTTATATTATCTAAAACTATTTAAGTGACTTTTTCTAAATAGATTTTATGATTTAAAACCTTTTTTACCTTTTTAATATCCAAAAAGTTTCCCGTGGCATCAATATTTTTAGGCTTAATCAGAAAGTCTTATATTACTTGATAACGATATGAATACTTGCAGTAACTTTTAAAGAAACTAAATAAATCATCAAAAAGTGGCATGATTCTGAATTTGGAGGTTATTTCGGAATTGGTAGAACTGCACATAAAATATTGCAATCTAGATTTTATTAGCCTACTCTTTTTAGTGAAGTTCATATGAATATTAAAACTTGTGATATGTGTCAGCAAGTAAGAAATATTTCAAAAAGAAATGAAATGCCTCTAAATTTTACAATATAAGTTGAAATTTTTGATGTTTGGGAATTAGATTTTGTTGGACCATTTATACCTTCATATGGAAATTTGCATATATTTATTGCAGTAGAGTATGTATCAAAATGGATTGAAGCTATAACATTACCTAGATGTGATGCTTAGAGTGTTTCAAAATTATTAAATAAAAATATTTCTACTAGATTTGGAATACTGAGATTAATTATTATTAATAGAAGGTCTCATTTTAGGAATAAAAAATAGACAAATTTGCTATAAAGTATAAAATAGTGCATAAAATATCTACTGCTATTATCCCCAGACTAGTGGTCTAGCTGAAGTGTCTAATCCGAAGATTAAAAGAATTAAAAAAAAAACAGTAAATCCTAGCAAATTGAATTGGTGTGTTAGATTAGACACTACTTTATGGGTTTATTAGACTGCTTATAAAAATCTTATAGGAATGTCCCTAGAGATGCTTATTTTTGGAAAGACTTGTCACTTGCCATTATAATTGGAACATAAAGCGTTTTGGGCTATTAAGGAATTTAATTTCAATTTAAAGGACGCTGAGGAGAAAAGATTATTGCAATTGCATGAACTTGTGGAAATTAGAAATGAATATTATGATAATGCCAGAATTTATAAAGACAAAATTAAAAAAGGGCATGATTGAAACATAATAAGAAAGGAATTTAAGCCTGACAAGAAGTTTTTTTGTATAATACAAAATTATAATTATTTCCTAGAAAATTGAAGTCAAGATGGTTGGGGCCTTACACTATAATTAATGTTTATCCTTATAGATTTGTAAATATAAATGATCATAAAACTGAGAAAATGCTTAAATTGAATGGACATAAGTTAAAACCTTATTTTGAGGGGCTTAGACATAATTATAAAGAGCTTTTAATGTTGAGTCGTCTAGAGTAAAAACTGGGCCTGTCATGCTGACAACATTAAACCACCCATAGTTATCTTTATTAATTGATTTGATTTTATTTGTTTTTATTGTTTTAGATTTTTTTTAATATTAGTTAATTATACTTTAGAGTCCTATACATTCATAAATTTCATAAATTATATTAAGCATTGGTTTTATAGAAGATTTGAGAATTATTTATACCATAAGAGAAATGGTGTAAAATTTGTACTAGCACTGAAGAAACCAACTTAAAGAATGAGCGCCGATGTGATACATTTCAGTGTTGACGACACTGCAGTTCTGCAGTTTAGTTTGGAAGCTTCTAATTGTGGTTTTTGGTGTTCTTAGATGGATTTTTCTTCTTAATAACTCACATTGGTATTTTAAAGAAAAATAAGTTAAAAAAATGAAAATACATCCACCATATACGCATCCCATGGCTTCCCACTTCAAAGAAACTTCAAGATATGGGGCTTTTAATAGAGGAATATTCATCTGTTTTGAAGCACAGAAACGTTACGATAAAGTTCTCATGAAGAAGAGAATGATCAAAGAAATAGGTTTTGAGAATCTAGGGCGATATACTCCTAGTACGTAAGTGGAGGAAATCATTGTGCAAAGATGTTGGGAAGTGTTATGTTACACTACCGCTGTAGTCCTGCTTGTGGTAAAAGAATTTTATACAAATCTTCATGGGATCAATCAACGAGTCGTCTATGTTCGAGGTAGGTGGGTACCATTCACTCTTTCAAGAGTAAATGATTTATTTATGGATTGAAAGCATTCCAATTTTCCATTACGCTAATTTTTTCCCCATAGTATACATCAGGAATGAGGTGTATCGATACCTAACTAATGAAGATGGAAATTGAGAGATTCGAGATAACATACATAACTTTTTCTTCTTCATTATTAAGTTCTGACTCGATGACATGGCAACTCTTTATTTCTGCAAAATTACTCCCCATAATGAATATCAGTAAAGTTACGAAAGAAAGCTTTATTTTGAATTATTGTGTTCAAATGGGAAGACCTTTTGATGTGGGTGCAATAATTGTTAAATTAGGTTTTGATTACAAATGGACCTACATATGGGTTAGAACATCCATCTACCATATTCCTGCTCTGTTGCCAGTCACAGGTACCTTATGAAAGTTGGGAAAAAGTGCATCTTCCATGGAAGCCCATGAACCCTGAAATTAATTGTTACTGCAAAGATAATGGAGAATTTAATGATATGAATGTTTACTTGGATCAATCATAACAAAATTCATCACCTATACAGCCTTTTTTTACTGATTGTTCATATGTTATTCAGAAAAGGATTATGAAATTGGAGAAAGAGGTTCAAATTGTTATGAGTGCAATTAACAATATTAATAAATTCTTTAATAATCTGAATTCGAGGATGAAGGAGCACTTTGATCATACTGAGCCCATTGAAGATGGTATGATAAACATGTTGAAAAAAATACTTGGATTGTAGAAGATTCAACAGTTGAATTTCCATATCGTCCTTTCTATAACTTGTATTTGCACCACCAATCTATTGGAGCCATTAGAGGAGAAGATAGCTTAGATGATGAAGTGTAGTAACTTTGAAATATGGGCTGTTTTGTGTTTAAATTTATGTTTAATTGTGTTGAACTTGCTTAATTTAAAATTCTGAGACTTTTATTGCCTTACATTTATGTTTTATATTTTGTTTTAAGCATTAGTATGTTGAGGTATGATTTCGATGCTGAAATATATGTTGTGTGGTTTATTTTACTTGTGTGAAAGTTTGGATTGAAATTTGTGTTTGTAAGTGTTGGATTTTATATATAAATGTCAAGTTTTGTGTTTTTTATGAAATTTATTTGTTAATTGTCCACTTAATTATACAATTATTGCTAAATTAGGCTAATTAGTTGATAGCATGACTTAAAAATAACTAAAATCACGAAAATTTACAATATTGGAAATTTCGGTCTGGTGCCAACGGTGCCCAAATTTGTGCCGATGATGCCAGATAATCAAAACTTTATAGGGCCTTTTAATTTTACGAAAATAACACTGTCAAACCCATTTTTCCCATTTTCAGTCATCCTCTTCCTTTAGTCAATGCTGAAGCTTCAACTAAGGCTTGCATAAAGTCGAATCTGTTGCGATTTTAAGACAAGAAAGGCTTAGACTTCGTCTTCTCTTAGTAAGAGCTCTACTTTAAACTAAAATTTTTTTATTTTTATCATGAATTTCTCCAACATTATTGAGATTGAAAAATTTTAAGTTTTTAGAGAAATCTTTGAGAGTAGCCACGTTGTTAAGATTCTTACTCTTTAGATTGATTTTTCGATTTTAATACATTGTTATTATGCATTTATTTTGATTTATTTTAAATATTATAGAAATTCACATGGCTCCAAAAATGAGAGAAAATTGGATTTTGATGAGAAGAAATTTATAAATATGAGATCACAATATTATTTTAACACTCAACTCCTAATGAAAAAGTTAATTCAAGAGTGAGCTTTTGAAAAACTAGGAGGTGTTATAGAAAGGTTAATTGTTGCTCAACAGTGGTAATCCTTCTGCTACTTCATAGTAGTAGCAGTGTTTAACCTTGTAAGAAAATTTTATGCTAATCTTAAGGAGACCTCAGATGATTAAATTCGAGTTTGTTGGAAGATGTATGTTGTAGAATACTAAGCCTCTGCAGTTTTAAATGTTTGATGATTGTTCAATGTTGTGACTGTTCATATTTGTCATTTGTTATGTATGTAACTGAGTTTCATTTAGTTTTATGCATGTATCAAAACTACAAGATATCTTTATAGATGAATTGATTTTTCTTTTGTTTAAAAGTAAAGATCTTTTCTAGTTGAATGAATGTATTGCTGTACAAGTTTTGAACTCTTATCAAGATGAACTTTATATGTACAAAAAAAGTTCCATTTTGACATGGGTCTAAAGACTCCTAAATTTGAATGAAAATTTCAAACTTATAAAACAAGTTCTTAAAATTAAGTAATTCTCTAACACTGGGTAAAGTATAATACCTCCATAGTGTCCTATACCCAATGAAATGAAAATTTCAAATAAACTCTTCAAATAAATCAAAACAAGCCAATGAATATTCTTTTTAAAAAATAAAAATTAATAACTTCAAAACAAACACAAAACCAATAAATGGTTTTTAAACCTTAAACAACATTCAAAACAAACAAAATATGGCCATCAAAATATTTCTTAGTTTTGAGAACATCACCCTAAGACTATCCTATTATTGATTGGACAAGGTATAATTCCATCAGAGGTATCTTATATCCAAGTATAGTTAAAAAATTACAAACTGCTTCCAAACTTGCTTTTTCGGGTTAGTAAAAAGATGGTGCAAGCCCCATACGATATCAACATTATGGGAATAGGTTGATTAGTTTTAGGTTAGTTGAGACTCATTTTTGAGATCAATTCTTTAGGCGAAAAGCTTCTTCCTTACCTATCAAATACCAAAAGAAGCATAAGTTTAAACCATCAGAAGTTGGAGTATCATGATCAGCTTGATTGACATGAAATCAGTAGGGACAAACTAGTATGCAATCCATTGAGTTAGTAAATAAAAAATGTAATGTCACATATGTTTCCTTTAGTATAGCTCATCTTAAAATATTAATTGAATCTTATTTTTCTCCATTGTAAGTTGGAGTACGACCCACGAGGCACCAACACAATGTGATTGGGTTGATTGACTCTTACTTTAACATCAATCCTTTGAGTTAGAAAATTCAAATCAAGCTATATCAGTAAACTCATTGCACACCTAATATTGAATTAAAATCAAAGAAGCAAAAACAATCAAGAAAATGAAACAAATCGAATTAAAACTCTTAATATATATATAGTAAAACTTTTGCACATCTTTTGGTCGGTCATCACACCAACACAATGGGATTAGGTTAAGTAATCTTAGACCAATTAGGGTTCTTATTAGAGGTTTATCCTTTAGGCAAAGTGCCTTATTAACTTAGTCTATGGAATGCTAAAATATGTTTGCTCTTTATTAATAGAAAGTTGGAATATGCCCCTTTGTGGCTCCATCATGATATAGTCAGTTTAAGTCAAATTAGTTAGGGCTTGTTTGGTTGGCAATCCTTTGGGTCAGTAATAAATATGAAATCTGATTGTGATCTCATTCAGTGTAACCCATCGTAAAATTCATCTAAACATTCTCCAAGTCCATTCGAAGTTGGAACATGCCCTTTGTGGCACACTCACGAAGTGATAAAGTTGACTGATGATTCTATTACTGTTAGTCTGTTGAGCTAGTAAATCTAGAGTGGCTATGTCTTACTTTCATCAAGTATACTTAACACACACTTAAAAAGGTTCCTCGAACTTAGTTTGAGCTTACTCAAACTCTTTAATAAATTTGATTTTGGTCCATTAGATTTTGGATTATGCCTTTGTGGCACCCTTATGATGTGACTAGGCTGATTAATTCCAGATAGCTAAGTTTGGTACATTAAGTTTGTCCTTTATGTTGGTAATTCTAAGTTGAAGTGAATCCTTCCAATGAGCTTTTTATCAGTTCAAATTATCACATACTAATAGAGATATATTTTCCCCCTTCTATCAAAGTTGGTCTTCTCGATTGGGTAAAATAATCTGAATGAACTAACACCTTTATTGAGTAAAATGTTTATAAGGGATACATCCATGTAAATCATTGCTAAAGTCATTCATGTCATCCCCAGAATCAGAACGTTGTGCTTAGAGTTAGAGTGAACCAATTCCCTTAAAGTGGCAGGGCTAGGAGATGTCGGTGGATTTTTGGGTCCAATCTATGCTACACTGCAGATTTGTAAATCTGGGGCAAGTCATTGGGCAACTGTCAAAAGTGTGGAATCTATTGAACTACTTCTTGTAGTTTTGTTGCCTTTCCCCTAGCTTATAGACTATTAATCGATAAGAGTTTAGTTTTGCTGTTCACACAATGGTTAATTAAAGCTAAAATATAGTTAATATTCCTGTAGTACAGTCATTTTATTTGCTTAGGATAAGACAGTTAGATTTGGTTATGCCTTAACAATTCCCTTCCATAGACCTAGCTGATAGATTTATCAAAAGTTGGAGTATGCCCATCTAGCTCCATCACAACATATATGCTCATTCACTTAGATAGTATGTTGTGGTTGTTGATGTGGGTTAATGTGTTAAATTAAGTAAATCTAAGTTAGGATGAAGTTATTAGCATAATATAGCTCAATGGAATGTCAAAGTATTCCCTATCTTTCCCTATGTTTGTCAGTTTTGTTGAGTGAACCAGCCTAAAAATGACTAGTGCCTTTGCTCTTTCAGCTATTGATTGGTCCTAGTATAGTCATTGCAACCTCAGAAGGATAGATAAACCCATCTAGGGTGGACCGAGGGAAATGGGTTGGCAATCACTCTTAAGAGGTTTTGATTCACTATTTTTTATTATATTTTTGGGCGAACAAAGCAGTGAATAATGTTTAATGCAACCTATATTTTCCCTGGGAACCTTTCTATGTCATTAAAAAACTAAAAAAAAATTAAAAACAAAAATAAAAAAAAGACAACAAAATGAACTTAACAACTCCTATTCGGTTCATTGAATTTAATACCCAAACAGGATTGGACAAGTCAATTTTTTGACACTGCAGACTTAGTAAGTATATGCAGCCCTTTGGTATAGTTGTTGCATACTACAAAGAACTCTTAGAAATTATTGTCCAATGGATCACTTCTATGTTATGTTTTAGCTCTGAGAATAGTTATGCTCTAAACAATCCACTTCAATCTAACCCCGACTTGATAGTATAGATCCCTATTATCTATTCTATTGAAGTCACCATACACACAACTGAGATTGAAAATAGGTTTGTATAATTTTATTTTGCCAATGTGTCTAGTTATGTTTTTTAGCTCTTAAAACTTTTTGTTTTAGGTTGGATGAAGATCCTTAAGCTTTATCGCCAAGCATATACATTTTCAATTCTTAAAAGTTTTCATCTTATGTGGGATATAAGTCATTATACTTTTCTGTCAAGCATAGAGTTTTCAAATATTAATTCTCCTAGTCCCAGTCTTTTGAATATTGATAGAGGCATAAGGTTAATGCTTGCACCCAAATCACATAAAGCTTTTCCACAGAATCTTTCTCCGATTGCACATGGAATTATGAAACTACCAGGATCTTTAAGTTTTTCAGGAAGCTTTTTCTGAATTATCGTATTGCAGTCCTCACTAAGTGCAACGATCTCATTTTCTTCAAACTTCCTCTTTTTTTTAAGAATATCCTTCATGAATTTCACATAGCTTGGCATTTGTGCTAGGGCTTCAGCAAATGGAATATTAATAGTAAGCTTCTTTAATATCTCCAAGAATTTTGAAAATTGCTTATCCAACTTTTGTTGACGAAGTCTCTGAGGAAATGACGGTGGTGGTTTTGGTAAATCAACCTTAGGTGGAGAAATAGGTCTTTCAAAACCTTTTGGAGTTTCCTCTTTGGGACTTTCAATCTCTTCTTTCTCTACTTCAGTTTCTTTTTGAACTCTACCTTCCAATTCTTTTCCATTTCTCAGTTGAATTGTTTTTACTTGTTCTTTTTTCTTTTCTCTTGGATTCACTTCAGTATTACTTGGAAGCATTCCTTGGGATCTATTACTTAAGGCATTTGCAATTTGTCCCCATTGATTTTTAATATTTCTGATGGTTGCTCCTTGAATTTATAATTGATTTCCCATGTGTGAAACTACTTCTATAGACAACTTCTTCTCCTTTAATTGTAAAGCATTGTTATAACCTGAAGGATAAGTTAGTCTATTATTATTATTACCTTGGTTATTTCAATTCCCCGAAGGGTTTACTTGGTGGTTCCCCCATTATTGATTAACACCACCTTGATTATTGGTATTCTAGTTAAAATTTGGATGATTCTTCCAACTTGGGTTATAATAATTGGAATATGTGTTGTTAGGTTTACTTATAGCATTCACAGTTTCTGGTGAAGAATAAGAATCAACCATTTGGCCTAATGAATTTCCTTCCACCATGAGATTTGGCTGAGAAAAATTCATCCCAAATTGGTCTATCTTCCTTGATATAGTAGCAACTTGATTTGCTAACATTGTAAAAGCATCATTCTCATAAACACTGGCTACCTTTTAGGATTTAACCTTTCATAAGGCCATTGAAAATTATTAGTAGACATTTCTTCAATTAAAACATAAGCATCAGAAAATGGTTTAGACATTAATGATCCACCAGCAGCAACATCGATGATTGATCTAAGAGATCCAACTAATCCATTATAAAAAGTCTGAATTATTAACCAATCTGGTATCACATGATGTGGAAATTTCCTGAGGAGATCTTTAAATCATTCCCATGCTTCATATATTGATTACCCTTCAAACTGACAAAAAGATGTTATATCATTTCTCAACTTAGCAGTCTTAGATGGTGGAAAATATTTAGCAAGGTATTTTTGTGATAGTTCACCCCAAGTTCTTATTGATCCGGGTGGTAATGAACGTAACCATATTGTAGCTTTATTCCTTCATGCGAAAAGAAAAAGTCTAAGTCTAATAACATCATCCGAAACACCATCATATTTAAAAGTAGCACACAACTCTAGAAAATTAGCAAGATGGAAATTAGGATCTTCAGTTGTTGCTCCCCCAAACTGATTATTAGACACCATTTGGATAATAGCAGGTTTAAGCTCAAATAAATTAGCAGCTACTCCAGGATTTTGAATACTACCATGAAATTCATCTACTGTAGCGTTAACATGATCTCTTAAAGGTCTTAATTTTTTATGGAAGCCTACATTTTGATTTTGATGATTTGTCATTTCTTGATTATTTTTATATTTTTCTGTATTTTTAATTTTTTTGATTTTTCTGATAGTTCTTTCTAATTCAGAATCATACGGCACAAGTCCTTCAGAACCTGAACTACGCATACAAGAATAAAATAAAAAAAATCACAACACACTGACAAAAACAAAGAGAAGTAAAAAGTTAAAATTTCTTAATTCTCTTTAAAATGCAATTTAATTGTTTTCCCCGACAACGGCGCCAAAAACTTTGGTTCTGCCCGAGTATTTATACTTACAAATATGATATGAAAATTGGCAATAGCACCAAAAACTTGAATCAGCACCGATATATATATGTTGATGATTTTGATTTATAATGTGGATACTACGCAAGTATACGTAACGTTTATTAAGTAATATAGGACTTTCTGATTAAGCCCCGAGATATCGAACCCACAGGGAAAATGTAAAATCTTTAAAGAAATAAAAAAATTATATTTTTTTCTTTTTTATGCCTTTTTAAAGTATGTGTTGATTTTGAAAAGTTTTGAAAGTTGAATAAAATGTTAAGGAAGAAATTAAAATTATAATAACTGAAAACACTGTATGTAAAATACTATTAACTAAAATATCTTTTTCTTTCCTTTTATGAAGTAGTAATAATTATTAAAGTATTGTTGTGGAAGTATTTAAATTTTGTTGTGACAGATAGAAGAAAATGTATTCTTTACCCTTACTTGGTTCTACAAAGAACATAGGTTAATTTGAAATTTTTATCATTTTGAACATGGTTAGACATGGAAGATACCAGTCTCTCACTCTAGAGTTCCCACGATTCCCACCACATGGGGGCTAACTTTTCATAACAAAACACAAAACTTCAAACTAAATTAGGGGGTTTTAGCCTATCACTCTAAAATCCTCTAATTTTACTCCCTTCCATAAAAATATCTTCTAATATTATATTCAATTATATGGACTGCAATTCTCACCCATATAATTGCATGTGATTCTTACATAATCTCAAGAAATTCTACAACTTAACAGACCAAATTAAGAAGTAAACAAAGTTTTTAGAATCAATCTTCACAACTTCTTCCAACTTTTAAACACTTATACTTTCCACAACAATTCTCTATAAATTAATTACTTCTCCATTTAAGAAAGAAAAAGATAAAGTAATCTACTCAGAATGCTTTGAGAAAATGCAAAAACACATTGATTTGAAATTAAAAACCATAAGCAAAACAACAAACAGAAACAAGTATTAATTAAAAACTAAATGTATGAACAAAAGTAAACACTTATCTGAAAATTCTCTCCACAAGACTCAGGAAGTTCCTCTGAAACTTTAACTCTTTACTAAACTACTCAGAGCGGATCTCCCAACTTCGATGACTCAGAATAACTTTAGACTTCAATAAAAACTAAAAATAAAACGAAAGAAAAGAAGTGGGAAGAAGAAGACTTAACTCTGACCCTTTTGTCCTCTCTACTCTCTACTCCTACTCTTAATAAAAACTAAATAAAATTCTGTAAAAATGCAATGGAAGAACCCTTCAAAATGCAAAGGAAAGGCTCCTTTTCTACTCTCTACTCCTACTCTTAATGAAAAATCTCTTCAAAATGCAAGTGGAAGATCACTTAGTCATTCCTAAGACTCTCTTTAAATAGTAAACCAAAAGGTGCCTTGGTGTCTCTTCAAAATGTGTCCAGATTCAATGTATCTATCAAAGAATGCACCTGTTCATTCAAACTTGCCGCCCAAAGGAATTTATGGAAGTTACCACCAAGTGTTGCATCCCATACCCTTTGAAATTGGTGCCAAATTCCTTTAGAATTCAATTTTTAACTGTGGCGGCTAAGCGCCGGCCCAGCGGCGCTTAGCCGCCAGTTCCAAAATTTTGATTTTTCATTTTTTTTGCTAAAAATTTGATCCGATTTTGCTCCTTTCATCATGACCATCCATTTTCATCATACCTGCAATAAAAACACAAAATACCTTCCATTAAAGTGCAATATCATTAAAAATAGGTATAAAAATGTGCATAAAAATACTATATATTTTAGGTGTATCAATATCTTCCATTAAAGTGCAATATCATAAAAAAAGTATTACAAATTGTTTAAAAAATTCTATATATTTTAGTTTTATCAAATCTCCTAAACTTGAAATGTTACTTGTCCTTAATTGACCATATAATCACATAAAAATCATATATTAAATTATGTGAACTAGTTTCTTTAAGAGTTCCCAAAATTTGGTTCTAGAAATGTAGTAGTCCAATTTAGAAAATATTTTAGTAAAAGAGATCAATTTAAAGTTTAGAAATCTCTTATGTAAAGTTTAATGAAAAATATGAGTTCCTCTCTTATTCAGAAATACTTGTAGATTTTTCAAAATATAGGACTTAAGCATTGTATATCTTTACTTAAAAATATTTACTAAAAATAATTATACTAACTATTTTATATTCATAAACTTCAAAATTTTCTCAAGTCTTATACTTTAGAAAGATCATGTGTGGAACCATATTTTGATTAGACACTTAAATCCTCAAGCTTCTCCTTTCTTTTCACATACTATTTTTTCACATTTCTTTTTTTCTCTTTTCTTTTTTTCTATTTTTTTTTAACTTTTTTTATTTTTTTTCCTAAGGGAAAGAATACTATATCTTGACTATATCTTGATAGGCCTTTAATAATTTTGAATTTCACCCTCCCTTTCCTAAAGTATAAGGTAGATATATCTCTTTCACTTAGAAATGCAATAAAAGTTTTGAAAATTATTGTTAATATAAGAAATTTAAATATTAAAAATTCATGTCTAATCTATCTATTTTTCCACAAATACAACTTTTCCTACTAAAGATAGTTAGAAAATATTTATTATTTCTTCATTAAGAATTTATTAAATTTAAAAGTTTCATCATTAATATAAATTTTAACTAAATTCATTACTTATTTCTATATTCAAAATTTTACTTCTCAAATATAACTTCATACACATAATTATTTTTCAATCAAAATCAAAATTTTACTTATAGCACATTTAAGAACAAAGAAAATTGAAGTTTTTAAAAATTGTTTTTCATCCGCCCCCAAACTTTAAAGTTTTTTTTTATGATAAAACATTTAAGCATAGTAATAAGATATATGGGTAGGATTTAAAAACTATAAGTATCATGCTTGTCATAAGTTTTATATCCTAAATATGCACGTATAACAATTAGACATAGGATTAAAAACAACTAGATCAAATTTTAACTTTTCATTAATAAAATAAATTCAAAAGACTTCTAAAGTAGTGAAAGAAATAAAATCAAATTCACACACACTTAAAAATAAATCCACAACTAAAATATATGGTTGTAAATTAAAAAGTTAAGCATGAAATTTAAATAGTAGATTTTATTAGTGTTTTAAACCTTTCTAATATTTTTAGGAATAAGTTATACAATAATAAACAAAGCACACTACGAATTCACTAACACATTTACTACCAAAAAGACTAACAATCACATCACATAATACCAACAAACAACATCCACAAATAACATGAAAACAAACAAAAGTCTCTCTCCATCTAATACATCAATCAGTAAAATCGAAACAGAAATAGAAATTTAACAACTCATACAAAATAAAAATTTCAAACATACAACATAACGTAACAGTACACAACACATACAAAACTTAATCCTAATCCTCATCTTGTTTCACATCATCATCTCCTTCATTCCAAGCACGAGCAGGCTCAAATGAGGTAAAGTGTGGATGTGGAGTTAACACAACACTATAATCTCCTCTGATCAATCCATCCATATAACTATGATAAATCTCTTCATAATCACTGTATCTGAAGATAATCCTCAATGTGATCTAACTTTTCTTCTATATCATGAAATCTATCCATAGTATAAATTATATAATCTTTCATTTTACTCAAAAGTTCTACTTGCGAATCAGAAAACTGACTTGATGATGCCTAAGATGTGGAAGCACGAGATGTAAACAAGTACAAACCACAAGTCTTTAATCCAAGATTCTTTGATAAGATCTCTTCTTTTCTCATACTTTAACACATTAAAAAAAACAAATACTTAAAACATAACAACCTTATAACACACAAAAATTCATAAAACACTAAACACTAACAACAAACATGACTAACTCACAACTTAATACGACATAAGAACTTAATTTCATTCTCCATTAGGTGGAGCATATCTGCACGGCTTATTTATAGGTAGGTTATGAGTTTTAGAAAGGGGGGTTGCCTACAGAAGTTGTCGGTGAATTTTAGATTTTAAATTTAATTTATATATATATATATATATATATATATATATATATAATTTGGAAAGTAGCATTTGATTTTTGAAAATATGAGACCAAACTGATCTCATGTTACTAATAGTTTAAATAAAGGAGCATTCCATCACAAGTGACATGTCTATTTCAAAGAGTAGACATATCACTTGAAAATGAAGCTCGATTAAATAAACTAGTAATTTTATGACATGTGTTTGGTCTGCGAAACAATTTTATAAACCTACAAGTTCCCCTATCTAATATAAAAGAATTAGATAGGGTTTATATTACCTGGGTTCTTAAAGTTCCCTATAAGGGCAAGCTCCTATAGTTAATTACATCCTAAATGTTCGAGGACACTTAATAAAATTCTCGATAAAGATCCGTGGTTTTGCTTTCAATAATTTCAAACTTTAAGCATTCAAAGGATTCAATTTTGGAATTTTAAAAGGGATTGGATCAAATTTGGAATATCTTATTTTGGGGATCCAATGGAAGAAAGGTAGGAGAAGCAGAGGATTCAAGAGGAATCTTGGCAACTTTCCAGATTATCCTATGGTTTGGCTTCAATTTGATAAAATTTATTTAATATTGCAATCCTGCCAATTTTAATTAATTAGGACTTATACTCGCATGATATAATCATACAAATAGCTTGAAAGTTAGGAGGGTTTATGTCATATCGGATGACAACCTCAGAATCCTAAGGTGAGTTAGGGCTTAATTTTCATAACATGATTATGCAAATGCCTAAGAAAAAAAAATGAGGTTTTATATTGCGCTAAGTAAACTACCTCGAAATCCTATGGATAATGGTTTAATTTCTAAGGAATGGTTAAGTTGGTAAAGATATGTTTTGCTGTTAAAGATGGCTGTGCTGCCCACCGCGCTAGGTCCAAGCTCCTTGTTATTGCAGAGGGTTTAGTTTAAAGAGGTGACAATCAGGGGATGAGAGAAGTGTTATGGTTTAGAGGTTGAGTTTTAAGTTCAATGTCTTAAGTTTTATTAAGGGAAATCTTAAAGTTGATTAAGCAAAACGGGTTAAGATCCCACGGTTCCATCATCCCGACACCACTATTTTCATCAGATTCACTTAGTCCAAATGAATGTGCTAAACTCAACTGAATGAGTTCCACACTTTCATTTAGACAGTGGGAAATCTCATTAGCAACACGTGGGTTACATCATCCGATGGATTCTCGATCATCCAACGAGATGTTTTAATTTTAGTTACAATTGCAGGTTTTGTTTTTGTTGGAAATTAAATTTTAAGTTGTTTAAACATGCTGGGTTCGCTCATTTTCACAATTTTATAGAACAGAGGAAAATATAACATTTAATAAATTGTAGAATGTAAATTGTAATAAACTTAAATGTGTACCTAAGAGTCTCCTTGTTTCCACCAACTGCAACTCAAAATGCTTGTTAAGGCATATATTTATTTGCAACAAACACCTAGGTAAAGCTAAGGGAAGGTTCAGATCATCTACCAACCCTATGATGTCTAGGTTCAAATTCTCTTTGTCTATCAATTCCTATGACGTCTAGGTTGAAGCCCTAGTTGTCTATTAAGTCCTATGATGTCTAGGTTGAAGTCCCAGTTATTTTAAGGATGATTTTCTTCATCAAAGAACAATGAAGTCCAATTGTTCTTTTAAGACATCTCATTAGGTTAGGGAAGTGTTCGGGACTTAAGCCCTGAACATCTTCCTAAACGCTTTCGAGATTATCTTTTGAGTTCAATTAGTTTCATTGTAGTGATGAATCATTCACCCGAGTTGTTTTAAGTTAGTTGGAAATGTTTTCCTCTTGCTCAAAGAACATAGATGTTTTGATTATCTGTTAAGTTAGGTGACGTTCACTTGACATTTCACTTAAGAATTATGTGGGTGAAAGCCTTTAGGGCAAATTTGTTCATTAACGCACTTAGCTAATTTGTCTAAGGTTGGGTTGATGTTTTAAGACTGTTTCAAATTAATTATATTATTTTAGTTTAATTGTGATTTTCTTAAGTTATTTCAATTTTATTATGTCATTTCAAAAGCTCTTAGTTATTTTAAAATTATTTTAACTTTAATTTTAGTTATATTTAATTTAATTGTGTTGATTTGAAGTTTATTTTAATTTAGTTGTATGAATTTTATTTTTATTTAAAGTTGATTAAATTATTTTAAAATTATTTTAAATTAATTATATTTAACTTAAATCATTTTTTATTAATTATGTCATTTTAAAATTATATATTTTTTTAATTTAATTTTTTATTTTTATTTTTATCTTAATTCAATTAATTATTTTATTTTTTTTAAAATTATTTTTTAATTTAATTAATTACATTATTTTTAAAATTATTTTTAATTTAATTAATTATATTATTTTAAAGTTATTTTTAATTTAATTATCTTAGAAATTGTTTTAATTTGATTATTTAATTTATCTTATTTTCATTAATGAGTCTTTAAATTAAGATTAAGTGACATTTGATCTCTATAATTAATTATAGGTTAGAATTAAGAAGTTAATATTTCCCAAGATTAAGCCCCTTCACCTCATATCTTCTGTTTTAATTAACTTCCAAATTTTATTTAAGGAAATTATAATTCTTTTTTTATGTTAAAAAAAGTGACAAATGAGTTTCTACCCTTTAATTCCATATGTTTCAATCATCTAAGGAGATTAATTAGGATCGTTTATTACCCATACCCATAATTAAGCCTAAATATTAATTAAGGCTAAATTTCAATAATTAGCATTTTCCCCTTAGGCTTGTTCACTTCATAGTTGATTAAATATAGCTCAAATGAGTTTGAAATTTTTATGTCGCCTAACTCATAGGTCAATTAAAACATCAGAGGAGAAAATGTGATTTTTCTGATTTAAATTTAATTTATATATTTATTTTAATGCAAAATTGGAGTTTTTAATGAAAAATCAATAACTTGACCAAGGAAAGACCTATGACTTTGAAATTTTTACTGGAACTGACCCTTGACTAGAGGACCATTTGCACCAAAGTTAGGGATTTTTTAAGATTTAATTTAATTATTAGAATTATATTAAGTTCTAGAGTATTAATTCATTTTAAAATATTTTAAAGGTGGAAAAATTAATTTTATATTTCTAGAAAATTTCACTGTAGTCAAGGAATCCGGGGAGAAATTTTATTTTTTTTTATTTGTTATTTGATTTATTATAATTATTTTAGTGGAAGGTTAAGAAAATTCATTTTTAAATGTTAAAAAATTTTCATAGAACTTTATAAATTAATATCTTAACATAGAGACTTAGGAAAACTATTTTGATGGTTCCCAAGTGATTAGGAGACCAAATGTGAAATTTTGGTGAATTTTTATATTTTTTTATTTTTTATAATTTTTAATTTTTAAATATTTAAAAAATGATTAAAAATCAAATTTTTATCAAAAATGCAATTTTATATTTCTTGAACTCCTCTAATCACAGAGAACTCCTAAAATTAATTTGGTGAATCCTTGAAATGTGTTTTGGGTTTCATGAATTTTTTAATGTGCAAAACGGTCATGTCCCTTAATTAATTCATTTAATGGGTCAAATTAATTCCAATTGATTTGAAATTTTTATGTGAGGTTCCTTTGATCCTAAGTGACACTAGAGAATTGATCTCATGTGATTTTGATGTGTGATTACTTCTAATTAATTAAAATTAATTTTTGAGGTTTTCGCCAAATTAAAGTTTGTTTGATTGAAATAAATTATGAGATAATTTTCTATTGTTCCTCTGGTCAAAGAGAACACACCCAAATTTTTCTAGAATTTTTTAAATTATATGCTAATTATAATAATTAATTAATAAAGAAAATGGGCATAAACTTAAAAAATGGAGATATCCTGATACGAATCTTCTCTGACTTTAGAAAAATCAGGGAAGATTCCACACGATGCATAGAACAAAATACCAAAATTTCAAGTTATGGTGAAACTACTACATGCAAGAAAATTGAAAGATTGAAAAAACTATTTAATTAATTAAAAATAAAATATGCATCAAATAAACATGCAATTACTTTCACATTATTCTTATTGTTCCAGTAAGTAAGAGGGTATTTTTAGTTTATTTTGTTGGAGTTTTCTAGGCAAAGTTATGATTTTTTGAAGTCTAGGTTCAAAATAAATAAAGAAAAATCCCTAAATTCCTCACTTGCCACCTCATCCTCGTACCAAACGAGCGGGAAAATAGGTATCGCGGTCGGGTTGGCTGGCGCAGTTCCGATTGGTGGCTCCCCATCAGACGGTTATAGTTCATCTTCTTCCTTTGGCATCCACCCAAAACCGTCTACATTCAAACCTCAATATCTCCCTCGATTCTCAACGAAATTGAGTTAATTATTTTTTTTAAATGATCATCTAAACTTGAGGAACATATCTATAAAGTGTGATGCTCTTAAAGTAAGTAAAGATTTATAAAAAATTAAAATGAAATCGGTTGGAGGAGAAAATTTCAATACCTTTGTCAAAGAGGTGAGGCCTCAATTGGAAATGTTTGGGTTGAGCTTAGGAATGCTAGAATGACCTTTGGAAATAATTTGGCAGAGTCTCCCCAAGGTAAATTTTCATCTTCTCTTCTTAGCCATGATATGTGAGTTTAAATAGAGGAGCTTGGGTGGCCATGGGGGTCGATTAGTGGGTTTAAAATGTGTGCTAAGGTGGAGGGGAGGTCAGAGTTTGATTTTGGTGCAATTAATTTGGGATTGTCATGTGTAAAGTCAAGATTCAAATGGCATGGGTGTAAGGGGCATTTTGGGTCAATTTGGGTCAAGTCATGAAATTGGGTTTGGTTCACCCCCTAAGGTTGGTGTGGGCTGAAGGGAGATCATTTGGTTCAACCAAGAGGAGTGGAAAAGTCCCCATCCAAGAAGATTTGGCTAAGCAAGGGTAAGGGTGGAGCATAAAAGAGATTAAAAAACTTTATTAAGAGAGGTGGAAAGTGGCTCATCCTTCTCCCGAAGATGGTATGGTGAGGTGAGCATGACCCTCATGGCTAACATATGGCTTGGGGCAAAGCTTCATGGCTTGCATTTGGCTTAGCTAGGCTTGGTCAATTTGCATAAAAACTGATTTTTAATTTAAGTGGTATTTTTGTAAAGTTTTTCATAAGGCTTGATTTTGGAATAATTTGATGATGAATTTGAAATCTTAGGCAAATCATTTAATCAAAGGGATGATGAATTGATAATTGGCATGTGGGCTTTTGAGTGGATTTGGGCTAATTGAAGTGATTTAGCTCATGGGCTTGACTTTGGGCCTTTAAATTTGGGGTGAACTTGAGCTTGAGTTTGGGTTCAGTTTGGGTCAGAATTTGGGCTAAGTGAATGTTGTGTTTGGATTAGGAAAGTGTTATGAAGAGTTTGAAAAAGATTTGGAGTGATTTTTAATTGAATTGGATGATCAATTTGGTGGATTTAGACATAGGGTCAATTTTGGGTGAATTGGGTTAAGTTGGGTTTAGGTTGAGCTAATGTTGGGTTAAGGGCCAATTGAATGTTGCAAAATGTTTATGGGGATGTTATGAGAAGTTTAGAATTCAATTGGGAAAATTGGTTGACATTGGGTTCAATTGGGTTATGTTTGGGTTTAAAATAAATCAATTTGGGGTTCTTGGTAAAATTGGATTAGTTTGACAAAATTGAGCTATGGTGTAGTTGAAGAAAATAAAATTGGGAATTTTTGGAACATTTTGGGATTTTTTGGGATTTTTTTAAATTTTCAAAATTTTTGGCTATGAAGGGCATTTTAGTAATTTTGGGGGTTTGGGGGTAAGTGCCGAGAATGCTGAATTAAAGGCCCGAGGTGGTTTAGAAAGAAATTTGGAGTAAAAAAAAGTGCCCGGGGTCATTTTTGATTTATGTGGAAGGTTTTATGAATCCTGGAGCATTTTTTAAGTATTAGCTATTTTGGCCGCGAGGGGCCCAAAGGTAGCTCGGAGGTATGTCATGTTTACAATCAAACTTCTCAGTTTGATGAGAGGAATATTTTGCAATGATTTTTTTTTGTGAGCCCAGGTGACTGTGGAGTTTTGAGTTTCTGGGCCCTTTTTAGGGGCAATTTGGTAATTTTGGGAGAGTATAAGGGCCGGGAGTCAAAAATTGAAATTCTGGAAAAAAATGAAGATTGATTAGATGTGAGTAAAATGAAACCATTTTGGTTAAGCCATGAAGCCATGTTAAGCTCACAATAACCATGAGTGGACTCATTTTAGGCACATAATATGTTGTTCCTAACCCTCTTAGCCATGGGCTTAGGGGTCGAGGTCCATCCATATGACTTTCCTACATGAGTTAGGAAGCCAAGTTGGGTAAGAGTAGTTTTAGGGTTCGGAATGTGTGTGAGAGTGTAGTCTGTGCAGGTTAACCTGAACAAGACCAGACTACCCAGAGTAATCCTAAGGCCAAAGAATTCTATTGGAACTCATCCTCTAACCTCCACATTTAATTTTTAACCTTCCAAAAGAGCTTGGAGGTTTATGGTCATCTGTGTGGGGTTCAAGAAGAGTTAAGAAGTGTTTGAATTTCTAAGTGATGAGTCCCATTTCTAGTCCTCTAGAATAGTCAAAGAGAAAATCTATGGCTAGATCTTAAGCACTAAAGAGAGAGAGATCCCACCTCACCAAAAATGAGATCAACAAATGGACCCCCAATAGGTGTGATGTGCTAAAGGAGCACTCCGCACGTATTGGCGTTGACCGAAGAGATCAACTAAACCAAAACAGACGTCAAAAACAACTCTCTCAGAATAAATGGAGAGAGCAAAGAAAGTTCCCGCTGAGGATTATCTGGTGAATTTTCACTGTGGAAGTCTACCGGACTCTCGCTGGGGAGGAAATGTGAAATCTTTCAAAATGAAGCAAATAATTTAAAATTCCACATTCTGAAGGAGGACACAATCAGATTTGTTTTAGAGCTTAAGATTGAAAATTTCAATATTTGAGCTAAAGAATTTGAGTTTGGAATTTGAAGTTTGAAATTTTGTTTTGAATTTGAAATTTGGAATTTTGGTTTAGTTTTTGTGTGATTTCATTTAAGTTGAAAATGTTGATTTTGAATCTGAATTTGAGGTTTCAAATAATTTCATTATGCGAAAGTTCGTGAGAAAAGTTTGAATTTGGTAAGATGAATTGATCGAATTGGAATGAGAGATGGAAGTTCGGCTCCAGCCTCAAAATTAATATGAGAACTGGAAGTTCAGCTCCAGCCTCTAGAATTGATTTAAGAACTGGAAGTTCGGCTCCAATCTCAGGAATTTATTTGAGAACTGGAAGTTCGGCTCCAGCCTCGAGAGTTGATGTTCTACGACGAGAACTTTAACTTGAACCATTGCGATAAGAAAGGATCTTAAAGCAATGCGGTGTCGGATACTGTGATCCCCAACCTCTAAAACTTGAAAGAAGATCATTGCAAAACAATGCAGTATCAGATGTTGGGATCCTCAACCTCTAAAATTTAACAGGAGCCATTGCAAAGCAATGCGGTATCAGATGTTGGGATCCTCAACCTCTAAAATTTGAAATTTTGAATTTGAACTATTGCGATAGGAAGGAATCCTAAAGCAATGTAGTTTCAGATGTAAAATCTTCAATCTCTAAAATTTGATTTTCGATTTGAACCATTGTGATAGGGAAAGATCCTAAAGCAATGCAGTATCGGATGTTAGGATCCTCAACCTCTAAAATTTGAATTTTATTTGAACCATTGCAATAGGGAAAGATCCTAATGCAATGCGATATTGGATGTAAAATCCTCAACCTCTAAAATTTGATTTTTGATTTGAACCATTACGATAGGGAAAGATCCTAAAGCAATACAATATCGGATGTTGGGATCCTCAACCTCCAAAATTTTATTTTTGATTTGAACCATTGCGATATCGAAAGATCCTAAAGCAATGTGGTATCGCATGTAAAATCCTCAACCTTTAAAATTTGATTTTTGACTTGAACCATTGCGATAGGGAAAGATCCTAAAATAATGCGATATCAGATGCTTGTATCATCAACCTTTAAAATTTGATTTTTAATTTGAACCATTGCGAAAGGGAAAGATCCTAAAGCAATGAGGTATCAAATGCTAGGATACTTAACCTCTAAAATTTGATTTTTGATTTGAACCATTATGATAGGGAAAGATCCTAAAGCAATGCAGTATTAGATGTTGGGATCCTCAAACTATAAAATTTGATTTTGAATTGAACCATTGCGATAGGGAAAGAACCTAAAGCAATGAATTATCAGATGTAAAATCTTCAACCTCTAAATTTTGATTTTTGATTTGAACCATTGCAATAGGGAAAGATCCCAAAGCAATGCGGTATCAGATGCTGGATCCTCAACCTCTAAAATTTGATTTTTGATTTGAACTATTGCGATAGGGAAAGATCCTAAAGCAGTGCGGTATCAGATGTTGGGATCCTTAACCTCTAAAATTTTATTTTGATTTGAACCATTGCGATAGGGAAAGAACCTAAAGCAATGTGGTATCGGATGTAAAATCTACAACCTATAAAATTTTCTTTTTGATTTAAACCATTACGATAGGGAAAGATTCTAAAGCAATGCGATATCGGATGGTGGGATCCTCAACCTCTAAAATTTGGATTTTGATTTCGTGATTTATTTGCAAAGATTTGTAGTGTCGGTTTAAAAAGTGAAGAATTTTGGAGTTTTTAGAATTTCATGAAAGTTGTAAAATATTTTTGTGGAGAGAAACGGATTAGGAGGGAATATGAGGATGCTACCTATCCCATTCAAAATAGTTGATCGAAAAGTTACTGGTTTGGAATGGATACGATTCCTCGCCATCAGAACCAAATCAAAAACCTCGTGGCTCCGTGTCAATAGAATCGACTACTCCTATCTCAGATAAGGGACATAATTGAAGGGATTGGATTTTAGATTTGGAAGTTTTGAATATGAATTTGATTGGGATTTGATTTGAGATTCAAAATGAGAATATATTTGAGTACAGATTGGAGATTCAGATTTGAGGTTTATTTTTAATATTGAGATTCATTTTTTTTTGTTTCGATGATTTAAGTTCGACTAGATTTAGATTTCAATTTGATTTCAGATTTCATTTTGATTTGAAGTTTCGTTTTGATTTGAAGTTTGTTTCGTTATCTTATTCAATTTTTTTTTAAAGTTTTCATTTTTTTTATTTATTTGTTGTCATTCGTTGGGGAATTTATTGTTGGTTTTTTTGTGATGTTTTATTTTATTCATTTATGTTTCACGATTTTTTATTTATTTTTATTTTTTTAGTTAAGGTTTGGACCTAGTCATAAGCAAGTACGACATCTATGCTTCGTAGAATAAGGCTATCTTTGAAACATTACAATGCGCAGTACTTAAGGTATCATCCACTGACTGAAGGCACGTTCAGAAAATAACATAGTCTTCAAGGTACTATCGAAATTATATATTCTTTCAAGTATCTACAGTGATGTGTTTTCTCTATGGACACCACGGCTAAAGAGACTACAATTTCACAGCTTCGTTTGTAGCAGTTGTTGTTTGCTTTGACATTAAGTTCTACTGATTGTCCAATTTTTCTTTGAGAAGTCACTTTGACGCTCTTCAAATAGATGTTAGAGTTGTATCTGCTAAGCAAGTTGATGGTTTTTGATCTGACATTGGATAAGTATTTGCCAGGAATCAAAGACATGACTTCAGGTTCAAATTATCATTAGTTGTTAATAACATAGCCCTTTTTTTACTTCCTTCTTTTTTGGCCTAAGTAGATTTCAGAATTTATGCTCATTTGAGTAAAATATTTTGATTGTCCAAAGATATTTCTGAGCCAATTAATGATCAGCCAAAAGGCATAAAATCAGTTGACTCCTTTCAAACTATAATATCAGAAGAATCATCTTAAGGTAGTTTTTCAAGTTTTATTATTCAGGGGAGGATTAAGACTCCAATTTTTGATTTTATGCCTACCTCAAGCTTCTTCTCAGGGAGCCTATTTATTTCCTTTTCTCTTTTTTCTTTTTTTTAAGCTTTTTTGCTTTTTTTATATTGAGGATTACTATTTCCGGTGGAGCCCATGTTAAAGATTTCGAATGCGTGAATTGGGACCCAATTTTTGATTTTGTGCCCACCTCAAGCTTCTTCTCAGTTGGATCTTCATAAAGAAAAGTTTTTTTTTCCTTTTTTTGCTCCCTTTTTTTTAGAATTACTGTATCTGGTATGGCATATTTCTTTTAAAGATTTTGAATGTCAAAACCTCCCTCAATTAATAATTCTGAAATATTTTTTAATATGGATTCTGAGACATTATAACTTATTCAAAAGTCTGGACCTAGCGACATGACAGGGGATTAAAAGGCTCGTGATATCCCAAGACGATTACTCGTATCCCAAACTTATTGCTTAATCTTGGAATCCACTAGGGCCCAGTCAGAATTCTTTAAAGTGAAGGACCTAGTTATTATAGCATCAATTTCATTCTTTCTAAAGTTACTGTCTTATCAAAATATCCAACTCTAAGCTTTCCAAATATCGAGCAATTCTGAACAAAAAATACTTTTTTCGTTCATTTTCATTCATAGCAGTGGGAGGGATGTGACAGATAAACATCAATCCTGCAAATTTCCCTTTACATTGGTAAATGTAGTACAGTGGTAGTCAAGAAGTGTCTTCTCTATTGCCAATTATGTAGGAGTCAGCTAGAATAAACAGATCAACCAAAATCATACTGATAGAACCTTTTTCAGGTTCTTTTCAAATATTCTTCCGGGATTGTTACGTTCCCATTCTTGAAATTCTCTTCGAGCCAGTCTTTGAAATTGCAACACTCTTCTATGATGTGTCCAACGAACCTGTGGTACGTACAATATCTTGGATGTCCTTTCTTGTTGACTTCATCCGGTCATTTTGGCTCAGGTAACCGGAATTCAGGGTTCTTGATTATATTGCAGAACATGTTTCTTGTTGCTTCGTCTTTAAAAGAGTACACCTTGTTTGTTCGATCAACCATTGTTGGAACTTGTCTTTCATTCATCTGGTAAAGTCTTTGCTGAAAGGATTGCTAAGCTTTCTGCCAGGGACATTGGAAGGTCCGCTGATGTTGTTCGGCCTGTACTTGACATTATCACTTTCCCCTGTTAACCACAGCAACTGTCTCAGATTCCTTCTTGAATATCTTCGTTGGCTCTAGCTCAGCGGATTTTCCAAGTAAACCAAGTTGTTTAGCTTCTTCTTGAAGTCTTCCGGCTTTATTAAGTAACTTCTCGAAAGTCTTGATTGTGAATCCCTTGAACAAGAGAACAACTGGACCGTGAATGCTCTTTAGAAGGATTTCAACTGCGTGCTGCTCTTGAACTGTGGCTTGCATCTCATGCTGAGATTTCTCCAATGCAGGATGTATTCCACTAAGGTTTCATATGGTTTCTATTTCTCTACCACAAGATCACCGATGGTGATGTGGTGCTGAGCTCCAGCAAATCGTTTGACAAAAATATTTTCCATTTCTGTAAATGTTCTTAGCGAATTATTTGGTAACTCTGCATACCAATAAAAGGCAGATCTAGTGAGACTATTTATAAATTAGTGGAACAAAAGTGATTCACTACCCTCCACATTGCAGCAGCTTGCTCGGAAGTGTGCAACATGCTGTCGGGGATTTCCAGTTCCATCAAAAGTTTTGAACAACAGTGATACGAAACCTCTGGGGTACTGAAAGGTATGAAACTCTTCTAGGTAAGGTCTACCCTTTGAAACTGATTCCTCCATTTCTAATTGGACCAGGGCTTCTTTCACCTGTTGTTCCACCATTTGTATAATGTCACTCTCCAACATCGGACCCTGAACTACATCCTTCTTCGGTTGTTTGTTAGAGGTGGAATCTTTTATTTCATCCGTAACGTGAATAATTTCTGGTTGGTTTGCCTCTACGCTATTGGTAATAACTGTGACTGGCCTTGAATTGTAGCCATGACGATCATTATTTCCTCCAGTTGTTTCTTCAGTTGACCTATTTGCTCATCCTGCTGTTGAATGGCCACTTGAAACTCATCTGCGGTGTTCTCCTCGGTGGGTAAAGGAGCATCGCACGAAGATGGTGTGGCCTCAGTTTCGATGACGTTGATTTCTACAAAACCACATTCCATGTAATCTGGTAGGCGGTAATCTCCATTTTCAACATCTTCTTTCTGGTCTTCAAATAGTTCTGCAATGTCAACTCGGAGCTTCTCTATGGTGGACTCAATCGAACTTCCTTTCATAATTTTTAGGTCAACTAAGGACTTTTGAGGATCATCACTTACCCCTTTGAGCACTAGCGTCATTGTATAGAAGCTAAGCGAAACATCCAAAATCATATTCACAGAACCTTTTTCAGGTTCTTTTAAATAATCCTTCAGGATTTCTATGTTCCCACTTTCAAAATTTTTTCGAGCCAATTCTTGAAGACAAAACAGTTTTCTATGGTGTGGCCATGTAACCAGTGGTATAGGCAGTATTGGGGGTAATCCTTCTAACCAATCTCTTCTAGCTTTTTTGGCTCTGGTAGTTGAAAATCAACCATCATTCTGAAGTTGTGCAACATTTTAGCCACTGCTTCATCCTTAAAGGGATATTCCTTACTCAAAAGCTCCTTCAGGCTACGTGTCGGTCCGTGTAGCTTCTGCTGAGTTGGCTGCTGACTCGGCTAGCGGCACTGCGGCAGACAGGGCTGTCGTGGCTGGTCGACTTTTAGACTTTTTCGGTTTTGCTTCTTTTCTTGTGCTTTCATTAGTTGCGCTCTCTTTGAAATTGGACCCAATTTCGAGTCTGGAAAAAGCTAGGGTGTAAGCATAGACTGAATCTTCCTTATGTAAAATCTCTTTTCCTTTGTCTAACAAAATAGTTGGTGAGGTGACGGTGGCTCTGATAGTAGGAGCTGAAGCAGTCCTCAGAGAAGTCCCAGCGCTTCTAGCGGCATACTTCACAAAAAAAGAAGAGTACCACTCCTTCTTTAGCATAGGGAGCTCTTCAACAATTTTCAAGTTGAACTCTACAATAGGCTCAATGGACTTTCTTATTTTGCGTTTCATCATTTCAACAGACAAACTCCCGAACTTAGTTTCAACATTGTTGAACCCTTGTCCAAACTTGATGACTATCAGGTTAGACAGTTCCTCCTTATTGACAACAAACTCCACTTCAGAGGCGAAAGAAAAGACTAGCTTGGGTGAAGAAATTGTCTCGTGTCATTTCAAGAATTTCTGAAAGTCAGTGACGTCCCTTTCTTTGCAGTTTCAATGAAAGTACTAAAGTTAAATTGCTTTGTACTGGACATCCTTTAAGCATGTGAATTTTTTTTGTGTTTCTTTTTTTAATTGTATACTTGCTGTGTCTTAAGAAGTTTTATTTTGGTTTAAAATTTTGACAAAATTCTATTTTATTTATGGTTTATTGGAAGGTTGTTAGAGTGATATTTGAGTTTGACCTGTTGGCAGCAAGTCAAACCCAAAGAGAAATGAAGTATTGGACTCAGTTCGATAGAGAAGGCTGATTTCGTATCGAACTCACTTCAATAGACCGCTCCTATTCTAACACACCTATTGGGGTCCACCCCATTTGTGCGAGGCAGAAGGATTCTGGAGCTTCTCTATTTAGCAGTGTCTAAACAGTGGCTCCAGAATCCAAGAAGAGTTGACTATACCCATTCAAGGTAGAAATGAATGGGTTATGCCAATGGAAAGAATGATAGTTTGGTCTACAAGGGACATGGACTCACTACTGATTTATGAAAGCAAAACGATCTGATCTAAATGGAGAGAGGAACTAATCCCCAGTGGAGTCTCCAGAAATTGTACTGCTTATTTATAGGTTATCTGTTTTAAATAGGGGGGTCGCCTACAGAAGTTGTCAGCAAATTTTAGATTTTAAATTTAATATATATATAATTTGGAAAGTAGCATTAGATTTTTGAAAATATGAGACCAAAATAATCTCATGTTACTAATAGTTTAAATAAACGAGCATTCCATCACAAGTGACATATATATTTTAAAGAGTAGACATATCACTTGAAAATGAAGCTCGATTAAATAAACTAGTAATTTTATGACATTCGTTTGGTCTGCGAACCAATTTTATAAGTCGACAAGTTCCCTTATCTAATTTAAAGGAATTAGATAGGGTTTATATTACCTGGGTTCTTAAAGTTCCCTATAAGGGCAAGCCCCTATAGTTAATTACATCCTAAATGTCCGAAGACACTTAAGAAAACTTTCAATAAAGATCCGTTGTTTCTCTTTCAGGAATTTCAAAGTTTAAGCATTCAAAAGATTCGGTATTGGAAATTTAAAAGGGATTAGATCAAATATGGAACATCTTATTTTGGGGATCCAATGGAAGAAAGGTAGGAGAAGCTGAGGATTCAAGAGGAACCTTGACAACTTCTCAAACAATCCTATGGTTTGGCTTCAATTTGATAGAATTTATTTAACATTGCAATCCTACCAATTTTAATTAATTAGGACTTATACTCGTATGATATAATCATACAAATAGCCTGGAAGTTAGGAGGGTTTATGTCATATCAGATGACAACCTCGGAGTCCTAAGGCACGTTAGGGCTTAATTTCCATAACATGATTATGCAAATGCCTAAGAAAAAAAATGAGGGTTTATGTTACGCTAAGCAAACTACCTCGAAATCCTATGGATAGTTGTTTAATTTTTATGGAATAGTTAAGCCGGTGAAGATATGTTTTGCTGTTAAAGATGGCCGTGCTGCCCACCACGCTAGCTCGAAGCTCCTTGTTGCAGAGGTTTTAGTTTAAAGAGGTGACAATCAGGGGATGAGAGAAGTGTCATGGTTTATAGGTTGAGTTTCAAATTCAATGTCTTAAGTTTTATTAATGGAAATCTTAAATTGATTAAGCAGAACCGGTTAAGATCCCACGGTTCCATCATCCCGACACCACTATTTTCATCGGATTCACTTAGTCCAAATGAATTTGCTAAACTCAACTGAATGAGTTCCACACTTTCATTTAGACCTTGAGAAATCTCATTTGCAACACGTGGGTTACATTATCCGATGGATTCCCGATCATCCAATGAGTCATTTTAATTTTAGTTACAATTGGAGGTTTTGTTTTTGTTGGTGATTAAATTTTAATTTAAACATGCTGGGTTTGCTCATTTTCACAATTTTATAGAATGTAGGAAAATAAAACATTTAATAAATTGCAGAATGTAAATTACAATAAACTTAAATATGTACCTGAAGAGTCTCCTTGTTTCCAACAATTGCAACTCAAAATACAAGTTAAGTCATATCTTTATTTGCAATAAACACCTAGGTAAAGCTAATGGAAGGTTCATATCATCTACCAACCCTATGATGTCTAAGATCAGATCCTTGTTCTCTATCAATTCCTATGACGTCTAGGTTGAAGCCCTAGATGTCTATTAAGTCCTATGACATCTAGGTTGAAGTTCCAGTTGTTTTAAGGATGATTTTCTTCATCAAAGAACAGTGAAGTCCAATTTTGCTTTTAAGACATCTCATCGGGTTAGGGAAGTGCTTGGGACTTAAGCCCTGAACATCTTCCTAAACGCTTTCGGGATTATCTTTCAAGTTCATTTTGTTTCATTATAATGATGAATCAATCACCCGAGTTGTTTTAAGTTTGTTGGAAATGTTTTCCTCTTGCTCGAAGAACTTAGATGTTTTGATTATCCCATAAGTGAGGTGATGTTCACTTAAAGTTTCACCTAAGAATTATGTGGGTGAAAGCCTTTAGGGGAAAATTAGTTTGTTAACATATTTAGCTAATTTGTTTAAGGTTAGGTTGATGTTTTAAGATTGTTTCAAATTAATTATAATATTTTAGTTTAATTGTGATTCTCTTATGTTATTTCAATTTGATTATGTCATTCCAAAAGTTGACTTAGTTATTTTAAAATTATTTTAACTTTAATTTTAGTTATATTTCATTTAATTTTGTTGATTTGAAGTTGATTTTAATTTAGTTGTATTAATTTAATTTTGATTTAAAGTTGATTAAATTACTTTAAAATTGTTTTAATTTAATTATATTTAACTTAAATTCTTTTTATTTAATTATGTCATTTTAAAATTATATATATATTTTTTAATTTAATTTACTATTTTTATTTTTATTTTTATTTTAATTCAATTAATTATTTTATTTTTTTAAATTATTTTTTAATTTATTTAATTAGATTATTTTTAAAATAATTTTTAATTTAATTAATTGTATTATTTTAAAGTTATTTTTAATTTAATTATCTTAGAAATTGTTTTAATTTGATTATTTAATTAATCTTATTCTTCATTAATGAGTCATTAAATTAAGATTAACTGACATTTGATCTCTATCATTGATTAGGAGTTAGGATTAATAAATTAATATCTCCCAAGATTAAACCCCTTCACCGCATATCTTCTCTTTTAATTCACTTCCAAATTTTTAATTAAGGAAATTATAATTCTTTTTTTTAAGTTAAAAAAAGTGACAAATGTGTTTCTACCCTTTAATTCCCTATGTTTCAATCATCTAAGGAGATTAATTAGGATCGTTTATTACCTATACCCAAAACTAATCCTAAATATTAATTAAGGCTAAATTTCAATAATTACCATTTTTCCCCTTAGGCTTGTTCACTTCATAATTCATTAAATATAACTCAATGACTTTGAAATTTTTATTTCATCCTACTCATGGGTCAATTAAAACATCACAGGAGAAAATGTGATTTTTCTGAATTAAATTTAATTTATAAATTTATTTTAATGCAAAAATGGGGTGTTTAATGAAAAATCAATAACTTGACCAAGGAAAGACCAACGACTTTCAAATTTTTACTAGAAGTGACCCTTGACGAGAGGACCATTTGGACCAAAGTTGGGAATTATTTGATTTTTAATTTAATTATTAGAATTATATTATGTTATGGAGTATTGATTCAATTTAAAATATTTTAAAAGCGGAAAAATTAATTTAATATTTTTAGAAAATCTCTCATAGTCAAGGAATCCAGAAAAACAAATTTTATATATATTTTTTTATTTTTCTTTGATTTATTAGAATTATTTTAGTGGAAGGTTATGAAAATTCATTTTTAAATGTTAAAAATTATCGTAGGTCTTTAAAAATGAATATCTTAACTTAGAGACCAAATGTGAGATTTTGGTCAATTTTTATATTTTTGTGATTTTTTATAATTTTTAATTATTAAATATTTAAAAAATGATTAAAAATCAAATTTTTATGAAAAATGCAATTTTAATTTTCTTTCACTCCTCTAATCACAGAGAACTCTCAAGATTACTTTGGTGAATTCTTGAAATGTATTTTGGGTTCTATGAATTATTTAATGTGCAACATGATCATGTCCCTTAATTAATTCATTTAATGGGACAAATCACTTCCAAGTGATTTAAAATTTTTATGTGAGGTTCCCCTGATCCTAAGTGACAGTGGAGAGTTGATTTCATGTGATTTTGATGTGTGGTCACTCCTAATTAATTAAAATTAAATTTTGAGATTTTGGCCAAATTAGAGTTTATTTGATTGAAATAAATCATGAGATAATTTTCAATTGTTCCTCTAGTTAAAGGGAACACACCCTAATTTTTCTAGATTTTTTAATCAATATGCTAATTATAATAGAGATATCCTCATATGAATCTTCTCTGACTTTGGAAAAATTAGGGAAGATTCCTCATGATGCATAGAATAACACCACAAAATTTCAAGTTATGGTGAAACTCCTACATGCATGAAGAATTAGAAGATTGAGAAAAAATATTTAATTAATTAAAAATAAATATGTATCAAATAAACATGAAATCACTTTCACATTATTCTCCTCATTTCAGTGAGCAAGAGGGCATTTTTAGTTTATTTTTTGGAGTTTTCTAGGCAAAGTTATGATTGTTTTAAGTTTAGGTTCAAAATAAATAAAGAAAATACCTAATTTCCTCACTTGCCACCTCATCCTCGTACCAAACGAGTGGAAAACAGGTGTCGCGTTCTGGTTGGCTGGCATGATTCTGATTGGCTGCTCCCCATCGGACGCTATAGTTCATCTTCTTCCTTTGGCATCCACCCAAAACCGTCTACATTCAAACCATAATATCTCCCTCGATTCTCAACGAAATTGAGTGAATTTTTTTTTAAAATTATCATCTAACCTAGAGGAACATATCTACATGGTGATGACACACTTAAACCAAGTAAAATTTATAGAAAATTAAAATAATCTCGGTTGGAGGAGAAAAGTTCAATACCTTTGTCCATGAGGTGAGTCCTCAATGGGAAATGGTTGGGTTGAGCTTAGGAATGCTAGAAGGTGCTTTGGAAAAAATTTGGCAGAGTCTCCCCAAGGTAAATTTTCATCTTCTCTTCTTGGCCATGATAAGTGAGTTTAAATAGAGGAGCTTGGGTGGCCATGGGGGTTGATTAGTGGATTCAAATTGTGTGCTTAGGTGGAGGGGAGGTCAGAATTTGATTTTAGTGCAATCTATTTGGGATTGCCATGTGTAAAGTCAAAGATTTAAATGGCATGGGTGTAAAGGGAATTTTGGGTCAATTTGGGTCAAGTCATGTAATTAGGTTTGGTTCACCCACCAAGGTTGGTTTGGGCTGATGGGAGATCATTTGGTTTAGCTAAGAGGAGTGGAGAAGTCCCCTTCCAAGAAGATTTGGCTAAGCAAGGGTAAAGGTGGAGCATAAAAGAGGTTAAAAAGATTTATTAAGAGAGGTGGAAAGTGGCTCATCCTTCTCCCAAAGATGTTATGGTGAGGTGAGCATGTCCCTCATAGCTAACATATGGCTTAGGGCACAGCTTATGGCTTGCATTTGGCTTAGCTAGGCTTGGTCAATTTGCATGAAAATAGATTTTTGATTTAAGTGGTATTTTTGTAAAGTTTTTCATAAGGCTTAATTTGGAATGATTTGATGATGAATTTTGAACCTTAGGAAAATCGTTTAATCAAAGGAATGATGAAATGATAATTGGCATGTGGGCTTTTGAGTGGATTTGGGTTAATTGAAGTGATTTAGCTCATGGGCTTCATTTTGGGCCTTTAAATTTTGGGTGAACTTGGGCTTGAGTTTGGATTAGGTTTGGGTTAAAATTTGGGCTAAGTGAAGGTTGAGTTTGGTTTAGAAAAGTGTTATGAAGAGTTTGGAAAAGATTTAGAGTGATTTTGAATTGAATTGGATGATCAATTTGGTGGATTTGGACATAGGGTCAATTTTGGGTGAATTGGGTTTGATTGGGTTTAGGTTGGGCTAATGTTGGGTCAGGGCTAACTGAATATTACAAAATTTTTATGGGGATGTTATGAGAAGTTTAGAATTCAATTTGGGAAAATTGGTTGACATTGGGTTCAATTGGGTTATGTTTGGGTTTAAACTAAATCAATTTGGGATTCTTGGCAAAATTGGATTAGGTTGATAAAATTGAGCTATGGTGTAGTTGAAGAAAATGAAATTGAGAATTTTTGGAACATTTTGGGATTTTTTAGATTTTTTTGAATTTTGAAAATTTTTGACTATGAAGGGCATTTTGGTAATTTTGGGGGGTTTGGGGGTAAGTGGTGAAAAGACTGAATTAAAGGCTCGAGGTGGTATAGAAAGAAATTTGGAGTCAAACAAAAGTGTATAGGGTCATTTTTGATTTATGTGGAAGGTTTTATGAATCATTGAGCGTTTTTTAAGTATCAGCTATTTTGGCCGCGAGGGGCCCAAAGGTTGCTCGGAAGTATGACATGTTTACAGTCAAACTTCTCAGTTTGATGAGAGGAACATTTTGCAATGATTTTTTGGAGCCCGGGTGACTGTGGAGTTTTGAGTTTCGGGGTCCTTTTCAGGGGCAATTTGGTAATTTTGGGAGAGATTAGGGGCCAGAAGTCAAAAATTGAAATTTTGGAAAAATGAAGATTGATTAGATGTGAGTAAAATGAAACCATTTTGGTTGAGCCATAAAGCCATCTTAAGCTTACAATAGCCATAAGAGGACTCATTTTTTGGCACTTAATATGTTGTTCCAAACCCTCTTAGCCAAGGGCTTAGGGGTCGTGGTCCATCCATATGAGTTTCCTACATGAGTCAGGAAGCCAAGTTGGGTAAGAGTAGTTTTAGGGTTTGGAATTTGTGTGAGAGTGTGGTGTGTGCAGGTTAACCTGACCAAGACCAGACAACCCTGGGTAATCTTAAGGCCAAAGAATTCTATTGGAACTCATCCTTGAACCTCCACATTTGACTTTTAACCATCCAAAGGGGCTTGGAGGTTTATGGTCATCTGTGTGGGGTTCAAGAAGAGTTAAGAAGTGTTTGAACTTCTAAGTGGTGGGTCCCATTTCTAGTCCTCTAGTACAGTCAAAGGGAAAACCTATAGCTAGATCCTAAGCACTAAGGAGAGAGAGATCAGACCTAACAAAAAATGAGGTCAACTATATCTAGAACCTCCATTAGTTCCATCCGAACTATTTGGTATATAGATTTGAAAAAAAGGGCAATGGTTAAATACTCTTTCTGAATCTTTTTCTATTAATTTGTTCTTCAAAAAAATTTCTTTATCCGCCTCTTTAACATGACTAGCATGACTAAATTGCATCTTTAATTGCCATTTAATATGTGCTAAATGTGCGTTAGTTTCATTTACCTTTGCTTCGATTGAATCCACATCAGCCTCGATCTTTACAATCTCATCTGCTTTTCCTTGATTACTAACGGCTAGATATCCATTATATAACTCTTGTGCACTCTTACAATTGAACTTCTTCTTGTTTGTATCCTGTTTCTTTTTAATTTCACTCTCTCAAGAAGACATTTTTTTTAACTCGAAATCTTCCTTTAGGCTCTTTGGATGAAAATTTTGAATGGGATGAATATCTTTTGATCTGTTTCCTATTTATAGGCTTTAGATGCTTTAGAACCGTCCTCCCATGTTCACAAACAATAAAATAATGTTCCATACAATTTGCCCATGAATAAGACTTCTAAAACTCATTTTTCACATTTTTCATGACTCCAGCTCCTAAGCACCAACTGATGGCGCTTAGACTCTGTAAAAATGTTCAAATAATCATTTGAAGTCATCCAATTTATCAATTAATGTCACATTAATCTCCACATTCATAAAATATTCAAAATACTACTACATGATTCACACTTCAAACCATACAACAAACACACGAACCAAACTCAAAACAAAGCACACCGTTAACTATAGATTGCCTCCCACAAAGCACTTAGTTTAACGTCGTCAGCCCGACATATCCAATACTTATTTTGGGTGACCCAACATCATATTTTTATCAAGTTTAAGTTGATATACTGAAAAATAAGATTTCGGTTGATGAACATTACTTTTAATATTTTCTCAGTTTTAGGATCTTTAATATCCACAACTATATAAGGATAACATTTTATTACAATAAATTAGCCCATCCACCTGGACTTAGGTTTTCTAGCAAATAATCTTAATCCTGCATTGTATAGCAAAACTAGCTGTCCTGACTTAAAATTTTTTTTAGAATCCTACGATCATGCTACATCATCATCATTTCTTTATATATCTTAGCACTTTCATATGATTTATTCCGTATCTCTTCAAGCTCATTTAATTGCAATAATCTTTTCTCACCAACATCCTTTTAATTATAATTGAACACTTTAATAGTCTAATATGCTTTATGCTAAAGTTCAACTAGTAAATGACAAGCTTTCAAAAAATTAGCCTATATGGGGACATTCTTATATGAGTTCTATATGCAGTCCTATAAGCCCACAAAGAAAAATCCAATTTGATTGACCAATCCATTTTGTTTGGATTAATAGATTTTTCCAAAGTACTTTTAATTTCATGATTAAATAATTCAACCAAATCACTAGTCTTAGGATGACAAGCATTAGCAATTTTATGGATGATGTGATACTTGTTTACTAGTTTCTTCATAAATTCATTTCTAAAATGACTTCCCCCATCAGTTTTGATTACTATTGGCTTTCCAAATCTACAAAATATGTTCTTTCTTAAAAAATTTTCAACACTTTAAGCATTACATTGAGGTAAAGCAACAACTTCTATCAATTTAGATACATAGTCTACTGTTATTAATATGTATAAATTTATGAAAGTTGATATAAATGGTACCATAAAATCTACTCCCCATACATCAAATATTTCAACTTCAAACATATAATTGAGGGGAATTTCATTTCTTCTATAAATGTTGTCTATATGTTGACATTAATCACAATTTTTAATATAAACATTAACATCTTTAAAATTGTAGGCCAATAAAATCCAGATTGTAGAATTTTAAATGTAGTTTTATCAACACCAAAATATCCCCTAAAATTAGAATTATGACATTTTTGAATAATTTCATAAGTTTCTTCTAATGGTACATATCCTCGAATAATTAGATCATTTCCTTGTTTATATAAAAATGAGTCATCCCAAAAATAAGTCTTAGCTTCAGATAAAAATTTCTTCCTTCGTTGGTATGTCAAACCATAAGGTAATATGTCACTAAAAATAAAGTTTACAATGTCGGCATACCATGTAACACGCCACTCATTAATAGTGAATAATTTTTCAACAGGAAATGCTCATTAATTTCTTTATCAGATAAGAGAGATTTTTCATTTTAAAGTCTGGATAGATGATCAGCAATTTGATTATCAGCACCCTTCCTATCTACTATATCAAAGTCAAATTCTTGTAAAAGAAGAATCCATATTATCAGTCTTGGTTTTGCATCCTTTTTTTTCATTAAATATTTAATTGAAGAATGTTTGGTATGCACCACACATTTAGTTCCAATTAAATATAATCTGAATTTATCAAAAGCATATACCATAGTATATTCTTTCTCAGTTGTGGTATAATTAATTTGAGCTTCATTAATACTTTAATAGCATAGTAGATTACTTTGAAAATTATATCATATTTTTGTCGTAAAACAGCTCCAATAGCATAATCACTTGCATCATACATTAATTTAAAAGGTTCTTCCCAATATGGTGAAACAATAACTGGTGCAGTGACTAATATTTCTTTTAATAATTCTAAAGCTTTTAAACAGTCTTCATTAAAATTAAAAAATGACATCTTTTTCAAATAACTGGCATAAAGGCTTAGTAATTTTTGAAAAGTCTTTAATATAACGCCTGTAGAATCCAACATGTCCTAAAGAAGTCCTAATCTCCCTTAGATTAGTTGGGCAAGCTAAATTAGCGATCACTTGATTTTTTGCTGGGTCTGCTTCCATATATTTTTTTAAAATTTGGTGTCCCAAAACAATTCCTCCTGCTACCATAAATTAGAATTTTATCCAATTAAGTAATAAATTTTGTTTCTTCACAACATTTAAGAACTTCAGATAAATGTTCTAAACGTGATTCAAATGAAATTCCAAACATTCATCCATAAACACTTCAATTCCTTTTTAAATTAAATCACGGAAAATTTCCATCATACATCTTTGAAATGTAGCAGGGGCATTACATAAACCAAAGGGTATTCTTCTAAATGCAAATGTACCATAAGAACTAGTAAATATTGTTTTGTCTTAATTCTCGTGAGCAAATTGCATTTGGTGATAACAAGTATATTTGTAAAGAAAATAAATGTATTTATGTCCAGCTAGTCTATCCAACAATTGATCCAGAAAGTGTAGTGGAAAATGATCTTTCTTGGTGGAAAAATTTAATTTTCTATAATTAATGTCTATTAACCATCCTGTAACTTGTCTTGTTGGAATTAATTCATTCTTTTCATTAAAATTTACAGTTACTCCTCCTTTCTTAGGAACATATTGAATAGCACTAACCTATTCACTATATGAAGAAAGGTAGATAATTCCAGCATCTAACCACACTTTCTTAACAACTTCTTTCATAATAATATTTAATCTCCTTTGAAGATAAGCCTTGGATTTGCATTTTTCTTACATAAGGATTTTGTACATACAAATTGAAGGACTGATTCCATTAATGTCAGTTATGGTCCATCCAAAGGCTTTGTTATATTTCTTTAATGTTTCAAGCAAACTCTTATTTTCTTCAGTAAATTTTGAGGAAATTATAACACATAAAGTTAAGAATCATCAAAAATGGCATATTTTAAACGTTAAGGAAGTAATTTCAATTCAAGTTTATGAGGCTTTTCAAATGATGGATAAAAAGATTCATCTTTCTTTGTCATGTCTAAATATTTAAAACTCTCTTGAACATAATTTAAATCTTCCTCATTAAAATCATCTGAATATTGTACTTCCTCTTCTTTCTCATGTTCCAACTTTACACTTTCAATTTTTTCTTCATAATTTACTTCAAAATGTCATTCACTCAGATATCTCATTACATCCATCCAGAAACATTCATCATCTTCACTTTTTGCAGGATATTTCATTGGTTTTGAAATATTAAATGTAACAGTTTGATCATTGACATGCATAGTTAATTCTTCTTTCTACACATCTATCATTGCTCTTCCTGTAGCTAGGAAAAATCTCTCCAAAATAATTGGTAACGCTTTATCTTCCTCAATATCAAGCAAAATGAAATCAACAAGAAAGATAAATTGATCTACTTTTATTGAAACATCTTTTCTAACTCCTTTAGGATATGTTATCAAATGATCTGCTAACTGTGGAGTTACAGTAGTTAAGGTTATTTCTCCTAATCTCAGACTTTTAAATAAAGAGAATGACATAAGGTTAATGCTTGTACCTAAATCACATAAAGCTTTCCCATAAAATCTCTCTCTGATTGCACATGGAATCGTGAAGCTATCAGGGTCTTTAAGCTTTTCAGAAAGCTTCTTCTGAATTATCACACTGCATTCTTAATTAAGTGAAATAGTCTCATTATATTCAAACTTCCTTTTTCTATTGAGAATATCCTTCATAAACTTCACATAGCTTCGCATTGGTTCTAAGGCTTCAGAAAACTGAATAATAATAGTAATTTTCTTAAAAATCTCTAAGAATTTTGAAAATTGCTTATCCAAATTTTATTGTCATAGTCTCTGAGGAAATAGTAGTGGTGGCTTTTATAAATCAATTTTCAATGAGAAATATGTCTTTACCAACTTTTTGGAGTGTCATCTTTTGGTTCTTCAATCTTTTCATTTTCTACTTCAATCTCTTTTTAAACTCTAACTTCCAACTCTCTTCCACTTCTCAGTAGAACAGCTTTTACTTGCTCATTTGTTTTTGTCTCATGGATTTATCTTTGTATTACTCAGAAGTGTTCCTTAGGATTTATAACTTAATGAATTGTCTTTTTGTCCCAATTGATTTTTAATATTTCTAGTTGTAACTCCTTAACTTTGCAATCGATTTCTCATTTGTAACACCACTTCTTTTATAGATAACTTATTCTCCTTAAATTGTGAAGTACTGTTAAAACTCAGAGGATAAGTAAGTCTATAATTATTATTCCATTAGTTGCTCCAATTCTCCAATGGGTTTACTTGATTGTTCTCTCATTGTTGATTACTACCACCATGAGTGTTGTTATTCCAATTAAAGTTTGGATGGTTCTTCTAACTTGGGTTATAATAATTAGAATATGGGTTATTAGACTTGTTTATGGGATTCAAAGTTTCTAATGATATTTGAGAATCTACTATTTGGATAATGAATCTTCTTCATTGAGAAAAATTTAATCCAAATTGGTCTATCTTCCTTGAAATTCTAACAACTTGATTTCTTTACATTGCAAAAACATCATATTCGTGAATATTGGCTACCTTTTAGGATTTAACCTCTCAGAAGGCCATTGAAAATTATTTGTAGCCATTTCTTCAATTAAAGCATAAGCGTTATTAAACTGTTCAGACATTAATGAACCACCAGCAGTAGCATCGATAATAGATCTAAGAAATCCAACTAATCCATTATAAAAGTTTGAATTATTAACCAATCTTGTATGGAATGATGTGATCATTTTCTTAGGAGATCTTTAAAATGATCTCATGCTTCATAAATAAATTTCCCGTCAAACTGGCAAAAAGATGTAATATCATTTCTAAGCTTTGTAGTGTTTGATGGTAGAAAATATTTAGCAAGAAACTTTTGTGATAAATCACCTCAAGTTCTGATAGATCCAGGTGCTAACAAATTTAACTACATCTTAGCTTTATCCCTTATTGAAAAAGGGAAAATTCTAAGTCTAATAGCATCATCTGAAACACCAAAATATTTAAATGTAGCACATAATTCTAGAAAATTAGCAAGATGTAAATTTAGATCCTCAGTTGGTGCTCCCCCAAACTGATTATTAGATACCATTTGGATAAGAATTTATTTAAGTTCAAATGAATTACACGCTACAACAGGATTTTGAATACTACAATGAAATTCATCTACTGTAGGGTTAGCATCGCTTAAAGGTCTAAATTCTTGATGGATTTAAGCTTTTTGATTATTTTGATTTGCCATTTCTTGAATATTTTTTCTTCTTCTATTTTCAAAATTTTTCTGATTTTTCTTATAGTTCTTTCTAATTCAAAATTGTAAGGTACAAGTCCTTCAGAACATGAATTATTCATACACTATTCTAAATCACAATAAAATAACACAAACAAAAACTACACAACTTTTCTTAAAATAAATCTAACAAGTTTAAATAAGACTTTAAAAAGTAAAAATTAGTTTTTCTGAAGAATTTTCTTCAAGTATTATTTTAACTAGATTTCTTTTTTCCCTGGTAAAAGTGCCAAAAACTTGATCCCAGATATTTATGCTTACATTTTTTATATAAATTGATACTTCTCTTTAATGATATCTCTTTCTTTACAACGACGCCAAAAAATTGATGCCAATGTATAAGAGTTTTAATTAATATTAAGAAATGGGATACTAAGCAAGTATATGTTTAGTTATCAAGTTAGATAGGACTTTCTGATTAAACTCCGAGATATCAAACGCACAAGAAAAATGTTAAATAGTTTTAACAAAGAAAACAAATAAATATTTTTTTAACTCTTTAAGAAAGATCTTACTCAAACTAAATACAATATTCTAGGAAAGAAATTTCAATTCATTCTGTTATTTTTTATAATTTGAAATGAAATTAAACAACTACTGTAACTTTATTTTTGTAAGATGAATTTAAATGCAAATAAAATATATATTTCCTTATTATGAATCAGTAACAAGTCATGGAATTCTATTGTGGATGTATCTAAAGTCTGTTGTGACAAATAGGAGAGTTATATTCTTTACTTTACTAGAGATGCTATAAAGAAAGTAGGTTAATCAAGTGTTTTAGTAATCTTGAAGACGGGCTAGGCAGAAATGGAAAGATACTAGCTCTCACTCTAGAGTTTCTTCTTCTCCCTCCCCTGGGGGCTAACATCACGTATTAAGACATAAAATAATAAATCTAATTAGGGGCTTTAGCCTGTCACTCTAAAGTCCTCTAATTCTACACACATCAATGTATATTTCCCTATTTATTTTCACTCAACCTAATGGATTACATTCTCACCCATATAATCTCATGTGATTCTTTCCAATTGTTGATTGAGACAATACCATACCGGTTCTTACATGTTCTTCCAACATATACTAACGTCTCAATTAGCCAAATCAAGAAGTAAATGGAGTGCAAGGTTTTGAATCATCACAACTTATTCCAACATTGATTTCCTATACTTCTCTCAACGTCCATTCACAACACAATTACTACATCATTTTAAGGAAAAAAGAGAAAGAAAATTACTCATAATTCATGGAGAAAATACCATCACAACTCAGTTTAAAAGTAGAAATCATACTAAAAAAAGAAGAGCCTTAATTAAAAACTGAATGTAATAAAATAATATAAAGACTTATATGAAAATCCTCTTCACTAAAATCTTGAATTTCCTTTGAAAACTTTGCTTTTCCTAAGAATACTCATTATAGGTTGGCGCCAAACTCTAAGGATTCTAAATCTCACTTCTAATCATAAAAAAAACTATATCAAATTAAGTAGAAATGGTGAAGTGGAGTGGTGTGTTACTAAAGGAACTCTCCTACACAATAAACATAAACTACACACCCTCTAACAACAACCACTTTTCTGATCTTCATGTGCTTTTTTTATAATTTTCCAGTAGGTGCCTTCATATCTCTTCAAGTTGACTCTAGATTCAATGAATCCTCCAAAAGATGCATCAATTCAAGGGTAATTTAAATTAATTTTGGCACCAATATGAAGTTACCCATGTTTGTACCTAGAGATGTCTCAAACACCCCTTGAAAATAATGTCTAAAACTAAATAACTCCACTTTTGTAACTGCCATGCCTAAGCGCAAGGACTTGACACTTAGTCGCAAGTCTTCTGGCGTGTAAGCCCCAGATCTGGCCGCATAACTGCTAGCTTTGACACGTAAACATGGGTCTAGGCGCTTAACTGCTACAAATCAAATTTTCACCTTTCTTCATTTCTTCTCCAAATTTGGTCCTTTTTCACTCCTTTCATCACAATCATCCATTTAATCATACCTGCAAAAAAAAATACACAAAATACCTACTATTAAAGTGCAATATAATAAAAAATAGTTATAAAAATATTTATAAAAATACTATATATTTTAGGTGTATCACCCACCCCAAACCTTGATCTAACTTAACCAAGACCTAACATAACATAAACCTAAACAGATAAGGTCTAGTCCAACTTAACACAAATCCTAAAACCTAACTAAGATCTGTCCTCTTATACCTGAGCCAACCTAAACTTGACCCAACTCAAACGTAACCCAGGTTTGACTCAACCCATATGTGATCAAACCTAGACACGACCGTACTTATGTCTAGCCCAACAAACCTAAAACGTAAAACATAGCTGAGGTCTGACCCAACCAAGAATAAATCCAGGTAAGGTCTAAGCCAGCCTAAACCAATTCCTAAAACTTAACCTAGATCTGGCTAACCAAAACACAATCGAACTTAGACCTGACCCAGCTTAAGTCTTATTCAACCTAATCTAAACCCTAAAACCTAAACCATGTTCAACCTAACTTAAATCTCACCCAAATTAGACCCAACCCAGCTAAAGTCTATCCCAACCTGACTTAAATCCATAAACCTAACCCAAGTTTGACCCAAACCAGAGCTGACGTGACCTATACTCAACTCAGCTCAAGTCTATCCCAACCTAACCTAAACCCTAAAAGTAAGCCCACATCTGACATAACCTAGACCTGACTCAACCTAGACCCAACACATCTCAGGTCTAGTCCAACTTAACCAAAAATTTAAATACTAACCCAGATCTGACCAAACCTAGACCATTTCTGACCTAGAGCCTTTACCAGCTTATGTTTAGCCCAACCTAGCTGAAACCCTAAAACTAAACCTAGGTCTGTACCAAACTAGACCTGACTCAAAATAGACCAGACCCATAATAGGTTAAGCCTAACCTAACCTAAACTCTAAAATCTAACTTAGGTCTGACCCAACCCAGACTTAACCGAACCTAGACTCATTACAGCTTAAGTCTAGCCCAATGACGCACCAAAAATATATATTGATTTTGCTATATAATTTTATCTATTTTTGGTGATATTGCACTTTAAAGAAAGGTATTTTTCATGATTTGTTGCAGGTATGATGATTTTAGGTGAATGGAGCGAAAAGAAGCAAAAATGAATGAATTCAGAGTAAAAAGGAGCAAAAAGAAGGAAAACAAGTTTTGGCGCCAGAGGCGCCAGAATGGACGCCGCCAGTGGCATTTTCCAGAGTACTCTGCATTTATTAGGATGATAGAGCACCCGCGGCGCCTTCTGGCGACTTTTTGAAGGGATGCCTATGGAAACTCTTGGGATTTCTTTTCTAACTTATAAGTAACTATTTTTGGACAAAAATGGTGAGGTCTTGGTGTGCGTGTGAGTGTGTATTCTGAAGTTCTAAAGAGGGAGAATGTGTGTTGAGTGTTAGGGCTTAGGAGAAAAGTGTGTAGAAGTGAGAATTTGAGAGGAATTCTTCTTTAAGGAGTGAAGGAGAAGAAGTAAAGTGAGAGATTGCTTCTTTCTTTCCACTCTATAGAGGGAATTAAGTGTTGCAAAGAAGAGAGAAAAGCATTCAAAGGAACTTCAAGGGAATTGCATTGGGGAAGAGAAAGAGATAAGTTGTATTTCTTTGGTGGTTTGTATGACTTTTCTTTTATATATAAAATCCATGTTTTATTGTATCTTCTTCATGAATTCTGATAGTCTCCTTTTTCTTTCTTCTTACATATAGATGTGAAGATGGATTGATGTGGATTTGAAGTGTTTTTAATGTATTGAAGAAATTGTGATAGTTTTTCATTTCAAACTTAATTTACCTTTCGATTTGGCCAATTGAATTGTTAAAATATGTTGTTGAACATTAATTCTGAAAGGATTTAGTTCCTACAATAATAATAAAGAATCCATTCAATTTCCATGGATGAATTGCGTACTTCATGAGAATTGAGTGCAAATAAATAGGGAATTGTGTTTTGATGGACTTCAATTTTGAGGTTTCAGGGCGACAGGTTGAGATCCCCAAATTGGTCCTAAAATTAGTAACTAAACTCAAAAGTTAGCCTTCAGGTGAAGGGTGAGTGGGAGCTCCGTAGTGAAAGCCAGTATCCTCCAAGCTTAGCCTTAGATTTGGTGACTAAACTTAGGATATGTCAATATTCTTTTCATTCTTAGCATGTGTCTGTTATTTGTCACAATAACATAGATATTAGTTCCATATCATCCACACATCATATTCTCATTGCAAGAGGAAAGATACTTTTCTTATATATTCAAAACCTTTCAAATATATAGCTTAGTGTGTGTCTGTTAGTTAATTCTGTTTTCAAAGTTATCAGAAGTAATTGTAGTTTGATTAATTGTTACTGTTTTCTGCATAGTGGTAGTAGAAGTAAGTATTAAAGTTTAAGTGAAATTTGAGTATCAGATTTCAGTGCTACATTTTATATTGTGAAACACTTTCTTCTACTTCATAGCTTCCCTGTGGGATCGATAACCAAGACTCCATTAGAGCCCTGTATTACTTGATACAATACTTATACTTGCTTTGAGTGTTTGGACTTCACAAAATCTTTATAAACAAATATAATTGAGTTCATAAATTCTTGCAATATAAAAGTCTGTAAATCGTCCGGTCACCCAACCTAACCAAAACCCTAATACTTAGCCTAAGTCTAACCCATTCTAGACCTAACATAACCAAGACACAACCCAGCTTAGATCTACACCAACCTGACCTAAACTGTAAAACCTAACCCAGATCTGACCCAACTCAAGCCTAATCTGGCATAGACCTTGATAAACCTATAATATATAATAAGTTTGTACTTATTTGTAATGATATTACACTTTAATGGGAAGTATTTGTGTGTTTTTCCTTCATGTACTATTAAATGGACTAAATTTGACAAAAGGAGTAAAAAAGGATCAAAATTAGAGTAAAAACGAAGACGTTGTTAAATTACACTGGGGTGCCTAAGTGCCTAGATCTGGCTCCTAAGGGCCAGCAGACACAGAAGGCCTTGCCCAAGCAACAGAGGCTCACGCTTAAGCGTAGGGTAGTTACTTTACAATTTCTAGGAATTTTTGGTGAAATTTAAAGAGTCATTTAAGGAACCCTTTGGTAGAAATGTTGGTAACTAATCAAGTGAGTCAAAAGACATTCAAATTTCACTTGAAAGGATGCATCTCTTGCGTAGATTCATTTAATATGGACACATTTTGAAATTACACTTAGGCACCTATTGAGAAAGTATAAAATAAAAGACCTGAAGAAGAAGAAAGAGAACAGTAAGGATTAGTTTTTTAACGAGTTTTTAGAGCGATTTAAGAGTAGTTATAGTAAGAAGTTGTAGGATTATTACTTAGGGTTTCTTTAAACTTATCTCATTCCTATTGAAAGGGATGGTGGGTAGAGATTTAAGTAAGAATCCATTATTTTAAAGAGATTTAAACCCTCTTTGGTTGGGTGACCATTCCTAAAGAGTCTTGCAAGAGAAATGAAGAGATTCATGAGAACTTCAAGATTTTGGTGGAGAGGAACGTGAGCTAACTTTTTTATCTTTGTATTCCATTTGGTTTTATTTGAAGACTTCATATGTTTTCTACATGATTTCTACTTTTAAACTTACTTGTTTTTGTGTTTTCTCCATGGATTCTCAGTAGTATTCTTATTTTTTTCCTTAAAATGAAAGGTAATTATGTGTTAAATGGAAGTTGTGGAAGTATTGATTTGTAATGTTGGAAGAATTTGTGTTGATTTAATCCTTGCACTTCATTTACTTCTTGATTTGGTCAATTAAGATGTTAACATTTGTTGTGAGAACTATAAGATCCTATTAGGTATTATCTCAATCAACATTTGGTAGAAATCACATGGGATTTTACGGATGTGAATGTAATTCATTTAATTTTGTGCAAATAAATAATGAAATATATTTTAATAGGTATTGAATTAAAAGACTTTAGGGTGACAAAATAAAGCCCCTAATTTAGTTTATTGTTTTAGGTTTTGATACGAGATGTTAGCCCTCACGTGCAGGGAATGGATGGAACTCTAGACTGAGAGCCAGTATCTTCCCTGCCTAACCCGATTTCAAAACTATTCAAACTTTAAACTAGCCAATGATCTTTATAACATCTCTAGTAAGCATAACGAATAATATTGCTCTTATTTGGCACAACACATTTGATTACTTCAACAACAAAAATCTTGTATTTATTACTTATTCATGATAAGGAAAATGATATTTTTATTTATACTTCTTTAATCTTACAAAAATCTTGTTATAGTTGGTTAATTGTTACTTTATCTTGTAATTTAAGAAAATATCAAAAAGAATCACACTTTCAAGTTTTCTATTATCTAAAGCTATTTAATTAAGTGTCTTTTTCTAAATAGATTTTGTGATGTAAAACATTTTTATCTTTTCAATATCCAAAATTTTCCCCCGTGGGATAGCTCTTATATTACCCGATAATGATACGTTTACTTGCGTAGAGTCAATAAATTTAAATATAATTGTTGCATTATTATTTACATTAGAATCAAGTATTTGATGTCATTGTAAAGAAGGAAATTTTATTAAATATATATCAACTTTTATAATTATAAATCATATTTCCACATGTATAAATATCACTTGGGATCAGACCCCACTGCTTAAGTCTAGCCCAACTTAATCCAAATCGAAATACTAACACAGGTCTGACCCAACTTAGACTGGACCCAACGAAGGTTCGACCCAACACAGGCCTAGCACAACCTAGTCCTAACCCCTAAAACTATTAAAATTAACCAAAATAACTTGAAACCTCCCAAATGACCAAAATACTTCGAAACCACCCAAATAACTTGAAACACCCTAAGACAACTCAAATGACCTGAAAATACCCAAATCGTTCAAACCAAATCCTATCTGAGTTAACCTAAGTAAAGTTGATTCAAATAAATCCTAACCTAAAAGTTCTTTGGTCAATGAAGTTAACCTATGCCAACCCAAATCAAATCTTTGCTTACCTAGGCCAAGAAATGTCGAACCAGTTTAAACTTGAACAATAAAGTCTAATTGAAGGTTGTATTTTGTTACCTTATTTCATGTTCTGTTATGTTATTTCAAGACTTTCATGTTCTATTGGATATTTTTCATGATTAAAACATAAAAAAGGAAAATAAATAAAAATAATAATTAAATAATAAAGCATTAACCCCTTTTACTATTTCTCTTCTCAATAAAATTATAAGAATAATAAAATAACATATAAAACATTGATTATTGATACACCTAAAAATTACCTATTTTTAATATACATTTATGCTCATTTTATGAATATTTTTTCTCATATTGCACTTTTTAAAAATATATTTTTTATGTTTTTGGCTTGAGATACATTGAATGGATATTTGGAGAAAATGTGGAAAAAATAGAGCAAAAAGGCATAACTTTATGGTGCCATAGCGCCAACCGTGGCGCCTTAATGCTATCTATTGAATGAGATGGGTGTCATAGTGCCTCAGAGTGGTGCTATAGCGCCGGTAACTGATTTTCTAGAAGTTAATTTAAATTTGGCCGAATTTTTAAGGGGTCCTTGAAGTAACCCTTAGTTATTTTCAGAGATTTAGTAAAAGGGCCATTGATTAAACAAAAAAAGTGGATTTTGGCAGTCTTTGTAAAGGAGTATAAAGGGTCTGTGAGTGAGAGTTTGTGTGAGAAAGTTTGTGTTTTATCTTATAAGAAGACTTTGGATATTGCTTAAATAAACTTCAAGAATTGCTTGGGAGAAGACATAAGAGAAGTATCTTATATTTGTGTTTGATTTTTTAATGTTAATACTTGATTTTCAATAAATATCATGTGTTGTTTTTTTTATTTCTGTGAATTCCGAGTAGTTTTCTTTCTTTCTCCTTGCATATGGGAATTAATCATGTGGGATGAGAATTGTTTAAAGATTTCTTTTTATTTTAAAAATTGTGATGGCATTTTCATCGGTTCTTCATTGACTTTGCAAATTGGCCACTCGTGAGATTAAAATCTAATAAGAAACATAATGACCCAGTAGAGCTATGATTTCACCTAACTTGTGAATGCTACACTCACATTACGAGGAGAGCGACTGCAATCTAAAGAGAATGCAAATAGATAAGGAGATAATTTTTGATGGCCATAGAATTGATGTTTCTATGGTGACAGACTAGATTATTTTATCAATTTGGTCTTAGTCTTATAGAGAGGGCACAATGGGTAATCTAGAAGTGAGAGGATAGAATCTACTTAACATCACTACACAAGCTAGAACAAACTTATGGTTAGGCAATGTTCTTTGCTAGCATCGAGAGGGGGTAAAGGAAGAGTATGCTCTTATTTGTCACAATACATCATTTTATATTTTTAGTCATTAAAATTCTACACTGATGAATATCTCTTTGTAAGGGGAAATATCTTTTGATAACATTTGAACTCTTTTAAACTTTATTAGTTACTTAAATTTTATTATTCCCTTAAACATTGTTAGTACTTTCTGCTCAAATTTAGTTTTAGTCTGTTTCAAACATTTCAACTATATTCTCTTATCATATTTATTTGCAAATCAGATAGAAGCTTCTCTATTTAAGTATTAAAAATTTACAGCTTCCTTCATTAGATTGATACTGGGGTTCTTAAAGAAAATCCTATATTAATCAAAACGATACATATACTTGCGTAGTACCCATAGTATGAAGGCTTATTATCTATTTCAAAATCTTTTCATTTATCCACACTATCTGCTAAATATAATTTGGGACAAGCGTTTAGCAAGCTTTTGGAGTATAAATATCTGCGTAATTGCAGGTTGGGTCAATTATCCATCATGGTTGACAAGATATAGGGATTAAAACAAATCATTGATTGCAAATTGAACTTTGTTGACCTCACTTTTGGTCGAGGTCTAGTCTCTCTTTAGAATAGCCTAGGGTCTATCCATTAGACTCTCCTGATAACTTTCTTAGAAGACTAGGCTTGGAACCCCCCCCCCCTTTTAGAAATTTAAACATTACTTTGCTTCACTGAAAGTTTTCACATGCTTAAGGCCTAACCTCCACCCTCTAGGAGGAAGAGACCAAGCATAAGGAAGCCCAAAGGAAGTCTCCTGTAGGTGGTTAGACCTTAAGATTTACCCTAAGAGGTCTAGAGCTTATACAATATGCACACTTTACACTCTCAACCCTTAACAAAGCACATCCCACTTTGATCAGCTAACTCTTTGGAAACTCATGTGGGTGGTTTTTTCCCAAGTTCTTAGCCACAAGCTAAAGGTTTGGTTTCCAACAACACATAGAGGAATAAATTAGGGTTGCCTTTGGTCCATGGCTAAACCTAAACAATCTAATACTACTCAACACTCGTCAACCTCAATTTTTCCAAAATTTCAATCTTTGACACCTTTGCCACTAAATCTGCCCAAAATACCAATAAAGCTCAATTTTAGCAAAAATTATCCAAATTGCCTCATTTTCTCCAAAAATTACTTCAAAATATTACCCAACACTCAAATTGACAAATTTGACCAAAATTTACCAAAATTTCCAAAATACCCCAAAGTTTGTAAAATTACCAAAATACCACTCCTAACCTAAAAATCCAAAAATTTTGTAAATTCCCAAAAATTCCCAAAACCTCCTAAATATTTACGATTTCATTTCTTTCAATTACCACATGACTCAATTTGACCAATTTGGACCAATTTAACCAAAAGCCTCAATTTGACTCATTTAAACCAAATTTGCCCAAATTAAGCCTAATGTCCACCCAGTTGACCCCAATCTTGCCCAATTTAAATTCAAAAATTTTGATTCAACATCCCTAGCCTTAATCTAAACCAAATCTAAACCCAATTTAATCTACATTTGAGTTCAATTTCACTTAAATTCAAAAATCCCCAATTTTGACCAAGTGACCATTTCACCCAAGTTAAACCTAATGTCAATCAATTCCTACTCAATTGGAATTCTAAACTTCTCATGACACTCCCCTAGGCCAAATGCAACAATCAAATTGCCTCTAATTTGAGCTCATGTCCCACCTAAGTCAACAAAACTAAAAAAACCCAAATTTTTCCCTAAATTGGACACATTACCAAATCACACCAAATTGGATGTTCAAATCCTAAAATTGCTACCCAATTCATGTTGGGAACCCTTCACCACATCCCCTAGACCCTTTTGAACAATCAATTGGGCCTAAAACCCTATCTAGCCTAACCTAGACTCAAACTCAACAAACTTGCCCCAAATTGACCAAAATTTCAAATTAAGACAAATTGAACCCCCAAACCAATTCAAAACCACTCCAATCCTATTCAAAACTCTTCATGAAAGTCATACAGAACAAATTGCTCAGTCAATTGGACTCAACTCAAGCTCAAACCCAAGCTAGCCCAACCTTGAACCCAAGTGACCAAAATTGACCATATGACACAACGTCAACTAAATTGAACAAAATGGAACAAATTAACTCTATGGCAGCCAAACTTAGGACCCCAAGGACTAGCTAAGACCAACCAAAACCAACCCAAATGAGTTATGGACCAATGGTCCTTCACCAAGGTCAACATTCCCTCACCTTTTGGTTAAACCTATTAATTCAAGCAACCTTCATTAAACCTTCCACATGATTGGACTAAACATCCCTCGTACCTCCCATCATCTTGCCAGCCACCTTCCCTGTTCTTGCCGGCCAACCTAGCTGCCGGAATGGCTGAGCCCTAGAGCCCCCATAGTCCTTAAATTCAAAAATTGGGCCTTGTTAGTGAGGCATCCCTCATTGATCACTTGTGCCTTACTTCCTTCCACCTAAGCAGGAAATCCCACCTAAAGTTTAGCCTTGAGCTCAGCCCATTGGCCATGTCTATAAAAACCACCCTTCACGGCTAAAGGGGGAGTGTTAAAAATTTCCTAAGGAGACCCTGTCAAATAGCTCCCAGAGCTTCCCTCAGACCTCTTGAGTGCTAGCCCACCATCCTCAACCACCCGTCCCCACCACTCTGAGCTATTTTTGCCACTGAAATTTCAGGTAAAACCATAACAGCTGCAATTGCATCTCCCCACTGCCTAAAGCTCTAAACCAACCTTCACTACACCATCACCAGAGTGAAAGAAGAATTTTCCCCATAACAGTCCCATCATAGAGAGCCTCCACACCATACTTTGATCAACACCTGAAATCAACATTGGTCAAATTCAGGTCCAGACATTTCACTAGGGCAACAGACTTCATCTGGAGGTTTGTTGGGACCAATCGAAGATGTTACAACCATCTAATTGAGGACTCCCTTCTTAGACAAATGTATCGAACTTCACCTTCATCCCGGGCCATTTTTGATCCTCCATGCATTTTGAGTTCATTTCAAGCTAGGTTAGCTGCATAGACAGGTTTTTCTAGGTCAGATGACTCCATAGAAACAAATCCCATGGGATTTGAAAAGGTCTAGCTCAAGATCTTAAAGTTTTCGTGTGGACGATTTATGGGCTAGGTTAAATGGGGACGGTGACCAGGAGCCATTAGATCACACGTAAATTCAATGGACTCTGAGATTGCACTGGGTGGACTCATGTTACATAAAGCGTGGCCGCGTGGCAGCTGAGTTAGAAGACGATATCAAATGGCAGAGCGAAGCTTGGAGACTTCGAAGCTGTCGAGGATGACATGGTGTCGCGTGTTTAAGTAGGAAATTACGTGTATTTTTTATTTATTTAATTCAATTAACTTCAAAAATTCTTAACTTGGTGTAAAAAAATCAGAAAAATAAAACAAAATACCTTAATGCGCACTGAACAGAGGAAAATAATGTGGTAATGATTTGACATTTGTTTGATGCATGTTTGATTTTTAATGAATTAAATACCCTTTTGAATGTTTTGATGCTCTATGCATTTAAAAATTTTACCATAGCTTGATATTTTAGTATGTAGTTACCTCTATCTTAGCCGTAATTGTTTCAAAGTCAGAGGAGATCTCTAGACAGAGATCTTTAATTTTCAATTTATCTTGTCTGTTTTGGTATAAAAATTGTAATAATTAAAATAATGATAAAAAAATACAAAATAAACTTTCGTAGGTTACTTATGATCAGAGGATCCTAGGAAAAATGTAAACTTAGTCTAACTCATTTTGTGAGGGATTCTTCTCTAAAGCATTGTAGGAGGAGAATGAAAGTGAGAGATTGCTTCTTTCTTACTGTTCTAAGAGGGAATTGTGTGTCATTGTGAAGAGGGAAAGAGATTCAAAGGAACTTGAAGGATTTTCTTGGGGAAGAAATTGAGATAAGTTTTATTTACTTCTTATAATTTATATGACATTAATTTTGTATAAAAAATACTTGTTTTGTCGTATCATCCTCATGAATTCTGAGTAGATTTCTCCGTGATGATTTAGATTGAATGTGCCATATGAATGTTAAGAAATTGTGATGATTTTTTACTTCGTATTTCATTTACTTATCTATTTGGCCAATTGAATTATTAAAATATTTGTGAAATATACGATCTGAAAGGACTATGCGTTCCACAACAAAAGTGAAGATTACATTCAATTTCCTCGAATGAGTGAAGTAGTTCATGGGGGTTAGGTGAAAATAAATAGGGTAATAATTTTTATTAGGCGTAGAATTAGAGATTTTTAGGTGACAAACTAAAATCCCTAATGTGGTCCTAGTGTTTGGACACTAAAGCTAGAGTTAGCTTCAGGCTAAGTAAAGTAGGAGCACTAGAGTGAGAGTCAGTATCCTCTAAGCCTAACCACGGATTTAGAGACAAAACCTAGGATTAGTCAATGTTCTTTATAGCACTCGGAAGAGGGTAAAGAATAGTTATACTTCTATTTGGCATAATATAATATTTTCACAATCGTTTTCATTAAATCATCATAAAATCATTGTAAGGGGGAGGAAACTTGATCACCCTTAAAATTACCTAAATTTTTATATCATTTATAACTAATATTTTTAGGATATTACGCTTTAATGAAAGGTATTTCTTATGTTTTTGGTTGCAAGTACAAGAAAATGAGTTTATGAAGAAAAAAAGTAAAAAGGGAGTAGAAGGAGAAAAAATGAGTCAAGTGAAGAAAGGAAGAAAAAAGGGCTGATACTGGTGCCTCGGTGCCAAATCTGGCGCCCAGGCGCCAGACTCAGCTGGGAAATCTAGAGAATTCTTGGACAGTTTTGTGACATTTATTGATGACTCAGAAGCAATCTAGAAGTCTCTAGACAAATTTCCATGTGTTATAAAAAAGATACAATGAATATAAACACATGGAATCAATTATTCAATGAAGAGGTGCGACTCAAAACCTGTAGGTACGCGTCCATTCTAGCAAAAGAATGGCGCCTAGGCACCAAATCTGGTGCCTAGGTGCCACAATTACTTTCTAGAATATTCAACAATTTTGGAAGAATTTTCAAGAGATGCTGAAGCAACCTCTGATCATTTTTGAAGCTCTATAAATAGAGGACGATTCTGCAGCAAAGTGTGGTCATTTTGGAGTGTGTAGGTGTTATAAAAGAGAAGCAGGTGTTTATTTTAATTTAATTAAAGAGTGTGTAGTGTTATTTACCTTTCTTTAGTGTGAGTTTAAAGTGTTTTTAGTGTGATTGCTTGAGTTGGAGTCTTGTAAAATTTAGTCGGAGTCAGGGAAACTTCAAAGGTTGCTTGGATATCATTCCAAATAAGTATTTATAATTTGGTTCTTAAGTTTTGTGCTTTGAATTTAAATTATATAAATATGGCTTGTGATGTGAATCCTATGCTTTCTAAGTTGTCTTCTTCTTCTTCCCCTTACCAATATGGAATGATTTAGAAAAGGATTTAATTTAGTTTTGATAACTTATTTTTCTTCGTCCATAATTTGTGATGACACTTTACATGATCTTCATTTACACTACAACTTGGTCACTTGTAATGTTAAAATCTGTGTAGAGTTCTTAAGATTTGACCGTGGGCTAAGGGTTCTTAACTTGTGAATATCACATTTCCCTTGGAAAAGTAGATGGTAAATCCTTAAAGGGGGAGGTGTGAATAGATAGGGAGATAATTTTTGAATGGCGTAAAATTGAATATGTTTTTAGAGTGACAGACTAAATTATATCAATTTGGTTTAAGAGGATTCGACCGGTCACTAGTAGGCCCAACCATAGGCACTGTTGTGGGGGGATTCTAGAAGTGAGAGCCTAGCAAATCATCCTTTACTACTAACAACACATCCTGATCCAATCTTCTAAAACTAGATTATACACTTGACTAGAGGGAAAAGAATATATATGCTCCTATTTATCACAATACCTATTCACAAAGTTCTCAAACTAATTTTGATGTTTACTAATCATGAAAAATTTCGTATGAGGAAAGAATTTTTGTTTATTGTGTTAAAGCATTTAAATTACGATGTTATTTACAATTGCTACTTTAATAACTTGCATATTATTACTTTTTAGTTGGTTAGTTTTTAAATAGATTTTCTTCTTTCTTTCTTAATTATTTTACTTAGCCTTCCCCGTGGGAAAGATATTTGGGGTTTTTAAAAAGAAAGCCCTATAATACTTGAAACGATACGTATACTTGCGTAGTACCTGATCCACATAAAAAGTACATATTTTTATGCCTTATTTATGATTCATTTTTTAAGGATATTATGCTTTAATGAAAGGTATTTATATGCTTTTGGATGTAGGTGATAAAAAAAGAGTTCAAGAAGGAAAAAGGAGAAAAAAGGAGAAAAAATAGATCTTAAAAGCAAAGTTACCAAAATTATAGGTCTGGCGCCTATGCGCCAGAATATGGTCAATAAGCGCCAGTTCGATAATGAAGTAGATAAGATTTTTGACAACTTTGGGTAGTTATTTTGACGGTGTTAAGCCATTACCAGACCTTCTAGAAGACTGGAAGTTACTCCTAATACATTGGACATGTGATACAATGCATTTAGACACGGGAAAAAAGTTTTAATCGTAAAGAGGTGTGAGCCAAAGTGAAGAGGTGCGAAGACTTGGTCACAGACTCCGGCGCCTAGGCGCCAGATCCCGGTGCCTAGGCGCCACAGTTACTTTATATATTGTATTTGAACAAATTTTGAAGAGGTTCCTTAAGCAACCCCTAGTCATTTTCAAAGCTCTATAAATAGGAGTCATTTCTACAGAGAAAAGGGCCCCTAAGAACCCTAGAGTTCTCTCACACTTGAAAATAATTTTAGGGAGCCACCTTCTTAATTAATTAGTGAGTTTATTTTAGTTTCTTATAGTTTTACTACTCAATTCCTTGAGTAGTAAGTGTGAGTTTATAAGTTTTGTTGCTGTTGAAGTCTTTCATTTTGCATTGGAGTCAGTAGGAGAATGTGGATCACTTGAAGGAACATTCCAGATAAGTATTTGTAACTTGGTTCAAAGTTTTATAAATTTATTTTGTTATGTGAATTCAACGTGTTCTGAGTAGTTAGTTTTCTTTCTCCTTTCAACCATGAAAAGATAATAAAGATAATTTAATTTCCGTTAAGAACTTAAACTTAAATTTTATAAAAAATGTGATGATATTAATACCTGATCTTAATTTACTTTTTAAACTGACCATTTTAATTGTTAAAACCTGTTGAAGAATCCTGAGACCTATTCGGAGATGAGTTCTTAACTAGTAGATATCACATGAATCCTTGGGTAATCGAAGGCCTTGAGCGGGTTATTCAAGGTGAAATGCAAATAAATAGGGAGATATTATTTATTGGGTGTAGATTTAATTATTTTTTTGAGTGACAGAATAAATTCTAATAATTTGGTTAATAGAAAGGGAATGGGTCAGTAATAGGGCCGACCATAACCACCCATGCACATCTAGAAGTGTGAGCCTTGATTAACCCATTTTACTAATAATACATCCTGAACCGATCTATAGATTAGCCAATATTCTTTATACTATCAAGCGAAGGTAAAGAATAGGAATGCTTCTACTTGCCGCAATACCATAATCTAAGTTCTCCATGAATGATAATTATTCTGAAAAATCTTGGATTAGTTGAAAAGGAGAAAGTTGTTTTATTTATACTTACATTAACCTTTACTTTATTGCTGCTTACTTACATTTAGTAGAAATTTAATTACACTTAAAATTTGATCTTTGAGAAGAAGTAAAAATATAAATACTTTTAATTTGAAAATATGATAAATTCCATTAATTAATCTTAATTAAATCTTCCCTGTGGGATCGATAACCAGGACTCCAATAGGGCTCTGTATTACTTGAAACGATACGTATACTAGCGTTTAAAATTGAGACTTTACGATATTATTTAAATATAAATTCATAAGTTTTTGCATATACAGAGAGTGTAAAGTGTCGCGCATCAGTACCCCTAGTGAACGATTTATATATATCAAAACATTAATCTTTAATTATTGTACATTTGCCACTTAATCACATTTGGGGTCAAGTTTGGCCATAAGTTTATAAGCTATTTTACTTGCATAATTGCGTTTGGGTTATGTTTTAGGCACCGTTGCTGAGGATTGCACTAAAAATTAATAAAAAAAGAAGAAAGATAAAATTTTTTATAATATATATATATCAAAGTATATTTTTGTTTTATTAATTAAAAATATTTTCTAATTCCTTTTATGTGAAGTTCAAGATCTAAAGGATTAATACTCTTTAATTCTGAATTAGAAAGCACTGTAAGAAAAAATAGAAAAGAAAAACGAATTCATAATTTGCAAGAAATAGCTAATATACCTCGAAATAATATGGAACAAAATATTGCAGAAAATGAACATTAAATTTTACAAAGAGCCTTAAGAGATTATGCTAACCCTAGAGCGGATGAAATTCATTTAAGCATTCAAATCCTTGGTGTAGTAGCAAACTCATTTAAATGTAAAACTACAATTATACAAATGGTCCAAAATAATCAGTTTGGAGGATCTGCTGCTGAAGATCCTAATTTACACCTTGCTAGTTTTCTAGAACTTTGTGCTACCTTCAAGTATGATAATGTTTCTGATGATGTTATTAGGCTTAGACTTTTCCCATTTTCTTTGAGGGATAAGGTTATGATATGGCTTAATTCTTTAGCAACAAAATCTATTAAAACTTGGGGAGAAATGGCTCAAAAATCTCTAGCTAAGTATTTTTCGCCATCAAGAACTACAAAACTTAGAAATGATATACCCCATTTACTCAATTTGAAGGAGAAACTATTTATGAAGCATGGGAAAAATTTAAAGAACTCTTAGTAAGTGCCCATATAATGCTTTACCAGACTGGTTAATTTTACAAAAAATTTATAATGGATTTATAGGTTCTCTTAGATCTATTTCAGGTGCTACTGCTGGTGGTTCCTTAATGGCTAAGTCATTTGATGAACCTTATGCTTTAATAGAAGAAATGACAACTAATAATTTCAATGGACTTCTAATAGAGTAAATACTAAAAGAGAGGATGGTATTCAAGAAAATGAAGCCTTTTCTATTTTAGTATCTCAAGTTGCTGCAATAACTAAGAAATTAGATACTTTGTCTCAATTTTCGCATTTAAGTAATGATAATTCTGGATGTACTGATGAATCCCAAACCTTAGAGACATTGCAATCTATCGCTAGCAAAACTAGTACCCATATCTCAATTACTATAATCCAGGTTGGAAAAATCACCCGAACTTAAGTTGGAATAATTCAAATCCACAAAGGGGTAAAAACTAACCTAACCTAATTGGAAATTGGAATAATCAAGGTAATTCTAACTATAGTCCTTCTTGTCCTCCTAGTTTTAATAACTAGCAATTTAAGAAAAGGAAATTGTCTATAGAAGAATTAATTTTACAAATGGGTAGTTAATTGCAAAGTAAAAATGCTGCGATAAGAAATATTGAGAATCAAATGGAGCAAATTGCAAATGCAATTAACAATAGACAATAAAGAACACTTCCAAGTACTATTGAAGTAAATCTAAGAGAAAATGGAAAAGATCAAAAGTAGATTAAAGCTATATTACTTAGAAGTGGAAAAGAATTAAGGGATGGAAAGGAAAATAAAATTCAAAAAGAGGCTGAAGTGATAGAAGTTTAGAATCTTAAGGAAATAATCCATGAAGAAGAAAAACAATTTCTATCACAAGATGAACTTGAAAAACCTCCACCCTCATTTCCACAACGAATGAAACAGCAGAAATTGGATCAATAATTTTTGAATTTTTTTGAGGTATTTGAAAAGCATACCATTAATATCTCATTTGCTGAAGCTTTGGGACAAATGCCTAGGTATGCTAAATTTATGAAAGATATTCTTAATAAGAAAAGAAAATTTTAAGCTTTTGAAACTGTTGCACAAAGCAAAGAATGTAGTGCAATTATTTAGAAAAAGCTACCTCAAAACCTAAAAGATCCTGAAAGTTTTACTATACCTTGTGCTATAGGAGACATATTTCATGGAAAAGCCTTACGATCTACCTTTCCAATTGAATTGTTAAAATATGTTTTGGAACATACGATCTGAAAGGACTATGCGTTCTACAACAAAAGTGAAGATTACATTTAATGTCCATAAATGAGTGATGTAGTTCATGGGGGTTGGATGAAAATAAATTAAAAAAATATGGTTTAGTGGTGGTATAATTGGAGATTTTAGGGTTACATACTAAAATCCCCAATTTGGTACTAGTGTTTGGAAACTAAAGCGAGAGTTAGCCTTCAGGAGAAGGGAAGTGGGAGCTTTAGAGTGAGAGCCAGTATCCTCCTAGCCTAACCACAGATTTAGTGACTAAACCTAGGATTAGCCAATGTTCTTTATAGCACTCGGAAGAGGGTAAAGAATAGGTATCCTTCAATTTGGCACAATACAAGATTTTCACTAGTCTTTATCATTCACTCATCATAATATCATTGTAAGGGGAAGGACACATTCTCTACATTTGAACCTTTTAATACCAAACTTAGTGTAGTGGTAGTTAACTTTAATTTGAAGTTTAGGAAGTACTTTAGCGATCTTAGAATATTTAGTATCTTTAAACTTTATCAGATTTAGTATTTACTTTACGTGCATTGTAATTTGATAGTTGGATTTTTGTGCTGTGCTTTACAAGTTTTCTTCCTCCCTATAGGATCAATAACAAGGACTCCACTATAATCCTAAATTACTTGACTGATGCGTATACTTGCATATAGATTAGTTGTTTTCTTATTAGACTGATTATACTTAGTTACTAAACTGAAAATACTTATAAATACTTATTTAAGACAGTCGTGATCACTTAGTTAATGTTGTTGTCTCTTCATCCTCAGAAGCAATAAGTAATTGGCGATATCAAAAATATTGATCAACAAAAAAGTACGGCTTTTTATGCTAAATTTTATAATGATATTGCACTTTAAAGGTATGTTTTCTTGTGCTTTTTGTTGTAGGTACATCAAATTAATGAATTTGGAGTGATTAGAGCAAAAGGAACAAAATTGAAGCAAAATGATGTAATTTGGGCCAAAACGATCAAGGGAGAAAATTATGACCTGACACATTTTGATATGTCTTTCTAAGCTTAATATGATTTACATTTATCACATATATTTGAATGAAATTACACATTTTTTATATCTATCTTGTAGGTATATCTGTTAAGAGCAAAACACAACTGAATTGAGGCAAAACGGAGTTAAAACGGAGCCAAACGGATCAAAACTGTGGAGCAAAGCGCAGGATGGTGCCTAAGCGCCAAAACCGGTGCATAGCTGCCAGAAATGGTGCCTAACCACCACCAAATCGGCGCATAGCTACCAATGACTGGTTTCTGATGGTTTTTTACGTTTTTGCATAACTTCTTGTAAAAACGTCAGATTTGGATGATTTTCAAAGCGTTGTGAAGTGTGTCTCATGGAAAATTCATTGGGAATGATAAAATAAACTTTCTAGAATTGTATTGGTTGGTTAGAAGGAGTTATTATGGAAGGGATGTATCTCTTGAAGTGAAAAGACACTTAAAGTACCCTTTGGAAGATTCATTAAATGTGGACTCTTTTTGTAGAGTCTCTGAAGCATCTCTTAGGAAATTATAAACACACTTGACTCTTGGAGAGGAGAAGAATTTAGAGAGAGGGGAGGAGAAGATTAGAAGTGGAGAAGAAGACTTGGAGAAGAAGTGAAGGCTTGGGTGTTAGCCCCAAGTGGGGTGACAAGGTGAGAGAGAAAGAGAGAGTGTGAGAGACCTTTTTTTCAGTGTTTTCACTTTGTTCTTGGGGATGATTGGAAGGAGATTGTTTTTGTTATACAAGGAGAGTTTGATTTTCATCAAAGATAAGTGATTTCATTATATTTTGGTTTGAATTTGGTACTTTCTTTGTATGGTTTCAAAGACTTCCTCAGTGAAAGGTTGTTGTTGTTTCTCCATGTGCAATGAGTAGTTTTCTTTACTCTTCCCTCGTAAAATGAATTAGTATGCATGTGTAGGATATAGAATTGAGTAGGGTTAGAATATATTGTGATGAATTAACTTTTTTCTTCATTTACATGTAAACTTGATCAACTTGCATGTTAAAATCTATTGTGAGAACATGAAAGAGTCAATGTGATATTGTCTCAATCAGCTATTGGTAAAAATCACATGAGATTATACGGATGAGAATGTAGTCTATATAATTGAGTGCAAATAAATAGTGAGATATGCATGCTTAAGAGCTGTAGAATTAGAGGACTTTATGGTAACAGACTAAAACCCCTAATTTGGTTTTATGTGAAAAGTTTTTTTAAGAGATGTTAGCCACCAGGTGGAGGGAGAAGAGGGAACTCTAGAGTGAGAGCTAGTATCTTCTCTACCTAACCCATTTTCAAAATTTCAAATAATTAAATTAACCCATGTTCGTTATAGAAAAAAGTAAGGGTAAAGAATATTATTGCTCATATTTGTCACAATCTCTCTCGCTACTTGTTTTACTTTTACACATGTCACTAATTTAATTGTATGAGGAAGAGTATTTTTAATATATCCAACTCGCTTTCTAATTTTTTTAATTATTTTAGCTTAGGAGTATAAGTAGTATTGTAGTGATAATTGTTAGATATAATCTAGACCAAACTTTTATCAACCTTCCAAGCTAAGAAGTGTTATTGTAGACTAGAACTTCTCTTGAAAGCCGCCGTGATTAACCACGATCTCCGTGGGATTAAAATTCAGGCTTAATCAAAAAGCTCTATATTACTTGATAACGATGCCTTTACTTGTGTAAAATCCCTACTATTTAAAGTCATAATTGAAATCTTACTTTATATTGGAGTCAAGTTTTTGGCAACGTTGTAAAGGAAGAAATTTAAACAAAAAAATTAAAGGATTAAACTCTTGTATATTGTAATCGGGGATCAAATTTTTGGTGCCGTTGCCGGAGATCACAACGGTTGATCTTTACTTTTAGAGGATTTTAGTTGAATTATTTAGTCTTAGACTTGGAAAATTGTAGTGTCGTAAAAACAATTTTGTGTGAGAAGTGTTTTATGTGTGAAAATGTTTTGTGAAGAAACTGTTTGTGTGAAAAATAAGGTGTTTGTGAAAATGTTTTCTTGTGTTGAACATATTTTTTGTTTAATTTTTAATGTATTGTATATTGTGTTATGTATTCGAACTAAAGGATCTGCAGTACTTGTGCCTTATGATCCTAAGTTAAAGAAAAAGAAAAAAATAAAAAAAATAGAAAGGACTTGAAAAACTAGAAATGGAAATGGAAAACATTCAAAATAATAACTTGGAAAATCATTATGTGCTACATTTCTTTATAACAGCATGTCAGTCGATGCGTCAGACTAAGGCTTTTTCTTTTCTCACTAAGGGATAAGGCTAAAATGTGGTTATACTCATTAGCACCCGGTTCTATTAAAAATTGGGAGGAGTTAACTCAAAAATTCCGAACTAAGTATTTTCCACTTTCAAGGACTACAAAAATTAGAAACAATATTATCTCATTTTGTCAGTATGAATGGGAATCAATATACGAAGCCTAGTAAATATTTAAGGAACTCCTAATAAAGTGTCCACACCATGATCTACCTCAATTGGTTAATCATTCAAATTTTTTTACAATGGGTCAGTAGGATCCCTTAGTTCTACAACTGACGCTGTCTCCTGTGGATCATTAATGTCAAAAACATTAGATGAAGCATATGCAATAATTGAAAATATGGCTACAAATAAATTTTAATGAACCTCTGGAAGGGTAAATCCTAAAAAGCTAGCCAGTGTTCATGATACTTTTGCAATTTCAATTTATGAATCTCAGGTTGCTGTAATATCAAGGAAGTTGGACCAATTTGGATTGAACCAGCCTCAATTTACTATAGTAAGTGAGGAAAGTTCATTAGGGCATATGATTGATTTTAACTTATCATATGAGACTTTAAATACCATAAATAATCCATATTTTAACTTTACAACTCAGGTTGGAAGAACCATCCTAATTTTAATTGGAATCATACTATTGGGGGTGGAAACAAATAATGGAGAAATAATCATGCAAATCCTAATGGAAGTTGGAATAATCAAGGGAACACAAAATATAAACCTTCATATCTCCTGTTCTCTAACAATTATCAACAATTTAAGGATAAGAAGATGTCTATAGAAGAAGTGGTATTACAAATGGAAAACCAGTTGCAAAGTTAAAATGTTGCGATTAGAACCATAGAGACTCAACTGGGACAAATTGCTAACTCACTTAGCAATAGACCCTAAGGAACGCTTCCTAGCAAAACTAAGATAAATCATCTAGAGAGAAAACTAATGAAAAAATAGAAGCTATTCAATTGAAGTGGAAGAGAGATAAAGGATGTGATTAAAAAAGAGAAAGAAGTTGTGAGGGAAAAAAAGGAAACAAAAAGACCTCAAGAACATGATTCTAAGGATCTGGAAAAACTAATATCTCTATCTAAATTAATTTAGAAAGATCACCACCTCCATTTTATCAAAGACATAGACAACATGAGTTGGATAAAAAAATTTTAAAATTTCTGAAACTACTTAAAAAGTTAATGATAAAGATTCCTTTCGGTGAAGCTTTAGAGCAGATGCCAAGTTATGCAAAGTTTTTTAAGGAGATATTAAAAAATAAAAGGAAACTTCGGGATTACGAGACAGTTGTACTAAGTGAGGAGTGCAGCGCTATACTTCAGAATAAGCTTCCTCGGAAACTTAAAGATGCTTGTAGCTTTACAAATCCTTGTGTGATTGGAGAAATATTATGTGGAAAAGCATTATGTGATTTAGGATTGAGCATTAATGTGATGCCTCTATCTATATTTAGAATGTTAGGTTTAGCTGATATTTCTCCCACTACTGTAACCCTTCAGTTAGCTGATCGATCTATCATTTATCCAAAAGGGGTTATAGAAGATGTGCATGTTAAGTGGATAAATTTTTTTTCTTTGGAGTTTATTGTATTAGATATGGAGGACGATAAAGATAATCCAATTATTCTGGGGAGAGCTTTCTTTATTGCTGGACAAGTTATGATAGATGTGTAAAAAGGAGAGTTGACTCTGAATATTAATGACTAGGAAGTCACTTTTGATGTATTAAAGACTATAAAATATCCAACTAAGAGAAAAGTTGATGATTGTTTTTGGATGGATGAAGTTAATTATCTAAGTAAAGACCATTTCTAAGAGTGTTTTGAGAGTAAGTTAATAGATGAGATCGAAATGAAATTTCATGATGAGTTGAAAAAATTATTTAAAGAAGACTGTATGTATGTTTGGAGAGCTGTAAAATGATGGATGTTATCAAAAATAGTAAACTTTTAATTTCATCTATTGAAAAAACTCATGAACTTAAGATGAATGTACCCAATACAATTTTAAAGCATGCATATTTAGAAAATTCATCTACACCGCTAGTCTTTATATCTTTGAAATCCACTCAATCTTTAGAAGAACCAGAATTGAATGATGAAATCAGTAAATGATCTCCTAAAAAAGAGTTGTTCAAAATCATTGAATGACATATTTCGTGGTATATTGACAAATGAATGAGATTTTGATGCTACGGCAACTAGAGTAAACATTTGAGACATCGAGTCATTGATGTTAGACCAAGCGCTTCATGGGGGTTAACCCATGGTTATCTTTGTTATTTGTTTAGTTTGCTTTTTGTTAAGTTGGATTGGATAATAGTGAGATGTTGGACTTTGATCCTTGTTTCATGTGTAAGAGTTGTTTGGGTTAATGTTGTGAGGTTATGCCTTGGTCTTGACTAAATTTGTACATGACTTCTGGTTCTAGCAGACTGACAAGTCTATTACGACTTAGTTCTCAACTGGAGCTGAGCGTTACCTTGAAGCATGCATAGTTTGTGCTTGGACCACTCCATGTCAACTCTATTACTTCCTTTATCTGAGCTTATCTTTCTGAGTAAGGTCATAAACTTACTTAGTGAACAGCATCTAGATGAACTACACTAATTTTATTTACCAGATTGTGTATACCTTTGACTTAGAGTAAACCTGAAATTGGAAACACGTGAGTTTTTATAATAGGGGAATTCTAGTCTAAGGGTTATAAAAAATTTTATAATACACCCACGTTATTAGTGTAGTTTCTTCCGTTAGAGATTGAAAGTAAGGATGGGAAATGTGAGTGGAAGGGAGGTCAATTTAACATCAGTTGTTGTTTTCTTATGAAATCTGTTGGTTTATGTATTGGACTTTGTGTGTCTATGTTTGTGAGTCAAGTTGAATGAGTAATTGGAGAAAATAAAACTCATCTTAATATTTTAAACTTGTTAGCATCCAGCAATTCTTTTATAAAGTTTAAAATATGTTCATGTTTAATTTTCAGTTTGTACCTAATCTACAATTTAATTCTTTTATTGTGTTATGTCAAGCATTTTTAGGATTTATTTACTTTGTAATTCAGTGTTATTTGTTGATATTTTTGTAGGATTTGTAGTAAATTGTAAAAGTGATTTTTCACTGCCGCATATTTCTGTACTTCTTTGTTACACATGTTCGAGCTTAAGTTTGGGGGGGGGGGCGAAAGAAAAATATTTCAAACTTAAACCTTACATGTTTTCAAAACTACTAAAAATTAATTTGTATTTTATTTCTCATGATTATTGATTTGTGGAGTCACCTTAAGGATGCTAGAATTTTAAGTAAAGAAATGGAGTAGGAAAACTTAATTGATATTTTTAGTGAAAAGGGTGAACCTAGAGTTAAAGATATTTAGTGGAGAACATTGGAAAATGAATAACTATCTTTAGTAAGAAGAGATGTATTTTTGGAAAACTAAGGATTCATAGAATTTTAATTTTAGAAAGTGCTTTAAAAAATATATCTTTTCAAGTGAAGGAAAATAATAAGTTTAACTTTAGAGGAGGATAGTGGAATTCAAAATCATTTAAGGACTTCTCCAGATTTACTAATCCTCACATAAAAAAAAGAGCAGAAAAAATGGATCAATAAGATCCTGAAAAAAAATAATGGATCGAAAAGATACTGAAAAAAAAATTATCAGGAGAAGTTTGAGGAGAGGTCCTAATTAAAAATTCGTTTCACTTATGTCATTCTAGATTAAAGAAGTTAGAATAATCATAAGCTTGCTTTTTATACTTATATTAGTAAAATCATTTTTAAGAGAGTTTTTAAACCTAGAAAGTAAAGTTCATAGGATCTGAAGTTTGAAAAATGTGCATATTAGATAGGAAAACAAATTTTCAAGTTTGATGATAAATATCTTAGACACTAGGCTAGTCTGATTCACTAGAAGTTATCCTAGGTTGAACTATTCATTTTTAGAATAAAATTTTAGCAATTCTAAAGGGTTACCCATTAACTCTAATCTACAAAAATTATTTTAAAAGTGTAGTATTACATGAGGACAAGTAATGTTTACGTTTGGGGGATTTTGATCAACCTAAAAATGTTACGTTTGGGGGATTTTGATCAACCTAAAAATGTACTACTTTTTATGCTAAATTTTATAATGTTATTGCACTTTAAAGGTATGTTTTCTTATGTTTTTGGTTGTAGGTACATCAATTTGAAGAATTTGGAGTGATTGGAGCCAAAAGGAACAAAATTGAAGCAAAATGATGTAATTTGGACAACAACGAGCAAGGAAGAAAATTATGACCTAACACATTTGATAAGTCTTTCTATACTTAATATGATTTACATTTATCACATATATTTAAATAAAATTACACTTTTTTTCTTATATATATCTTGTAGGTATATCTGTTATGAGCAAAACACAACTGAAATGAGGAAAAACGGAGTTGAAACGGAGCCAAACAGAGCAAAACCGTGGAGCTGCACGCAAGATGGTGCCGAAGCTCCAAAACTATTGCATAGCCACCATAAATGGAGCCTAACAGCCACCAAATCGGTGCATAGCCACCAGTGACAGGTTTTTGATGGTTTTTGGAATAACTTCTTGTAGAAACGTCAGATTTTAAAGATTTTCAAAGTGTTGCGAAGTGTGTCTCGTGGGGAATTCATTGGTAATGATAAAATAAACTTTCTAGAAGAGTTTAGATTGGTTCAAAGTTGTTAAATGAAAGGGATGTGTCTCTTGGAGTGAAAGGGCACTTAAGGCACCTTTTGGAAGATACATTGAATGTGGACTCTTTTTGAAGAGACACTTAAGCATCCCTTGGGAAATTATTAACATTCTTGAACTCTTAGAGAGGAGAAGATTTTAGAGAGAGGAGGATAAAAATAGAAGTGGAGAAGAAGACTTGGAGAAGATGTGAAGGCTTGGGCGTTAGCCCCTAGTGGGGCAACAAGGTGAGAGAGAAAGAGAGAGTGTGAGGGATTTGTTTTTTTATTTCTTTTCACTTTGTTATTGGAGACGATTTGAAGGATATTGCTTTTGATATACAAGGAGAGTTTGATTTCCATCAAAGATAAGTATTTTTATTATACTTTGGTTTGAATTTGGTACTTTGTTTGTATGGTTTCAAAGACTTGTTCAATGAAAAGTTGTTCTTGTTTCTCAGGCGTAGTGAGTAGTTTTCTTTACCCTTCTCTCTTACAATGAATTAGTATGCAAGTGTAGGATATAGAATTGTTTAGAGTTAGAATAAATTGTGATGATTTTACTTTTTTCTTCATTTAAATGTAAACTTGATCAACTTGCATGTTAAAATCTGTTGTGAGAACATGTAAGAACCAATGTGGTATTATCTCAATCAACTAATGGTAAAAATCACATGAGATTATATGGGTGAGAATTAGTCCATATAATTGAGAGCAAATAAATAGAGAGATATGCATGCTTAAGAGGTGTACAATTAGAGGACTTTAAGGTGGCAAACTAAAACCCCTAATTTGGTTTGATGTGAAAAGTTTTTTTATGAGATGTTTGCCCCCAAGTAGAGGGAGAAGAGGAAACTCTAGAGTGAGAGTTAGTATCTTCTCCACTTAACCCATCTTCAAATTTTTAAACTCATAAAATTAACCTATGATCTTTATAGAACCATGTAAGGGTAAAGAATATTAGGTGTTTCCTTCCTTAGGAATAATTTCTTCTCGTCGTTCAATTTTTTCAACTTCTCGCTCAACCTCCACCTCCTTTTGAACTTCAACATTTAGTTTTATACCACTAATTAATTTAACCGCTTTAACTTTCTCTGGCTCCTTACTTTTGTCTTTAGGATTAATCTCAACATTACTAGGAAGTGTTCCCTGAGGCCTATTGTTAATTACGTCAGCAATATTTCCCAGTTGATTCTCCATATTTCTAATAGCAATACTGCGACTTTGTAAATAATTACCCATCTACAAGACCACTTCTTCTATAGATAACTTCTTCTCCTTAACTTGTTGATTAAATCCTGGAGGTTAAGTAGATCTATAATTAGCACTACCCTAGTTCTAATTTTCTAATGGTTTTACTTGAGCATTCCACCATTTTTGACTTCAGCCATTAGAATTCTTGTTCCAATCTTAGGAAGATTTTTCAACCTAGGTTGTAATGATTGGAATATGGGTTATTGGGTATCATAATAGCATTTAGAGTTTCCAATGAATTATGTGAATCAATCATTTTTCCAAATGAATTTTCTTCAACCATTCAGGTGTTGGAGAAAATTCATTCCAATTTGGTTTATCTTCTTAGAAAATGCATCAACATGACATGCAATCATTGAAATAACATTGCTATCATGAATACTAGCTACTTATTTAAGATTTACCTTATTAAAAGACCATTTAAAATTATTTTTAGCCATTTCTTCATTTAATGAATAAGCTTCATCAAAGGGTTTAGACATTAATGAACCTACAACAACAACATCTATAATAGATCTAAGGGATCCTACTAACCTGTTATAAAAAGTTTGAATGATTAACCAATCTGGTAAAGCATGATGTTGACACTTTCTAAGGAGTTGCTTAAATATTTCTCAAGCTTCATATATAGATTCTCCTTAATACTTAGAAAAAGAAATAATATCATTTCTATTTTTCACAGTTTCTGAAGGTGGGAAACACTTAGCCAAAATTATTTGAGCTAAATCTTTCCAAGTTATTATAGATCCAGGTGCTAATAAATTTAACCAAATCTTAGCTTTACGCCTTAATGAAAAAAGAAAAGTCTAAGTATAACGCATCATTTGGTACTCTATCACATTAAATGTAACACACAGTTCTAAAAAACTTTCAAAATGTAAATTGTGATCCTTAGATGGTGTTCCTCCAAACTGATTGTTTTGCACCATATGTATAATTGAAGGATTAGGTTCAAATGAGTTAGCCTCTATTGTAGGATTTTGAATGCTTAAATGAATTTCATCTACAGTAGGGTTTGCATAATCCCTTAAAGTTTTTTGTAAATTATGTTATTCATTTTTAACAGTTTGAATTTCAATATTATTTTGTGATGTGTTAGTCATTTCCTAAGAATTATGAAGTCTTATTTACTTTCAAATTTTTTTAATAGTTGGTTCCAATTTAGAATCGTAAGGAACAAAATTTTTAGATCCAAAATTATGCATAAACAAAAGAAAATGTAGAAAAATAAAACAGCACATAAAATGGATAAAACATATATACTATATTTTAAAATTTTAATTTTCTTTAATTTTTAATATATATATATATATATATATATATATAACACCATGGTGGCGACTGAGGTGTGTGAAGCTCTGCTAGGGTTTCATGGAGGTTCCTGGCGGCGGGTCTAGCTTTGGTTGCTCCCAGGTAGGTTGTGGTTGCTGCTGTTGGTGCTAGGGTAGTGGTGGGTGTGCTAGCTGGTGGATCTCTGGGAAGGCTGATCTTTCCCGGGCATTTGTTTTTCAAAGTTACTGTTGCATTGGCCTTGTGCCTGGTTTTGTCTTTCGTTGTTGTTGCTCCCTGGCTTTGTTTTCAGATTCTACTAGACTGTTTCTGACTGGGGAGTGCTTCTCTCTTCTCTGGGACTGCTCCTCCTGATTCTCAGTGTTTGAGCTGCGTCTCTTTCTTTGTCTTTTATCTATATGGCCTCTCCTATTGATTTGTCTACCAATCTGGATTGGGCTAAAGCCTCTTATGCTGGATTTGTTGGGAAGGGTCCTTCCCTTAATGACCCTGCAAAACTAGTTTTTCCTCAGAAGCTACATGATGCTGCAGCTGGTAAAGTGTCTTGCCCTTTTATTAAACCTCTTGGAGAGAAGGATGGCCGCCTCGTCGTTCTTTTAACTGATCAGGAATTGGATGCACTTAATGCTGAAGTGAAATTAACCTTAATTGGTAAATTCACTATGGGATATCCCAAGATGGAATTTGTCAGGAAATACTTTAGTTCTCTGAATTTTTATGGGGACTGGAGATTAGGTCTTCTTGATGGGAGGCACCTCCTTATTAATCTTACCACGGAAGAGGATTATGCTAGAGTTTTTGCCAAACAATCAGTTGTTATTGCTAGAATGGAAATGAAAATAATCATGTGGACACTTGACTTTGATCCTAATAAAGATCCCCCCATTGTTCCCATTTGGTTTAAATTCCCCCACCTCCCTTACAGATATTTCAATCAGTCTACTTTATTTCAAATTGGGAGAGCTCTGGGCACTCCTCTCAAGTTGGATGGAGACACTTTAAACAAAGACAAACCTAAATATGCTAGAATCCAGATTGAAAGAGACATTTCCCTTCCTGAAATTAAAAGGATATGGATTGGATCAGCCTCTGAAGGACATTGGCAGGATGTGATAATGCAGCAAAGACCATACTATTGCTCTCATTGTAAAATGTTTGGTCATACCACGTACGGATGCTTCGACTTCATCCCCCCTCCGAGAAGACCCCTCCTCGCTCCGGAGAATTACCATCAGATCAGGTTGCTATTACACTACCTCCACCTGTGGTAGTTCCTCCTGTTGAGGGAGTCCTACCTGATACCCCCCTACTTAACATCAACCCTCCTGTTGCACTTTCCATCTCCCCTATCCCTCCTTTTAATGAGCCTATCACTATTTAAAATTTTCTTCCCCCTTCAGCTGTGGATTTGAGAAACAGTCAGGATGCTATGGAGTAGGAATGGGTCATCAACACTTCTAAGAAGAAAAAAAAGCATAAAACTGAACTCCAGAAGCTTTCTGAGGCTTCTGTCACCAGTAGGGAGACATCCCCTCCTCTTACTAGAGATCCAATTCTCATAGATCCTCTTCTCCCCTCAATCACCCAATGATAAATCTCCTCTGCTGGAACAATAGAGGGGTGGCCAACCCACCCTCCCTTAAAAGACTTATCTATCTTAATAAAAAGCACACCCCTTGGTGCATTGTCCTTTTGGAACCTATGGTTATTTTTACTTCTGATAAAATCCAAAAACAATTTCCTGGTTTTACCCTCATTTTTATTATTAATAACAAATTTTGGTTTCTTAATCGAAATGATGTTCAGATGTCTATTCTCATTGATCATCCCCAAATCCTTCATCTCTCTCTTAATCTTGCCTCTCACAGCATTTTGGCAACATTTATATATGCTGGTTGTAGTAAAATAGATAGAATTATCCTTTGGAATCATCTGATGCAAATCAGCCAGTCCATGCCCTCCCCTTGGCTAGTGTGGGGAGATTTTAACTAATCCTGATGAAAAGAAGGGGGGCAAATACCCTAATATTGACACTATGAATCTTTTCAGTGATAACATTCAGCAAGCTAGACTGTTTGATCTTGGTTTCAGGGGCCCCCAATTTCCTTGGAGAAGGAATAAAATCTGGGAAAGGCTAGAAACGTTTCTGGTTAATGAGCATTGGCACTCTACCTTTCTACTTACTATGGTTACTCACCTATCTCTTGTTTGTTCTGACCACAGACCCTTATTACTATCCATTACTTCCAACTCACAAAGCATTTCCAGACCTCCATTCAGATATCTAAATTTCTGGTTCTCTTCTCCCAAGTTTTTTCCTTTTCTTCAATCTGTGTGGACTGGGGTGTCTCATAATGATCCTTAGATCAAACTTGGGCTATTACACTAGAATACCAGCAAAGAGTTAAAGAGATGGGGCTGGAAAGAATTTGGGAATGTTTTTACTGCTGTTGATGAGGCTGAAAAAGAGGTGCAAACACTTGAGCATATGGTTTTGACAGGGGAGGCCACTGAGCAACTTCTTTTAGTTGCTCAGGCTCACCTCCTTTCCACCACTGAGACCCAAGGCAAGTTCCTGAAACAGAAGGTCTCTCTTAATATCTTCACTGAAGGTGACAGAAATACTAGATTTTTTCATGCCTATATTAAATATAGGAGGAGATGTAATACCATTCACATCATCAAGTCTACTAGTGGTAGCTAGATTCATAACACTTAGGAGATTGGCAGAAGTGCCACTCAGTATTTCAAGAATCTTGTATCACAGCCTAATCTGGAGAGAGACCCCATTGACCCCTCTTGCTTCCATGATCATTACCAGTACACTCAATATCTGTCACTCACTCACCCTCGCACTGAAATGAAATTTGGCAAGCTCTGAATTCCATTGATTCTTCTAAAGCTGCTGGACCAGATGGCTTCACTGCTGACTTCTACAAGAAGGGGTGGTCTGTCCTTAAACAGGATCTCCTCACTACTATCATCTATTTTTTTAATGGCCAGGAAATAATCTCTTATTTCAGTACATCTAACATTGTCCTTATTCCCACATCTAATGTGCAATCCAGCTGGGATCATTTCAGACCCATAAGTCTAACTTCTGTGATCAATAAATTAATCAGTATGATCATTGTGACCAGAATCCAACCTCACCTAAGCAAAATCATCAGCCTTAACCAATCCGCCTTTGTCAAGGACAGGTCCATTTCTGACAATGTTTTACTGTCACAGGAAATTTTGCTCGACCTAAACAAAAATTGCAGAGGGGGTAACTTCGTCTACAAGCTTGATATTCAGAAAGCTTATGATACCATCCATTGGGATTTCATCATTGAAGTTCTTGCTGCCAGGGGGTTCAATGCTGATTTCTGCAACCTTATCAAGAAATGGCTGAGCAATAATTCCCACTCCATCCTTCTCAATGGCTCCACCTGGGAGCCCTTCATTGCCTTCAGAGGTCTCATACAAGGGGATCCTCTCTCCCCCACGCTTTTTATCCTGGCCATTGACTATTTCTCTGTTCTCCTCAACAAATTGCAACAGTCCCATCAGACTACCAGGTACCATCATAAATCCAACATTCTTATCTCCCACCTTATTTATGCTGATGACATTATGGTGTTCTCTAATGCTTCCAAACCTGCTGTCAAGAGGATCCACCAGTGCATCCAAACTTTTCAGAACCACTTTGGACTTTGCTTCAACATTGCTAAATGCCAAATCTTGTTCCCCAAGAGAATCCCCATTGAGCTGAAGCAATGGATTCTCTCTTACACTGGGTTCTCTGAGACTCAGCTACCTCTGAAATAATTGGGAGTGCAGCTAAACTCTGGCAGAACCAAACAGACCCAATTTGATGAGATTCAATCAAAAATCTTTAGTTATCTCTCCAACTAGACTCATATATATCCCTCTCAATGTGGAAGAATTACCTTGCTCAAAAGCATCCTCACCACCCTTCCTTATGTAATGTAGATGACCACTATGAAGAAAAGCACTCAAATGCAGCTGGAGAGGGCTTTTAATAAATTCTTGTGGGCAGGCCAAAGGAAAAAACTTCATTGGGCTTCTTGGCGAAAAATTGCTAAACCTGTGTGGGCAGGTGGCTTGGGCTTCAAGAATCTCAACCAATTACTTCAAGTTAATCTATGTAAATCATGGATTAAATTTAGAAATCAAGACTCTTTGTGGGCTTTTTTCCTTCTTGGAAAGTACTGCAGACACTCTCACCCTTCCCAAGCTGTTCCCAACTTGCGAGATTCTATAATGTGGAAGGCTTTGCTGAAGTCAAGACATTTGGCAGAAAAGCTGATTCAGTGGAATATTGGTAAGGGGAATCTCAATTTCTGGCTGGACCATTGGTGCCCTCCTGATTGGTTGCAGCCTTGTTCCCCCCACCTGAATCTAAATCTGAAGGTTGCTGACTGCTGGTCTGGGGACAGTTGGTCCCTTCCTCTTCTCCATACCTTTCTTCAAGCTCCTTCAGCTCAGAAAGTGTCTACTATCCATTTTAATAAATCTAAGTCGGATTATATATCTTGGATTTCCTCTAGACATCAAAGTATCTCCAAGGCCATCCATGCTCAGCTGTTTCAATGGGAGTCTGACCCTTCGGGGGACCTGTTCTGGAACAAATACTTATCCCCTTCCATGGGATTCTTTTGCTGGAAGCTCTTTAATCATTTTCTTCCTACTGATGACATTCTCAAGTTGAAGGGATTGAGAGGTCCTTCTTGTTGTAGCCTATGCCATCAGGAGGAGGAATCCATCCTCCATCTGTTCTTTGGCTGCAGATTTTCTCAATCTACCTGGACCCTGCTACTCCACAATCTAAACATCAATGCTTTTTAGTTACAATGGCAGAATATCTTTACTTGATGGTCTGACTGGCAACTTATGGGTCTTACAGCTGTGCCTCTCATCACTGCCAGGTTTATCTAGATGGCCGGAAATAAGACTATTTTTGAGGGAAGCCTTATTACTGCTAATGAAGTGGCAAGAAACTGCCTCTCATACATTCAGAAACTTATCAGATTCAATTCCTTCCCTGCTATTAGCACCTAGATTCCACCCCCATATAAGCAGCCTCCCAAAATTATTACTGTTCACTGGAAGCCCCCCAATTCCAACTATCTCAAAGTGAATACTGATGGTTGTTTTAAAGATGGCATTGCTGGTATTGGAGGTCTTTTTAGAAACCACCTGGGATATTGCCTACTACTTTTTTATGCCCCTGTGACTGCAGCCGATGCTTTTGAGTCTGAATTAATTGTTATCTTTTGGGCAGTCAAATTGGCTGCACAATTTAAATGGCATAACATGATAGTGGAAGGGGACTCTCAAGAAATGGTCACTATGATAAATTCTGGAAGCAAGAAGCATTGGCATCATGATTACTGGATTCACAGAAGCCTGACTATTGCATCTCAATTAGGGGTCCATTTCCAATTTATATATAGAGAAGGTAATAAGCCTGTTGATTGGACTGCTAAAGCTGGAATAAACTCCTCTAAAGTCGTCCTATCCACCGATCCTCCCCCACAGCTTCAGCTACTTATTGATGGAGATCTCCTCACTGCTCCCTATCTCAGAGTGGAAAACTAGTTTTCAGCTCATGGTGTTATCTTTGATTTTTTTGTTGCATTGGTGCTGTCTTTTTGTTACACACGAACAACTACACATAGTATAGACACACAGTTATCTTTTCTCAACACCAGTAGGATTTCCTTCACTAGAATTAGTTTCCTTTTGATTTTTTGAGGGCTGGAAGACATGTTGTCTGTGTTTTGGGGGCCTTTCCTGTAACTCTGTTCTTTTCAACATGTAGGGAGCCTTTATTGCTCCTTTTCCTTTAATATATATATATATATATATATATATATATATATATATATATATATATATATCCACCTATCATTCCCATGTGGTATAAACTACCTAATCTACCTATCCAACTCGTATGATCACAATGCTCTGTTTAACATAAGTCAAGCACTGGGAACCCCTTCAAAAACAGATACACACACTTTTGATCTAGCAAGACCAGCTGCAGAAAGGGTTTTAGTGGAAAGGGACATTACACTCCCAGATATTCATAAAGTGTGGGTGAGAACTGATGAGGATATACCGGATGAGGGTTTCAGCGGGAGGTGGAATTAGAATTTAAACCATTTTACCGCAAGCATTGTAGAATGTTTGGTCATGAGATGGAAAATTGCTACGAGCTCCATCCTCCCAAAGCAAAAGAAGTCTTTTGGTAAGCGGAAGGTTAACTTGGCTCCGAGGGATGAGCAGGAAAATCCGACCGCCGAAACTCGTCTCCGTGGAAGTTGTTAATCTTGATCCTCCTAGGATTGAAAGAGGAAGTGCGATCGTGAAGGGGAAAAAGAGGATGTGCAGACTGTGAAGGAGCAGGAAGGTGCTGTGGAGGGTGGTGTCACTACAAAAGACATGAATAATATAGAAATTAATCCTCTCCCTGGGGTAATCAGGGAAGTGGAAAATAGAATGGAATTATCTGGGGGGAAGATTCAAGTGGTGAATGAAGAACTAAAGTCTGGATGGCAAATTCAGAAAAAACAGTAAAAGAAAGAAAAGTAAATCAGAGATACAAAGTCTGCCGGAATCCCGACTCTTATGTGATCCTCCCGACTGCCCTCTTCTCGCCCCTAGGACTAGGGAAAAGGGAAAAATCTTCTACTATGATAAATTTTCTGTGCTGGAATATAAGAGGGGCTGCTCATCCCTCCTCTCTTAGTAGAATTAAATATATGGTTAAATATTACAAGCTATGGTGTTTTGCTTTACTTGAACCCATGGTTAATAAAAACTCTCACTGCATTATTAAAAAATTCCCTAACTTCCACCGTTGGACTAATTCGAGTAATAAGATCTGGGCATTTGCTAGAAAGTAGTTAAATTGTTCTATTTTGGTGGATCATCAACGCTTATGCACATTCAAGTTTCTATTGGTGACCATTTTGGTTTTGTCACATTTATTTATGCTAGCTCAGCCTCTGTTCATTAGCAAAATCTTTGGAATAACTCCGGTCAACATCGCACCCAAGATTAATTCCTTTTCGCTCGTTGGTGGGGATTTTAACTCGCCTTTCTTCTCGCCGAAAAGAAGGGTGGTACCTCTCCTAGCTGGGCTTCCATGAATAGGTTTAATCAAATTATTGCTGATGCTGCAATCTTTGATCTGGGTTTTTGTGGTCCAGCCTACACCTGGAGAAGGGGTAGAACCTCAGAGAGACTTGATAGAGTGCTGGGGAATTCCTCTTGGCTTCAGCAATTTTCGTATACCATTGTTACTCATCTATCCATGGCTGGCTCTGATCACAGACCATTGCTCATCTCTATTAACAACACTGTTAATAGTAATGGTGGTATGTTCAGATTTCAAAACAAGTGGACTAAGAACCCGCATTTTCTCGTCGAACTTGGGAAGGTGTGGGTATCTCCCATGGGAGGCTCCTCTTGGGGTAACCTATGGAAATTGCATAAATTCACCGCTCAAAGCATTTCGTAAATTGGAATCGGACGCTTTTGGGAATGTACAGGATAATCTTAAGAAGGTCGAAGAGGATGTGGCCGTCGCTGAAGCCGGTTTTCTTAATGGAGTGTGTAGTGAAGCTGCTCTTTATAATGCTCATGATCAGTTGCTGGTCCAGTTCAAGTACCAGGAGGAGTTTTATAAATAGAAAGCAGCTGCTGCCAAATTTATTGAAGGGGATCGAAACACTAAGTATTATCAATGCATTCATTAAGTATAAGAGGGAGTGTAACATGATTCTTTCCATCATTGATGAGGCTGGAACTTTGCTCCTTAATGCTGAAGATATTGCTTTGGATGTTGTTAATCACTTTGCTCAAATTTTTACCCAACCCAATAGATGCTCTACCCCTATTTATGAGAATTTGCTACAGAACCAATATCTTTATGTTCAAAATCTTAACTTAGTGGACATCCCTCGGGGAAGAGGAGATAAAAAATGTTTAAACTCCATTGATGGTGCTAAAGCCGCAGACTGATGGCTTCTCTCTTCCAATTTTTATAAAGCCGGTCGGAGCGTAGTTTGGAAGGAGGTAATTCAAGCCGTACAAGATTTTCCATGGTATTGATATTCCAAGGTATTTTGATGTAACCTATGTGTTGCTAACGGGATTTCCCGCGGTCTAAATGAAAGTGTGGAACTCATTCGGTTGAGTTTAGCAAATTCATCCGGACTAAGTGAATACGATAAAAATAACGATGCCGGAAGGATGGAATCGCGGGATCTTAACCGGTGTTGTTATAATCAACTTTAAGATTTGTTTTAAATAAAATATAAAAAACACTTGGAAATTAAGATTTTCTCTAAACCAAAACACTTTTCTCATCTCCTGATTTATGACTTCTATAACTAAACCTCTGCTACAACAAGGAGCTCGGAGCATGGCGGGCAGCACGGCCATCGTCATCAACAAAACCTGAGTCTACTTCAACAAAACTTTCTTAGAATTAAATAACTAAGCCATAGGATTTCTAGGTAGTTTGCCTAGTGCAACATAAATCCTCAACTCTTCGTTAGGCATTTGCATGCTCATGTCGTGTAAATTAAGCCATAACTGGTCTTAGGACTCCAAGGTAGTCGTTTGATACGACATAAACCCTCACATCTTCAAGGCTATTTGTATGATTTTATCATACAAATATAAGTCCAAATTAATCAAAATTGGCAAGATTGAAATATCAGATAACATTAGGACTTTCATAAATCCAAGCCTAACAATAGGATAGTTGGGAAATTACAGAAGTTCGCTTCGAATCTGTGATTTCTCCTACCTTTCTTCCCTTGAATCCCCAAAATAAAATATTCCAAACTTGATCCATTCCCTATTGAAATTCCAAAATTCAATCCTTTGAAAACTTAAACTTTGAAATTCTTGAGAGCGGAATTGCGATTATTATCGAGAGTTTTCTTAAGTGATTCCCGTCATTTAAGATGTAATTAACTATAGGGGCTTGCCCTTATAGGGAATTTTAAGAACCCAAGTAATATAAACCCTGTTTAATGCTTTCATATTAAGCAAGGGAACTTGTCGGCTTATAAAATTGGTTCGCAGACCAAACGGATGTCACAAATCTTCTAGTTTATTTAATCGAGCCCCATTATCAAGCAGTGTGTCTATTCTTCGGGGTAGATACATGGTTTGTGGTGCGGTGCTCGTTTATGTAAACTATTCGGGATGTGAGATCAGTTTGATTTCATATCTTAAGATTTTCAAACTTAAAATTATTTTCAAAATCAAATGCTACTTTCTAAATTATATGTATATATTTAAATTAAATTTAAAATATAAAATTCGCTGATAATTTCTGTAGGCTACCCCTTTTTCAAAAATACCACACAACCTAAAAATATGCCGACAATTTTTGGCGACTCCGCTGGGGACAATTCCTCTCTCCATTTTAATCAGACAATTCTGCTTTCAAAAATCGGTAGTGTATCCTTGTTCCTAGTGGATCAAACTACCCTTCTTTCCGTTGAAATACTATGTTCATTTCTACCTTGAACAAGTATAGTCAACATTCTCTCGGATTTAGGAGCCACTGTTTAGACACCCCTAAAGAGAGAGGTTCCGAGATCCTTTTACCTCATTTCTGAGGTGGGGTGGACCCCAAATAGGTATTAGTTTAGGAGCGGTCTTGTGGGTCGAGAAGTTTCTGCAAGACTTTCTCTTCCTTTTCCAGTTCCTAATCAATTCCTTTTACCCATCCTATAACTCTCCTTCTTTTATTAATTCTCCTTCCTAACGAACGAATCTTTCCGAAAAGACAATCTTCCTTTAATACCACAAATACACTAAGATAAACAGAAATGTGTTCAGACTATTTCTTTTTCGTCATAAGTTATACGATAAGAAGAAGCACGATTCGGGGACTAACACTTAGAATCTGCCTTGCAGAAATGGAAGCCCCAAAGCTGATCTTCTCCTTCGTCGACGGACTTAACTCGGCCGTGTTCAAGGATGAATCGCTCGATAATGGAATCATTCGATTCGGACAAGGATTCGGGGACACCTACATCAAAATCCCCGACGTCACTCTCTTTTCATTCACAAGCAAAGTACCGAGAGCGAGAAACCGTTGATTGAGTTTAACCTCGAGTTAACTCATGAATTCCCTCCTCTGCAAAGATTCCAACTGAGAGGAGTACTGTTGTTCACAGAAGGACTGTTGTTGCTACCACCACTGGTCTAGTTGTCTCTGCACCTACCCCGGCTCCTGCCGAACTAAAGGGGAAGGAAATTCAGAACTATGGTGAACCTGTTACCGTGGAGGGTATAGACCTTCCTCTGAGACCTTCTATTTTTGAAATCGGGTCCAGCTCGAGAATTCCGTCACTGACACGGACTCAGAGAAGGAACAGAAGTAGAAGGATTGCTAGAGAAGCCAGAGCTGCTGAAGTTGCTTTCCTGGAGGAAATCCGAAGCGCCCGAGTATACACCGCTTGCTGAATACATACCACTTTTGGGAGGAAGTAGATTCCATCCCCTCTCCGCTGCAGAAGATGTAGAAAATGTTCGCAAGATTGCTGCCGCATTGCCTCAGCCCGTATATTACAACGATAGCCGTAAGAAAAGGGCCAGAACTACGCCATTTGCTCGACTACAAACTTTGATAGAGAAGTTAGCAAAGAAGGAAAGGTGCCCCGTGTCAGAAATTTTAAGAAGGATAGGGTGGGTGCCAGTCAAATCCCGTCTTGGGCAGCGAGTAGAACCTGCTATCGTTGAATAAAAGCCAAATAAAAGGATGAGAGCTAGTCCGTCTGTCGTTGTTTCAGGACTACAGATTAGGGTGGATACCACCTTCCAGCATTTGGCTGACAGACCATCTAATCAGCGTCAATTTATTGATATAAAGTTAATTACATCTAACATGAGGATAACCTAAAGTATCCCTATGGAGCAACACCTTAAAAAAACTAGAAATAGAAGAAGAACAAGAAACTAGAAGATTCCAAGGCCTTTTTAGCTAAAAATTTAGCTGGTTGATTCCCTTCCCTTAGAATATGGCTCCAAGTAATATTTAAATTAGAAGCTAGGATTTTGATTTTGCTGATCCATTGAAGTAAGAACCAAGGAGATTCAGAAATATTAAGAAGAATGTTGACCAGTTGAATACAATCCATCTCCACATGAATACCATAGTAATTCATTTGAACAGCAATTTTTAAGCTCCAATAAACAGCTACTGCTTCAATCTCCAGAATATTTATAGAAGCAATAGGAGAAGAGAAATACCACAAACAATCTCCATTATGATCTCTACACACTCCCCCAATTCCTGCTGAAAGACCCTTTAGACTTCCATCAGTATTGATTTTAAACCAAGCATCAATAGGTTTCCTCCAATATACCAGCTGAATTTTTCTTCCTTAATTAAAATTAGAGTCTCTGATATACTTCTGAATCTTAAAAACATATGCCAAACAATGAGCAACAGTAATATTAATAGATGGCAATTTTTTGTTATGAATCAAATTGTACATTGTAACCCAAATAAACCCAAAAATTATCAAAGGGATGTAAAACTCCCTTTGTAATTTCCAATCATTCCAGCAAGCAGGAATATTGATCCAATTGTGAAGATGATGACCTAAATTTAGATATCCAAGAACCCCCTTCCAAATATTCTCAGAAAAACAGCAATGCATGAATAGATGATTTAAACTTTCCTCCTCATTATGGCATAGTTGACACATAGAAGGGCCTCTTAACCCTTTCAATTTCAGAATATCATCAGAAGGCAATAATTTTTTAAACAACCTCCAACAAAATAATGAAATAGAAGAGGATAAGAATTTGTTCCAAATAATACCCCCCCATTCAATTTTGATCCAGCAGAAATATTGTTTATAAATGAATTTGGACAAAGAATGGCTAGAAGAATTCTTAGTTACCAATCTGTCTTTTTTGGAAGGCATAAAAGGAGTATTAAAAATCATTCTAGCAACATCTTTATTCACCAACCTCTGCACCATATCATAATTCCATTTACTGTTAGACCAACAATTAGCAAACCTCAAGTTTTTTGAATTTAATCCTCTTTGTTCTTTTAGACAGCCATGTAATAGCCAATTATCATACCGGAAGTTTATATTCCCCTCTCCCACTTCCCAAAAAAATAAATCTTCAGCTTTATCTCTTACTTTCAGTAGCTCTTTCCAGTTCTTTGAATCCCCAAGTTTAGGCTGAACCTACAAAGGATGGACTCCTCTATAACAATACTTCCCATATAAAAATCTAGCCCATAAAGAATTATGCATTCTGAATCTAATCCATTGTTTACAATGGAAGATAAAACTCATATGTTGAAAATTTCTAAATCCCAGTCCACCACAGTCATAAGGTTTACAAATTTTGTCCCAATTAGACCAATGTATTTGCTTATGACTTCCTTCCCATAGAAATTTCTTAAACATGGTAGAGAGGAGCCTTTTAGTACTTTTCTTTAATTTTACCATTTGTAGAATGTATAATGAAAAAGATGTCATAAGTCCAGTTATTAATATGAGCATGCTTTAATAAAACTATCCTTCCACCATTAGAAAGAAAAGAATTAGTCCAGTTATTAATATGAGCAGATACTTTATCAACAATAGCATCAAAGTGTGCCAATTTTCTTTTTCCTTTAATGAGAGGAAAGCCCAAATATTTGAGAGGATAATTAGCTTCTTTAAAACCCGTGTAATCAATAATCCCATTTTTCATAACAGCTGTCATTTTACTGCTAGGGAGAAAGTAACATTTGGATTTATTGAAATGCATTCCAGACATGCATTCAAATAGCTATAAAAGCTTCATAAACTGTTTAATAGCATTTTTACTACCATTAGAGAAAACCATTATATCATCTGCATAGGCTAAATGGCTTATTACACAATCAGATCTGTGCTGAAATTTGACATAAGGATGAACTTGATGCAAATTATTAAGCAATCTGGATAAAGAGTCAAAAGCCAATATGAATAAAGTAGGTGAAAGGGAATCTCCTTGTTTAAGGCCTCTGCCAGATTGGAAAAATCCATGAGACTCACCATTGATAAAAATGCTGTAGAAATTATTACTCATCCATCTTTGAATTAAACTGCAGAAATCCTGAGAGAATCCCCTTGCATCTAACATTTTTAATATAAATTCCCAGCTAATAGTATCATAAGCCTTGGCTAAATCAAGTTTAAAAATTACATTACTTCCTCTACAAGACTTATCAATATCAGTTACCATCTCTTGGGCAAGCAGAACATTATCATTAATACTTCTTCCTTTCACAAAAGCAGATTGGTTCTCAGCAATTAAGGAATCCAAAGCAAGTTGCAACCTGAAGACTATTATCTTACTAATAATTTTTGTAAAAGTATTAGAAAGACTAATAGGTCTATAGTCTTGCCATACATTCCATTTTATGTCTTTAGGAATCAAGACAATAGTATTTGAAGTAAAATATTTAGGGATGGTGTCACCAGAAAAGAAGCTTTTAATAGCTTCAATTACATCTTTATTAACAGTCTTCCAACTCTTAAGATAGAAATCTGATGTAAATCCATCAGATCCAGAAGTTGTAATATTTTTAATAGATGCCAAAGCCTCATAAATCTCTTTATCATTAGGAATGTATGAGAAACCTTTGTTACTGCTACTGATTATATCATTAGCTTCAAATAATTCAGCAATGTTCAGTGAATGATCAAAGTTATATATATATATATATATATATATATATATATATATATATATATATATATATATATATATATATATATATATATATATATTATAAATTCACAAATAAAACAAATTTGTAAGTCAAAAAGTTTAATCGCTTCCCAGGCAATAGCGTCAAAAACTTGACCCGACCCGCAATTACGTGTATTTTTAAATTCCAAAATTTTCCAAAAAAATGTCTCAAATTATATATAGTGGCTAGTGAGGCAAATGCAAAGCTTTGTGAAATATATTATAGATTTTCACATTATGGGTGCTACGCAAGTATAACTATCGTTTAAGATATATTGGATTTTCATTAAAAACCTCAGTATTGATCCCACGGGAAAGTAATAACTCTTAAAATCAACTTGCATAATTTCTATTTAAATTTCAAATTCTACAGATAAAAAATATATAATGATATGCTTAGTAAAATTTAGTACTAGAAAGGAACAACTAATAAATGTAACAAAAAGTTTGTAATTTATGGAAAACCTTTAACTTTGCAAAAAAATTTTAACCTTTGTAGAATTCAAATTATTTAAGTCAAAATTAATGTAGTCTGGCGGATAGAAGATTACCTGATTCCTTACCCCCTCCCAGTGCTAGCAAAGAACATTGGTTAACTTAAGGTCGATTCCTTAATATCTCCATTCTACATCGTAAAAATCTAGCCTCTCCCATCTATATGCTTTAGCCTAAATCAATCTATTGATCGAATCTCAATGTTAGGGTACTGAACCTTAAGCCAAATTGGAATGGATCTAGCCTATCACCCTAGAACTAACCAATTTTATGCCCATCAAAACTTATCTACCTATTTATTTCCACTTCCTTTTGGTGATCGCATTCGCTTTGTCAAGATTGAAATGTGGTATCCACAAGTTAGCTGAAATCATAGCCCCCAGGTCATTATATTTCTCAACCGATTTTAACCTCACAGATGGCTAGTTTCTAAAGTAAATGCAGATTTGGTGAAAATATCATCACAATTTTAAGAGTAAAAGGAAGTCTTTAAATCATTCTCATCCCGCAAGATTAATTCTCTTATGCATGGATAAAGAAAGGGAACTACTCAGAATTCATGGAGATTAAACAAAAACAAATTATTTGCATTGAAATCCAAGACATACAATAAAAACTTAAACACAAATATAAAGTACCTAATGTATTCTCCCAAAATAAACTTCTAGAGTTTCCTTTAAACAATCTCCAAAATTTTACACACTAAAAGACTCTCACACTTACACTTATACACAAAATAAGAAAACCATAATTTACTATTGCCGCTCAGTTGATGTTTTGAGGATCCAAAAGGTCTCTAAATTTGGCCAAATCTTTCTCACTTAATAGAAAACAGAAAATAACCAAGGGTTGCTTCAAACACCCCTCCAAAATTCTATCAAACTCAATGAATCATCTTGAAAGGTAGTTTCTAGTGCTATAACACCAGTATGTGGCACTATAGCACCATTCTGGCTGGAGATTGGCACTATTAGTACTAAGGGTGGCGCTATAGCGCCACTAATATTTGCCTAATTTTGCTCCATTATTCCCACAGTTTCTCTAAATGTTCATTCCAAGTACTCGAAACTAAAAAGATGCAAAATATGTTCCTTAAATGTGCAATATCATCAAAAAAAAGTATAAAAAAGGCTTATAAAATATGCACTAAAAATAGGTTATTTTTTGGTGGAATAATACACCAAAGTACATCCTCCTTCAAATGTTTAGTCAGAGCATCTATAGCTAAAGCAAAAAAAATATGAGCATAAAGCCGGTCCCTAAAGTAATCAAACTTAAATAGGAAAATACTTTATCAATCCTCCTTCTATTCGAACACAAGTAAAAACTATAGTATATATATCTTTAATGACTTAAGTACATGTCATATTTACTCCTTTCTTCTCTAGAGTTTCTGAATGATATATCTTGGAAGTATATTATATGTATTTTTCTAAATTAATAAAAATCATATGTACATATCCTTCTTACTCTCTCTATACTTCTCTATCAATTACATAGTAGCCCTCACAAAAACCCAAATTTTTTATGAGAAACCTTTGTATAACCCCTTAACTTATATTCAATTATCCTTTCCCATCATCCTCTTTAGCATGCAAGTTAAAATGAATATGCTTTAGATCCAATTTAAAATTGGTTACACATATTTTTGACATAGATTGAAGTTATTAGCTCAATAATTATTATATTTCACATTAAGAAAATTTATATTTTTAAAGTTTTTTTTAAATGATTTTAATTTTTGAAAACACTGTTTTTAAAATTATATATAACAAGAGAATTATTTTAATGCACAAATTACAAAGATAAATTTATAAGTTTAACAAATAAAAAATTTATTTACCAATTAAATTGAGGATATTATACTTATTGTAATAATTTTTAATTATTTCATTCTAAAAAGAAAAGACAATGTTGGACTTCATCGGTTTTTATTTTATCAGCTATGTTCCAGTAGCCTACATTGTATGTGGAAATGACATGTATTTCATTATGCACTAACTTTTATGAGCCCTTTATTAAGGACAAAAAGTCTTACATCGGCTAGGTGTAAGGCCAAGGTGCAGTATTTAAGTACCAGGCTGCTCACCATTCTTAACAGCTCGTTTGGGAATGTGACAAGTGTTATAAGAGCAGAGTACTATCTGCCACGTGTGTGGACTCTCCACGGCCCAGTGGGACCCTCGACGGAGCTAATCCGTGATGAGGGCGTCACATGATTGGGTGGAGGAGAATGTCATGGACAAAAAACGTCCTACATTAGCTAGGTGTAGAGCTAAAGAGCAGTAAGTCCTGGGCAGCCCAACACTTTTAAGAGCTCTTTTGGGAGCGTGAAACCTTGCTTTTTTTTTAGTGGGAATATTTATTTGGTCTCAACCTTAGGGCCCACTTCTCTTTATCCTCAAAAATATTTTACTCAAATGGGGCAGTAGGTTCCTCCATCAGGAGCGATTATTTTTAGGGCTAAGAAATATATATATATATATATATTCTTAGGATACTGAAAACATAATTACTTTTTTGTTGGAAAATGCAAGACTACATATGTTTTATTTAACTAAAAATTAATGTTATATTTCTTGAACTCAAATGTGTCCGGGATCACACCCAAGAAATAAACCACATGGGATAAATGGGATAGAAGAGAAGAACATTGAAATAACGAGTGTCTAGAGTCCTAATCTAATGAAATAGTATCTTAATAATACTTGTAGGAGGTACCATGAGTACATAATTACCATTAGGCCTTTTCTTATTCAAAGAGTATAGGAGCACCAAGGTCATTTCCATAATATATTTAAATATGCCAACAAAAGAATTATAGACTAGCAACGAAGCTGTAATCTTCACTAGTCTCCTCATGCTTTTTCATTCGACACTGACACGCTGAACCACCTAGAGATAGTAGAAGGCCCTTGGTCAACTTTTTTAATAGCTACCTCTGAGGCACTGATTTGTTTGTCTCGTTTGCTAAGGGATAAGACCTCTCTCGTTTGGCTCATTTCGTGCACATCTTTTGTTCGAGCCCCACTTGATCGGCTCGCCCATTAAGAGAATGGATCGGTGAAGTTCTATTTAGATATTTTGGCTTTAGAGTTAATTTCCTTCTCAATTATTTAACTTGATTTTTCAACCCCCACATCTTGACCGGGCCCTCCTCGTTCACTATGCACTTCCATTTCGCCTCATGATTCATGCTATTGTAATCCTATCAAACATATCCTATTTTCCAACTTTATTGTTTTTTTAAAGCGACAATTGTGTGAAGAAAACAAGAAAGTTAAATATTTCATTAAATGTGATATTAATCCTCCAATTCAGCATTTAATATTTAAACTTCCTGGATTTAATTATACAACCCTTCTATAAATAGGTTGCCTCCTATATCCTTTGTTTTTACATTTCTTCTTTCTTTGTCATCTTGGTTGTTTTTTGTAAAAGGTTCTTTGATAGCGAGTAGCAAGAGAAGCAACCACAACGAGCCAACAGATGATGTTCTGATGAAGGCCTTCAGGTTGCTGATAGAGATAACTTGTCCTTCAAATGTCTTTACTAATAGTTGACCTCGACTTTTAATATACTTAAAAATATAAGAATTCAACACCATTACTAGAAGATCTAAATCCTCAGCAATAGCGCTAAAAACTTGACTTAGAGCGTAATTTTAATTTTAGTAACAATTAAATATTATAAAATTTTAATCGTAGAGTTACCTTTAAACACAAGTATACGTATCGCTCAAGTAATACAGAGCTCTAGTGGAGTCCTGGATATCAATCCCACAAGGAAAATTATAGAAGCTACAGACTATGATTATAGAAATCAATTCAGAATTACAACTAAATCGAAATTGCCTATATGTCACTAATACACAATCGACAATAACATGAAATTTAAATTAAACTAGTTCAACTAACAATTAACAAATAAAGTTAAGTTCAAATATATAAGCAAGAATCTTTCTCCATTGTTAAGATATTTAAGTGAATAAATAACTAGAATTAATTTTTAATTGGTATTGTGCCAAATAGGAGCATAACTATTCTTTATCCTTTGGTCCAGGCATAAAGAACATTGACTAATCCTACGCTTGGTTACTAAATTTGTGGCTAGGCTGGGAGGATACCAGCTTTCACTTCAGAGCTCCCACATTGCCCTCGCCTGAGAGATAATAATCTACACTTCATCACCCAAACGATAGGATTGAATTGAGGATTTTAGTATGTCACTCTAAAATCTCCAATTCTACGCATGATTAATATCATTACTCAGATGTAATCTTAACTATAGTTGTCAAAATCAACAGATTTTAACTTTTCAATTGATCGGATTGAAAGTAAATTAAGATCTGAGTTAATGATTATCACAACTTATTTAAATTTTTTATGACACATTAATTCTATTTATCATATCACAAAAATATCTAAACAAGGAGAAAGACAGAACAACTACTCAGAATTCATAGAGAGGATGCAACAAAACTTGAATTTCATATATAATAGTAAAGTACTACAGACTAAAGTAAATAAACACAAATTATCTTTAATTCCTCCCCAAGAAAACTATTTGAAGTTCCACTGAATCTCTTCCTTCTTTACAGTACACAGAATTCTTCTTCGAAATGGCAATGTAGAAGAGATCTCTCACTTCCCTTCCACTCTTACTATCCTTCGAAGAATTCCTCACAATCTCTATTTGAACAAACTATTAACACTTACTAATAACAATGAACACTAGTGGACTCTGTAATTGAACACTAAGTAACTATTAGAAGACTCTAATAGTACTTTTTACAAACTCTTAGTGACTTTTAGATGACTCCAAAAGGACCATTTTTCGGCCTAAAACGGTTCATTTTAAAGTTGTTGAAGAGTCTCCAAGGGTTTTCCAGGCATCTCTTTGAAAATCATCCAGATTCGACAGATGTTGTGAAAGAAGCGCCAATCCAGCCGTCGGCGGCCTCGACCTGCACCGTCAATGGCCTTCTAGAAGCTGTGCTTTAAACTGACCTCGCTGTCGGCGGCCTCGAGCTCCGCTGTCGGCGGCCTCCCTTACAATTAATTCTAAACTCTCAGGAAAATCACGCCGTCGGCGCCCTAGGTCAAATTTGCATATTTTAGCCCTTTTTGCTCCAATTTCACTCCTTTTTGCATATATTCACTCATTTGTTATTTAAATCTTCATACATGCAGAAAAACACAAAAAATACCCTTCTTTAAAGTGCAATATCATCAAGATCAGTATAAAATAAGCATGAAATCTTAACCTTTTTTCCTTGGGTCGTAATTCTCCAAACATTAACCATTACTTGTTCTCAAGTAATCTTTAATACTACATAAAAATTATGATTCATTGTGGTAAAGTTTTAATTTAGAAATACTATAATTTTGATTTAAATAAATATTATAGCAAAAATTCTTAGAAAGATTTTCAAGTAATTAAATTAATTTTGCAGGTATAAGTCTATCTAGTCATTAAGTCTAAAATTTCTAGTCTTCTATTTATTTCAAGAATGACTATATGTTGCAATATCAATTCACTTAGAATATTCATAAGATAAGAAATTCACGAGAATTCTATTAAGTAAAGAAACTAGTCATAATATAATTTTAGAATTGTTTTTTGTTTTCCCTTCAGGTTAATCCAAGTGAAGCCAATTTCTGATAAGGCATCTCCTCAAGCTTCTCCTGACTTACTTTTTTTTCTTCTCTTCTTTTCAGGGATTGTTTTTCTATCTTTTTTCTTTTTCTATCTTTTTCTTTTTCTTTTTTAAGTGAGGATTACAATATTTGGATAGCCTGTTAATAATTTTGATCTTCACTCTTCTTTTCCTAAATTTGAAACTTTCAAACATTCTTTACCTTATATGTACTTCATAGTTATTACATTATTGAATCCCAATCTTTTCTTTCTCAACTAAATTCCTAAGATTCTTAATATTTCAAATTATATTATTCTTTACTTTAAATAGTTAACTATAGTTTTATCCTTTTATAATAAATATCTTAACCTACAAAACTGATTTTCATTACTAAAAATATTTCTTTGAATTTTCTATAATATTCAAATAAAATCTAAACATAGTTATCTGAATTAAATTTTATCAAAAAAATCATACTATAATTTTAATTTTAATTTTTTTAAAAAAATATGTTATTTGAGAACATTTAATAGTTAAGATTTTTCTTCTCTCCCCCAAATTTAAAGTTTTCTATAATTGAAATAATACAGGGTAGAAAGAAAAACTCTAAATATATAAAATTCATACCTTTGCACTTTAGGCATTTTTTCTTTTTGAAATTTGCAGGTTCTTCTCAAAATATTCTTACTTCAACTGACCTGTAATATTTAAAAACCTTTCTACTCACACAACAATTTATAGAATTTGCTGGGGTACTAAAATTTTAAAACAAGTATATAAAACTAAACATCAAACAACAACAAACTAACTAACAACACATGACATATGCATTTCACAACACAGAACAACAATTTACTATTTTAAACTAAAAAGTTCACAACTACTATTACAATTACAAATATCACAATCACCTAGAAATGAAAATGCAAAATGCTAAACCAAACACATATCCCATAAACAAGCATATTCCACAGAATACAATAAAAATCAAAGTACAACAACAAAACTAAAATAAATACAAATACAACACATCGCATCACCAACACAAAGATCAATCAAAATCCCATACAACATCCTCATCACTTGGTCAGCAGGAGGATCGGGCTGATACTGAGTATATCAGGGGCATTCTGGAAAAATCACATTAGGCTCTCCTCTGTAGTATCTAGCCTGAGCATCATAATATGTCATCTCAAAATCAGAGTGCCTCTGAAGATACTAACTATCATGATTGTGTCTTCTCTCTAAACCTTCAATCCTGTGATCAATTCTTTCCAGTTTTTCATCCAACTGCTCAAAACTTTCTCTCTGTAGTGTTATGGTATTCATCAGATCATATAAGGTAGGGGGACTAGAGGCAGGAGGATCATAGCTAGTAGAAGGAATGTCTCTACTAGTAGAAGGTGTCTTACTCCTACTCCCTGTTTTCCATTCCTCATGGGATTCATAAGTCCTAATATTAGCTTTACTAATCGGTTTCATCAAATACACCCATTCCTCATCATCTCTCGCTTCAACTCTAGATAATTGACATAGTCCATACATAAGGCCAGGATGCCCTAAATATCCACTTGTCTCATTCTTTGTAGAGGCCCAAAAAGTTCTTATAAATGATTCTCCCCAAATTAATGCTTCTGTTGTTTTGAATACAGAAATTCATAATAGCTCTATCTCTCGAGACTTCACTGTGATGGTTGGTGGGTAGCAGAGTCGAACAAATAAAATAATGCCATGCCTTAGTAGTGGCATTCAACATGGACAATGGAAGGTTAATCCGTTCACGATTTTTGATTTCCAAACTTCTTTCCCATCAGTGAGAAAGTTGATAATATCATTCAATGGACCTTCCATTATTCCAAATGTTTCATACTCACTAGAAAAATAATTTTGAAGCTCGTAAAAAGTGTTAATGCGATTAACATTAAAATCGACAGAGAATCCTCTTACTTTGACTGGTTCATCCTCGAGTTGAGTAAGATTGGAGTAGAACTCCCTCACCACTTCGATAGCAGATCTATTTGTTGTATAGAAAAAGTTCTCCCAACCTTGCTCTTGGATAACTCGTTCACCACTTCTTACTTTGAAAGATTGAAGTATACCTCGATTGTGCTTTCGCATTTATGAATCAAGTCATGTCGTGTTCAAGTCTTCTCTTTTGTCAAGGAGCCATTGTTCTATCTATCAAAATCACAAACATCCAAACTAATCACCAAAATAATAATACAATGGCTTCTAAATGGGGTTTAAAATAATCTAAAACAAGTTCCATGAATTCCTTCCTAGTAATTTCTCCACATTTTCAAATTTCCCAAAATTTTTTAATGTGGAAGAAATTTATGCTGGAAATAAAAAATTTTTACATATGAGTGAAGCTCTTACCAAGGGAAGATGAAATCCAGTGTTAAATTTAGTTGAAATCGCTCCAAATTCAAGATCAATCAAGCCCTAGGTTGACTTTTCGGGTAAAACAACGAAGAAGATGATGAATAGTGATATTTTACCGGTCAAAATCGTGGTAAATTGGTCTTTTTTGCAATCTCACCGTCAGCGGGGTCGTGCACGCCGTCGACGGGCTCTTATTAAATTAAATTCCATTCTTCTCAAGAAAATCACACTGTTGGTGGCCACGAGCGCGCCATCGGCGAGATTCTCAAAAATTGATCTTTTTCAAATTTTTGAGATTTCGATCAATTTTAAGCCTCATCGTCATCCGTTTGTCATATATTTTAGTGATTAAGTGATTTATTAATACAACTAAACTTTCACACAACAAAACTTTGCATTTATATATTGAATTCAAATGTTTACAACACACAATACATAACTCTCATAAACAGGTATTTTCTCAATCTACATCCATCTAATCAACGTCGCAATCCAAACCACAACACACAAAATGCTGAGAACAAACATTTCAATCATTATCTCATCTATACTGAGATTAAAAAGCAAACTGCAAAAGCAAACACAGTTCAAAGTTCAAATCAAACATAACATAATGAAACAAATAAGTAAATCAATTCTAATACTCTTCAGAATCTGTACTGGTTTCTCCTCTTATATCTCCCACTGCTTGAACATGGAAAAACAAGTTGTAAAAAGGTTTGAATGGAAATTATTCAATTGGATATTCATCAATCCAACCCTTCTTCTTCATTAAGCGTATCAGACTCGCTTCAAATTGCCCAGTATGATCAAAATGCTCCTTCATCCTCCAATCAATATGATCAAAGAAATCAGGCATATTGTTAATTGTACTCATTAAATTTTGTACCTGCTTCTCTAGATTCTTGATTAGTTGTAAGATCATCGGTGTCTTGTCCGCTACAAGAGGTTGAATAGGAACAGAATTCTGAGATGCTTGATCCATGCTCACGCCCGTGTCATTCTCTCTATCATTGGCTAGGAACATACGAGTTGGGTCTAAAGGTTTCCAGGGTAGCAGAATTTTCTCCTAAATCTCGTACAAAACTTGAAACAGACTGCATATTGAAAATATTGTGGAAGGATGTCCAAGCCCTTGAGATGATCCATGAACGATCAGGTCAAACACAAACTTTACAATTATTGATCCAATATCAATAGGCCATCCCATTTGAATGCAGTAGATCAAAATTGCACTTTCTTTCGTAACTTTGCTAATTTTCATCATTGGCAATAATTTTGCAGATATGAAAAAGTGACAATTCTTTGAAACGGGATTTAAAAGTGTTGCAGAAAAATTAACGTACCCATTTTCTCTAACTTCCCAATCATCGGTTTCATCCATCAAAAATTGGTATACTTCATTTATTTTGTCTCTCGTTGACACAAAATTTTAGTGGCAGACAGGAACATTCTCAAGCATATATAACTCATTAATTCTTCCAGAATTGAATGTTATCCACCTACCTCGCACATATACACTTCCTTGGTTGATTCCATGTAAATTAACATAGAATTCATTAACCACTGGAATGACTACTGCGGTAGTAGTATAACAAAACACTTCCTATCTTTGCATCACAATCATTTCTTCAATTGGTGATGAAAAATTGCATAATCCTCTGTTGATGAATCATATTTCCTTGATTAGCCTTCTCTTGGATATCACCTTGTTGAAAAGTCGCTGCGCCTCGGTACTGATGAACTTTCTTTGGTTCTAAATTTAAAATCTAGGGTAATCTACTAAATTGGAGGCCATTAGAGAAGAATTCAAAGTGGTTTCCATTCGTTTTGGGGAGTTGGAGTGTTTAGGAACCGTTCATGATAGTTTATAAGGGATGAATTCACTAAAAATAACAAAAATCCACCATTTCAAACTCGAAAAATTACCCACTCGCCGATTCCTCTATCGGCGGCCTCGAAGGCGCCGTCGGAAAGCCTTATGTAATTAATTCCAGGGCTCTCAGGAAAACCCACCATCGACGGCGTCGAACGCTCCGTCGGCACCCTAGGCAAAAATTTTCACTTTACGCCATGGTCTTTGACGTTCCAAATTTTTTCTATGGATCTAAATTCTTGATAATCAAAGGTTAAATTCAAGTAGTAGAATTCAATATTACTATAAAGTAATGAAAAATTCAAACAAACACACATACAAATAAAGATAACTATGGGTTGCCTCTTATAAAGTGCTTGGTTTAATGTCATCAACCCGACCTATTCAAGTGTTATTCAAGTGTTATTCAGGTTGACTAAGCATTAAAATCTCTTTATAATTTGGTATTTTACTCTCAAAATATGGTTTTAATTTATGTCCATTCACTTTAAATCTATTCTTAGTCTTCGGAACTTCATTTTCAACACTCCATAAGCGTAAACCTGAGTTACAGTAAAGGGTCCTAACCAGTGAGACTTCAATTTCTTAGGAAATAATTTCAACCTTGTATTATAAAGCAAAACTTCTTGCCCTAGTTCATAGTTCTTCTGGTTTATCTTCCGATCATGCATTAACTTCAGTTTTTCCTTATAAATTCTATTGTTATCGTAAGATTCATTTCTTAATTCTTCTAATTCATTCAATTGCAACAATCTCTTCTCACCAGCATTTTTCAAATTATAGTTTAATTCTTTAATCTCCTAATATGCTTTATGCTCCAATTCTACTAGTAAGTGACATGTTTTTCCATATATAAGCCTGTAAGGAGTTATACCAATAGGATTTTTATAAGCAATCATGTATGCCCATAATACAGTATCCAGTCTCGCAGACCAATTGATCACAGAAAAATTCATTAATAAATTCAAATATATTTTTGATAAAATTACACTTAAAAGAAAGATATTTTCTTTATTTTATTGCAGGAATGAAGATTTATAAGTGATGGAAGCAAAAAGCATGAAATGGAGCGAATTTGGATCAAAAAGGAGGAAATTCGTGCAAATATAACTACTTCACCGATGGCGAGATCGAGGCCGCCGACGGCGTGATCGTGAAGAGAATTTCTGAAGGAATTATAACTACCTCGCCGACAGCGAGCCCGAGCCCACTGACAGCGAGATCGCGCGGTTTGAAGACCTTCTAGAAGCCCTGCTGACGGCAAGGTCGTTTCCCGCCGACGGAGAGCCAGTTCAAAATGCAAATACATTGAACCTGGACACTTTTTAAAGAGGTGTTTAAGAACCCCTTGGACCTTTGCTTAACTCTATAAATAGAGGCCGAATTCTAATGTCTTAGTGTGTCTTTTGAGTCTTCAAAAAGTTTCTCTAGTGTCTTTTATGTTTCTATTTTAGTAAGTCTGAGTGTGTTTAGTGAGTTTCTTTAGTTTATTTGAGTGCTATTTAGAAGTTTGTTGTACTAGAAGGAAAAGTCAAAGGAACTTCAAGGAGTCTACTTGGGAAGGAAATTAAGATAAGTATCTTCGTTTATTATTGTTAACTTTAAATGAAATCCATGCTTTGTTTTATTCTCAAGCATTTTGAGTAGTTTTCTTAGTCTTTCTCCTTGTTTATGAAAATTATGCGGATTGATGAAATTAAATAGAAGTACCTAATATATTAAAATAAATTGTGATAATTTTTACTTAAAACTTAATTTACTTTCAATCTGACCAATTGAGTTGTTAAAATATGTTGAATTATCAACTATAGTAAAAATTACATCCAATATTCAGGGAAGTCAAAAGCCATGGAAGGCGGGTGCAAATAAATAGGGAAATATTAATTATCGGACGTAGAATTGGAAATTTTAGTGTGACAGACTAAAATATTCAATTCGGTCTTACTGTTTGTGAGCTGAAGTGTAGATGTTAGCCCTCAGGTGAGGGGAACGTGGGAGCTCTGAAGTGGCAGCCAGTATCCTCCCAGCCTAACCGCAGATTCAGTAATCAAACATAGGATTAGTCAATATTCTTTGCACCTGGACCAAAGGGTAAAGAATAGGAATGTTCCTATTTGTCACAATACAATTTAAAAATTCTATTTAAATTCATCATTCACTTAATTTTCTAAAAACAAGGAGAAGGATACTTTTTCTGAATTATTTAAATCAACTTATTTCAAGCATTAGTTTACTATAGTTTGCGATAATTACTTTTAATTTCCGTTTACTACATTAGTAAGTAATTCCTTTTAATTTAGCTGATAACAAATATGTTAAAAATTTCCCTGTGGGATCAATAACTAGGACTCTACTAGAGCCCTGCATTACTTGATATGATACGTATACTTGCGTAGAATCCACATTATACATTAAATCATATATCTATATTTAAAGCGGGATCAAGTTTTTGGTGCCATTGCTAAAAACATAAATTGCATACATATTAAAAGTGCGTCAAGTTTTTGGCGCCGTTGCCGGGGAAGTAAAAAAATTATTTACTAGAGTAACGGACTATTTTATAAAATTGTATGTGAAAATTTGGAAACGAAAATTTAATACCTTACGATTCAGAATTAGAGCGTACAATTAAAAGAATTAGAAAACAAAAAAAAAGAAAATATAAATTTAACACAAATGGCAAATATTCCTGAAAATGAAAATATCAATCAAGCAAGACCATTACGAGATTATGCCAACCCTACATTAGATGAAATTCATTTAACTATTCAAAACTCTGATGTAGCTTCTAATTCATTCGAACTTAAACCTGCAATTATCCAAATGGTACAAAATAATCAATTTAGTGGTTCACCTACTGAAGATCCAAATTTACATTTTACTAGTTTTTTAGAACTATGTGCTACTTTCAAATATGAAGGAGTATCTAACGATGCTATTAGACTTAGACTTTTTCCTTTTACTTTAAGGGATAAGGCTAAAATGTGGTTAAATTCGTTAGCACCTGGATCTATTAAAACATGGGGAGAATTATCACAAAAATTTCTATCCAAATATTTTCTACCATCTAAAACTCCTAAGCTTAGAAATGATATAACTTCTTTTAGTCAGTTTGATGGAGAATCTATATATGAAGCTTGGGAGAGATTTAAAGAACTTCTTAGGAAATGCCAACATCATGCGTTACCAGATTGGTTAATTATCCAAACTTTCTATAATGGATTAGTAGGATCTTTAAGATCAATCATCGATGCTTTGCTGCTTGGAGGATCATTAATGTCAAAACCATTTGATGACGCCTATGCACTAATCAAAGAAATGGCAACTAATAATTTTCAATGGCCTGCTGATAGAATGAATCAAAAAAATAGCTAGTATTCATGAAAATGATGCAATATCTATGTTAGCTTCACAAATTGCTGCTATATCTAAAAAAATAGATCATTTTGGAATGAATTACTCTCCAACTATATCAGAAGAAAATTCATCTGGACAACTTATAGAATCCCAATCTCAATATGAAACAATTAATGCAATTAACAACAGACCCAATAATCCTTATGCAAATTATTATAATCCTGGATGGAAAAATCATCCTAATTTTAATTGGAATAATAACACAACTAATCAACCATGGATGAATAATATGACACAACCATTAGGAAATTCATCTAATCAAGGAAATCCTAATTATAAATCTAATTATCCACTCGGATTTAATAACCCACAATTTAAAGATAAGAAATTATCTATAGAAGAATTATTATTAAATATGGGTCAACATTTACAAAATCAAGGAAATCAATTACAAATACAAGGAAACCAATTACAAAATCAAGGAACAACTATTAAAAATATTGAAACTCAACTTGGACATATCGCTACTGCACTTAATAATAGAATACGTGGAATATTTCCTAGTAATGTAGAAATAAATTCCAAAGACTAGGGAAATGAGCAAATTAAAGAGATACAATTACGAAGTGGAAAAGAATTAGAACCTTGAATTCAGAAAGAACTTGAAAGTCAAAAAGAGGAAGTGGAAATTGAAAAGGAAAAGAATCAATAAGATCCAAACTTAGAAAATAAAATTTCTGTTGAAAAACCTCCACCACCATTTCCTCAACTACTAATTCAACATAAAAAAGATAAACAATTTGCTAAATTCCTTGAAATTTTAAAGAAATTAACAATAAATATTCCTTTCGTAGAAGCTTTAGAACAGATGTCAAACTATGTAAAATTCATGAAAGATATTCTAAATAAAAAAAGAAAATTTACCGATAATGAAATGGTCGCACTTAGTGAAGAGTGTAGTGTTATTATTCAGAAAAAGCTTCCCGAAAAATTAAAAGATCCTGGTAGTTTCACTATACCCTGCGCTATTGGAGAAAAATTTTATGGAAAAGCTTTGTGTGACTTAGGAGCAAGCATCAATCTAATGCCTCTATCAATTTTTAAAAGATTAGGATTGGGAGAATTTTCACCTACTTCAGTAACTCTTCAGTTAGCTGATCATTCTGTTACATATCCTAAGGGAGTTATTGAAGATGTATTGGTAAAAGTGGACAAATTTATCTTCCCTGTAGATTTTATTGTTCTAGATATGGAAGAAGATAAAGAAATTCCTATCATCTTAGGAAGACCATTTTTAGCCACAGGAAAAGCTATGATTGATGTTCAGAAAGGAGAATTAACTATGAGAGTAAATGACCAAAAAGTTACTTTTAATATTGTTAAATCAATGAAATATCCTGCACTAAAAAAAGATGATGAGTGTTTTTGAATGGAAGTACTCGATCATTTACAAAAAGAATATTTTAAGGAATATTACGAAGAAAAATTAGAAAAAGAAAATATTGAATTAATTGAAAAATCTGAGATAATGAATAACTAGATTATATTCAAGAGAAATTTGAATTTTTGGATAATACAGAAAATAATAAAAAAAATATAGTTCCATCAATTATTAAACCTCCTTAACTTGAGTTAAAAATGTTACCTAATCATTTAAAGTATGCTTACTTCGGTAATTCTTCAACTCTACCAGTTATTATTTCATCTGAATTAAATGAATCTCAAGAACAAAAACTCTTAGATATATTAAAAAAATATAAAAAAATTTTGGTTGGACTTTAGCAGATTTTAAAGGAATTAGTCCTTCAGTCTGTATGCACATAATTATTTTAGATAATGAATATAAACCTAAAGCAGATCCACAAAGGAGATTAAATCCAATAATGAAAGAAGTAGTCAAGAAAGAAATTTTAAAATGGTTAGATAATGGTATTATATATCTTATTTCTGACAGTGCTTGGGTAAGCCCAATTCACTCGTGTACCTAAAAAGGAGGGGTGATTCGTCAAAGCTAATGAAAATAATGATCTTATCCCTATAAGACAAGTTACTTGGATGGCGAATATGTATTAATTATAGAAAATTAAACACAGCCACCGAGAAAAGATCACTTCCCTTTACCATTTCTAGACCGGATGTTAGATAGATTAACTGGACATAAGTATTTTAGTTTCTTAGATGGATATACCGGTTATCATAAAATACAAATTGCTCCTGAGGATCAAGATAAAACTACATTTACTAGTCCTTATGGAACTTTCGCTTTTCGAAGAATGCCTTTTGGATTATGTAATGGACCTGCAACATTCCAAAGATGTATGATGTCTATATTTAGTAAATTAATTGATAATGGAGTAGAAGTATTTATGGATGATTTCTCTGTATTTGGAACAACATTCGAAACATGCTTAAATCATCTTGAAAAAGTATTTGAAGTATGTGAGAAAACTAATTTAGTTCTTAATTGGGAGAAATGTCAATTTATGGTTACAGGCGGCATTGTATTAGGGCATAAAATTTTGGAAAAAGGCATGGAAGTAGACCCTGCAAAAATTTAAGTTATAGCTAAATTACCACCTCCAACTATGGTGAAAGAGGTAAGAAGTTTTGTTGGACATGCTGGATTCTACCGACGTTATATTAAAGATTTTTCAAAAATTACTAAACCTCTATGCCAACTTCTTGAAAAGGACAAGAAATTTGAATTTACAACTGAATGTCTGAATGCTTTCGAATTATTAAAAGATAAATTAATTACAGCACCTATAATAGTTTCACCTAATTGAGAGAAACCATTTGAGCTTATGTGTGATGCTAGTGATTATGCTATAGGAGCAGTTCTTGAGCAAAGATATGATAAGATTTTCAAAGTTATATACTACGCTAGTAAAACTCTAAATGATGCTGAAATAAATTATACAGTTACTGAAAGATAATTATTAGCAGTTGTATATGCTTTTAATATATTTCGGCATTATCTAATAGGAACTACATGTATTATACATACTGATCATTCTGCTATTAAATATTTAATGCAAAAGAAAGATTCTAAACCAAGATTAATCAGATGGATATTATTAATGCAAGAATTTGATTTTGAAATTATTAACAAAAAAGGAACTGATAATCAAATTGCTGATCATTTATCAAGATTAGAAAATCATGAAATATCTAATATTGATAATGAAATTTTAGACAATTTTTCTGATGAACAACTTTATAATATTAAAGAGTTGAAAATACCTTGGTATGCTGATATAGTAAATTATATTGTAAGTGACATTATACCACATATGTTAACTTTGCAACAACAAAAAAAATTCATTCACGATACTAAAACATACTTTTGGGATGAACCATACTTATATAAGCAATGTAAGGATCTAATCATTAGAGGATGTGTGCCTTATGAAGAAACTAAACCAATTATTCAAAAATGTCATGATTCTGATTTTGGAGGACATTTTGGGACAGATAAAACTGCATATAAAATTCTACAATCTAGATTCTACTGGCCTACTCTATTTAGAGATATATATAGATATATAAAAATCTGCGATAAATGCCAAAGAGTAGGAAACATATCAAGGAAAAATGAAATGCCTCTAAATTTTATATTAGAAGTTGAAATTGTTGATGTTTGGGGATTAGATTTCATAGGACCTTTCATTCCTTCATTTGGAAACTCATATATATTTGTAGCTATTGATTATGTTTCCAAATGGATTGAAGCACAAGATTTACCTAGGTGTGATGCTAAAAGTGTTTCGAAATTTTTAATGAAAAATATTTTTACTAGATTTAGAATGCCGAGAGTGATTATCACTGACGGAGGAACTCATTTTAGAAACAAATATATTCACAAACTTGTAGAAAAATATAATATTATGCATAAGATATCAACTGCTTATCATCCAAAAACTAGTGGATTAACTGAAGTTTCTAATCGAGAGATTAAGCGTATATTAGAAAAATCTGTAAACCCTAATAGATTAGACTGGTCTATAAGACTAGACACTGCATTATGGGCATACAGGACTGCTTATAAAACTCCGATTGGAATGACTCCTTACAGGCTTATATATGGAAAAACTTGCCACTTACCAGTTGAATTAGAACATAAAGCATATTGGGCGATTAAAGAATTTAATTATAATATGAAAGAAGCTGATAAAAAGAGATTGTTGCAATTAAATTAATTGGAAGAATTAAGAAAAGAATCATATGATAATGATAGGATTTATAAAGAAAGAATGAAATTATGGCATGATCGGAAGATTAATCAGAGAAATTTTGAACCAGGACAAGAAGTTTTGCTTTATAATTCTAGATTGAAATGATATCCTGGGAAATTGAAATCTCGATGGTTAGGACCTTTCACCATAACTCAAATATTGTCATATGGAACTATAGAAATTGAAGATCCAAAAACAGGACATAGATTCAAGGTAAACAGACATAGATTAAAACCATATTTCGAAGGTAGAAGACCAAATTTTAAAGAGGTTTTAATTCGTAGTCAACCTGAACACTAACTAAATTAGGTCGGGCTGACGACGTTAAACCAAGCGCTTTATGGGAGGCAACCCATAACAGTCTTTTATTTTAATTATCTGCAAATTAGTGAGTCTATATTATTAAAACAAATCTTACTACTCAATTTTTTTATTAGAATCATCACAAAGTTGAACTTATATGATGAGATCAGAAAATATTCGGACCAGAGCGAAATTGGGCGATTTATACGAATCTCACTGACAGCGAGCCCGAGCTCGCTGACAGCGAGATCGTGTGCCATGACCTGAGTCAGTTTTATAAATAAGTTACCGACGGTGAGGAACTTCCCGTCGACGGTGAGGCAATTGAAAATTTGGTTTCTTAAAGATTTTTCGTGCGGTTTTTGACGGATCTAAGCCATTCCTTCGTAAGAAATTATTCCAAATCTGATTTTACACCATTTTCTTCCTTAGGAACGACTAGAGACAAATACCTTCCATCCAAAATGGCCACCAAATTCTTAGAAAGCACAAAAACTGAAGTTTTCAACCGAAGAAAATTCATCAGTTCGGAGGCGCAGTGTATCTTCAACAAAGGCTTGATGAAGAAAAGACTTATTAAATAAAGAGGATTTGTCAGCATAGGAGTAAAGAATTTTACTACAAAAAATAAAGAAATGATCGCACAACGGCATTGGGAGGTATTTTGTTATACGACATCCGCTGTAGTTATACCAGTAGTTAAAGAGTTTTACTCTAATTTACATGCGATCAACAATGGAAATGTGTACGTTAGAGGAAGAAGGGTAACATTTACTCCTTCAAGGGTAAATGAACTGTTTTCTATATAGAATACCTCTGTTTGTCATTATTCCAACTTTGTGCCTTCAAGATACAATATGAATGAGATCTACAGATACCTGACCGACGAACCAGATGATCGGGAGTTACGAGAAGACGGATATGTCGGCTTTTCCGCATCACTTCTAAACCCCCGTCTCGAAGCACTCGGCATTTCTTTATATCATCAAAATTATTACCTACCATGAGAGTAAATAAAGTTTCAAAAGAATGCGCTATTTTAAACTATTGTATTCAAATTGGATTACCTATCAATAATAGTAAAGTCTGCGTTAGGATTAATTGTGCATGGGTCAGTTCATGGACTTAGACACCCATCTACTATATTTGCTTTATGCAGTCAGTACCAAGTTTCTCATGAGGCTTAGGAAAAAGTACTTTTACCATGGAAACCACTGGATCCTACTGATATGTTTTCCACTTTGGATAACAATGATGAAATTACCATTATTTCTAACAGAGCATCACAGAACAATCCTTTAGCAAGGCCATTTACTGATAAGACTAATTTCATTCTGAAGAAGATTAAAGGATTGGAGAAAGAATTGCAAAATGTGATGAATTCCATTGACAAAATCTCTGATATGTTTGATCATATTGATTGGAGAATGAAGGAGCACTTTGATCATACTGGACATCTGGAGGCCAGTTTTATTCATCTATTAAGACAGAAAGGATGGATTAATGAAGAATCTACTGCAGAATTCCCTTTCAGGCCTTTCTACAATTTATTTGTGCACCTGCATCACATCGGAAATATCAGAGAAGATGTTAGTACAAACACTGAAGAATAGGAAAGATTTCTATATTTATGTTATATTTGTATATATATATATATGTGTGTGTGTTTTGGAATTAGATATTATTATGAGTCGAAGTTTGATTTGATCATCTCAGATTTGATGAGATTTTATGTAAATTGTTATGTCTCAGCATTTTGAGTGTTGTAGTGTGGATTGCGATGCTGAGTATTATGGATTTGAACATTTAAGTTAAGTATGTGTTAAAGTTGTTAGTGTGAAAATTGTAAGTTTCATGGATTTCATATATAAAGTTATATTGTTTGTGTTGTGTGACTTTTTGTGAGTATAAGTATTTAATATTTGTATTATTATTAAATTAAGTGATTGAAAGATTGATTAAAGGCAAATCGAGGTTGAAAATGATTGACGAATTTCAAAAATTTAAAATTTTTGGAACCTCGCCGACAGCGAGAAAGCCCGCTGACAGCGAGACCGAGCTAGCTGACGGCGGATTTTTCCCAAAACTTTTGCCTTATGAAATTAATTAGCTCGCCGACGGTGAGAAAAACCTCACCGACAGTGAGATCACGAAAAGATCTATATTTGACCAGTCAACCGACACTATTCATCATCCCTTTCCTCAAAGTTTCAAAAAAACCGACCTAGGGCTTGAGAGATCTCGGATTTGAACTGATTTCAAGACTTTTTGACACCGGATTTCATCTTCCCTTGGTAAGAGCTTCACTCCTATGCAAAAATTTTTTATTTTCACCATGGATTTCTTCTACATTGGGGAATTTTGAAAAAAATCCGAAATGTGGAGAAAAAACTTGGAAGAATTTCATGGAAATTGATTTAAATGGATTTTAGATGTTGTAGGAAGCCTTCTTAGTAATATTTTGGAGTTTAGTTTAAATTTTTGCAAATTTCACAGATCGAGAAATTGTTCCACGACAAAAGCGACGAATAGATTATGACGAAACCCGATTCATTAATGCAAGAGCACAAACTCGATATTTTCAAAACATTCAAGCAAGAAAGTGCATACAAGATCGAGTTTTCAAAAATCCTGGAGGAGAAGTGGAGTGAGTTATAAAGGAGAGAGGATGGGAAAATTTCTGTTACGTGACCAACAGAGCCACTGTGGAAGTGGTGAAGGAATTTTATACAAATTTAACACAGGCTGAAGATGCACCGGTTAAGGTTAGAGGATTTTTTGTAGATTTCAATGCTGCTAGAATAAACGCTTATTATGAAGTACTTTTGGAACTATGGAAGGACCACTGGAAGAGGGGATCGACTTTCTGACTGATGGGAAAGGAGTCTGGAAGATAAAGAAGTAGGAACGGATAAACTTCCCTCTTTCTATGCTAAATGCAACATCTAAAGCCTGGCATTATTTTATTTGTTCTACTTTGTTACCTACCTACCACCATAGTGAGGTAACAAGAGATAGAGCAGTTCTGAATTTCTGTTTTCAGAACCAGAAGAGTATTAATGTGGGAAATGTTATTTATAAAAACATATTAGCCACAGCTAGAAATGAAAGTGGAGGAGGACTAGGACATCCTGGTCTTATCTATGCACTTTGCCAATTATCTGGGGTAGAGGCAGAAGATGATGAAGAATGGATTGAACCTATGAAACCCCTTACTCAGGCTAATATAAAGAAATATGAATCCCATGAAGGATGGAGATCTGGAACAAGGGATTATGTACCTTCTTCAAGTAGAGATATACCCTCTACTAGTTATGTCAACCCCCTCAGTACACCATTCCTACCCTTCAAGATCTGATGAATGAATTAACCCTGAGTAGAAAGAGTTTTGAATTATTTGGAGAAAATATGAAAAGAAGATTTGAGCATATAGACCAAAGGATCGGAGGCTTGGAAAGAAGACACGATTATGATAGAGAATATCTCCAGCGATATTCAGAGAATGAAATTGCATACTATGAAGCTGAACGTCGATATAGGAGTGGTGATTTAGATGTTGTCTTTCCTGAGTGCCCACGATATTCACAGTACCAGCCTGCTCAGCCTTCTCAGCCTGGTGATCAGGGAGATGACATAGCTTGGGATTTTGATGCAGAAGATTAGAATCTTTGTTCAGTTTATTTAGTTTGTTTAGATTTATTGTTTTGCAAACTTTATTATTCTGTGTGTAATATTTTAGTACTTTCTGTGGACTATGGACTTGGTATGTTTATTTGATTGCTTGAGCTGTGATATTACATTTCTTATGTGTGTTAAATTAGTTTGAGATTTTTTTAGGATGTTAATTTAAAGTTTTTATAAGTTATAAATGTTAAACATTGTTTAGGATGTTTTAATATGTTTTAAAATAGATTAGTTAATTGTATGTGTAGTAATAGATTAAGTTTTCAATTCTTATGTTTAATACTTATTTTAAAATTTCCATCCCTGCTCATTCTTTTAAATATTATATGTGGAAGAATACTAACAGTACAGGTTCTGTAAGTAATGAAAAAGCCTACAAAAATTTCAAAGAAAAGAAATACCTAAAGCTCAAAGGTATGATGAATTTTATTATATACTTTCCCTTTTTCACTATATAGAATAGATAGAAAAATTTAAGTTTGGGGGAGGGTAAAAATACGAATTTAATTATTAAAATTGTTCTCAATTTCTACTTTCAAAAATTATTATTAAATGATTTTCTATTGTAGTTTTTCAATTCAATAAACATGAGTTACTTTATTTAATTATTATATAAAGTTAAAAAAAATATTTCTAGTAATTCAATTAATTAATGGAATAAGATATTTAGTTAAAAGGAATAAGAATATAATAAACTATTTAAAGTAAGGGAAACAATATTCTAAAAATTGAAAATTCTTAAGAATTAAAGTGAAAAAGAAAGGAAAGAAACTCAATAAAGTAAAGGCTTTGAAATATATATAAGTAAAGAAATATTTTAAGTTTCAAATTTAGGAAGAGAAATTGAAGTTCAAAATTATTAACAGGCTATCCAGATACAGTAATCCTCACTTGAAAATGAAAAAAAAAGAAAAAAAAAGAAGAAGAAAGAAAAGAAAAAAAAATATAAGTGAGGAGAAGCTTGAGGAGATGCCTCATCAAAAATTGGCTTCAATGGAATCAACCTAAAGAGTAAAACTTAATTATATTTCTAAACTTATATTTATGGATTGGTACTTTACTAAATAGTGTTTTCTTGAACTTCCTATCATCTAAATATCTAAAGTAATTTACTATTTTAAATATAGTCATTCCTGAAATAAATAGAAAGCTTGAAATCTTAGACTTGATAACTAAATAATCTTATATCTATAAAGTTAATTTAATTACTTAGAAATATTTATATTTAACTTTATTATAATGTTATTTAAATTTAGTTCATATTATACTGAATTGAAAAATTCTATTATAGAAATCATTATTTTTATTTAGTATCAAAATTACTTGAGGACAAGTAATAATTAAGTTTGGGGGATTTTGATCACAGAAAAATTCATTAATAAATTCATATCTATTTTTGATAAAATTGCACTTTAAAGAAAGGTATTTTTTTATTTTATTGCAGGAATGAAGATTTATAAGTGATGGAAGCAAAAAGCATTAAATGGAGCGAATTTGGATCAAAAAGGAGGAAATTCATGCAAATATAACTACTTCGCCGATAGAGAGATCTAGGCAGCCGATGGCGAGATCGTGAAGAGAATTTCTGAAGGAATTATAACTACCTCGCCGACAGCGAGCCCGAGCCCGCTGACAGCGAGATCGCACGGTTTGAAGACCTTCTAGAAGCCCTGATGACGGCGAGGTCATTTCCCGCCGACGGCGAGCCAGTTCAAAATGCAAATACATTGAACCTGGACACTTTTTAAAGAGGTGTTTAAGCACCCCTTGGACCTTTGCTTAACTCTATAAATAGAGGCCGAATTCTAGTGTCTTAGTGTGTCTTTTGAGTCTTCAAAAAGTTCTCTAGAATCTTTTATGTGTCTATTTTAGTAAGTCTGAGTGTGTTTAGTGAGTTTCTTTAGTATATTTGAGTGCTATTTAGAAGTTTGTTGTACTAGAAGGAAAAGTCAAAGGAACTTCAAGGAGTCTGCTTGAGAAGGAAATTAAGATAAGTATCTTTGTTTATTATTGTTAACTTTAAATGAAATCCATGCTTTGTTTTATTCCCATGCATTCTGAGTAGTTTTCTTAGTCTTTGTCCTTGTTTATGAAAATTATGCGGATTGATGAAATTAAATAGAAGCACCTAATATATTAAAATAAATTATGATAAATTGTACTTAAAACTTAATTTAATTTCAATTTGGCCAATTGAGTTGTTAAAATTTGTTGAATTATCAATTATAGTAAAAATTACATCCAATATTCAGGGAAGTCAAAAGCCTTGGAAGGCGGGTGCAAATAAATAGGGAAATATTAATTATCAGACGTAGAATTAGACATTTTAGTGTGACAGACTAAAATGTTCAATTCGGTGTTACTGTTTGAGAGCTGAAGTGTAGATGTTAGCCCTCAGGTGAGGGGAACGTGGGAGCTCTGAAGTGGCAGCAAGTATCCTCCCAGCCTAACTGCAGATTCAGTAATCAAACAAAGGATTAGTCAATGTTCTTTGCTCCTGGACCAAAGGGTAAAGAATAGGAATGCTCCTATTTGTCACAATACAATTTAAAAATTCTATTTAAATTCATCATTCACTTAATTTTCTAAAAATAAGGAGAAGGATACTTTTTCTGAATTATTTAAATCAACTTATTTCAAGCATTAGTTTACTTTAGTTTGTGATAGTTACTTTTAATTTTCGTTTACTACATTAGTAAGTAATTCCTTTTAATTTAGCTGATAACAAATCTGTTAAAAATTTCCCTGTGGGATCGATAACCAGGACTCCACTAGAGCCCTGTATTACTTGATACGATACGTATACTTGCGTAGAATCCACATTATACATTAAATCATATATCTATATTTAAAGCGGGATCAAGTTTTTGGTGTTGTTGCTATAAACATAAATTGCATACATATTAAAAGTGGGTCACCAATCAACTCTATTAATATTTATAGCCTTTTCTAAAATTTGTTTAATCTCACGATTAGAAACTTTAGCTAAACCACTAGTTTGAGGATGATAGGCAGTTGAGAATCTATGAACAATATTAAATTTTTATGTCAATCTTTGAATGTATTTTTTCCTAAAATGGGATCCTTCATCAATGATAATCACTCTCGGCATTCCGTATCTTGTGAAAATGTTTTTCATTAAGAATCTTGAAACACTTTTAGCATCAAAATGAGTTAAAGCTTATGCTTCAATCCACTTTGATACATAATCAACTGCAATTAAAATATATAAATTCCCGAATGAAGGAATAATTGGTCCCATGAAATCTAATCCCCAAACATAAAAAATTTTCACTTCTAACATAAAATTCAGAGGCATTTCATTTCTTCTAGATATATTACCTACTCGTTGGCATCTATCACAAGTTTTGACATATTTGTAAAAGTCTCTAAAGAGAGTAGGCCAATAAAACCCACCTTGCAAAATTTTATTCGTAGTTTTGTCAATGCCAAAATGTCCTCTAAATTCAGAATCATGGCATTTCTGAATAATCTATTCAGTTTCTTCATAAGGTACACATCTCCTAATAATAAGATCATTACATTAATTATATAAATATGGTTCATCCCAAAAATATGCCTTTGCATCATGAATGAATTTTTTCTGTTGCTGTGAAGTTACATATGTGGCAAAATATCACTTACTATATAGTTAACAATATCAGCATACCAAAATATTTTACACTTTACATTATAAACTTTTTCATTGGGGAAATTATCTGTAATTTCATTTTTGGTATCAGATGATTTATGATATTCCAGTCTCAACAAATGATTAGCTATTTGATTGTCAGTTCATTTTCTATCAGTCATCACAAAATCGAATTCTTGCATTAACAATACCCATCTAATTATCTAGGTTTAGTATTCTTTTTTTGCATTAGATATTTAATAGCAGAGTGATCAGTATGCACAATACATTTAGTTCCAATTAAATATGATCTAAATTTATCAAAAGCATATACAATAGCCAGTAACTCTTTTTTAGTAACTGTATAGTTAATTTGAATATAGTTTAGAGTTCTACTAGCATATTATATAACCTTAAAATGTTTATCATTTCTTTGACCAAGAACAGCTCCAATAGCATAATCACTAGCATCGCACAATAATTCAAATGGTTTCTCCCAATCAGGTGAAACTATTACATGTGTTGTGATTAGTTTTTCCTTTAATAACTCAAAGGCCTTCAAGCAGTCTTCAGTAAATTCAAATTTCTTGTCTTTTTCTAAAAGTTGGCATAGAGGTTTGGTAATTTTTAAAAAATCTTTAATATAGTGCCTATAGAAACCAGCATGTCCAAGAAAACTTCTTACACCTCTCACTATAGTAGGAGGTTGTAATTTAGCTATTACTTAAGTTTTTGCAGAGTCTACTTCCATGCCATTTTCTGAAATTTTATGCCCTAAAACAATTCCTCCTGCAACCATAAATTGACATTTCTCCCAATTTAGAACTAAATTAGTTCTTTCACATAGCTCCAAAAGTTTTTCAAGATGATTTAAGCCTGCATCAAATGATTTTCCAAACAGAGAGAAATCATCCATAAATACTTCTATTTCATTATCTATTAACTTACTAAAGATAAACATCATACATCTGTGGAATGTTGTAGGTGCATTACATAGTCCGAAAGGCATTCTTGGAAAAGCAAAAGTTCCATAAAGACTAGTAAAAGTTGTTTTCTCTTGATCCTCAGGAGAAATAGGTATTTGATGGTAATCGGTATATCCATCCAGAAAGCAGTAATACTTGTGTCCAGCAAGTCTATCCAGCATTTAATCTAGAAAAGGAAGAGGAAAGTGATTTTTTCTGGTAGCTGCATTTAATTTTCGATAGTCAATACAAATACGCCAACCAGAAACTTTTCTGATAGGTATTAATTCATTATTTTCATTTGCTTCGACAGTTACTCCTCCTTTCTTAGGAACACGATGAATTGGACTTACATAAGTACTATTTGAAATAGGATATATAATTCCAGCATCTAACCATTTTAAAATCTCTCTTTTAACTACATATTTCATTATATGATTAAGTCTTCTTTGAGGTTTAATTCTTAGTTTACATTCTTCATTTAATAAAATTTTATGCATACAAATTGAAGGTCTAATTCCTTTAATATCAGCTAAAGTTCATGTTGACCTCAATTTTGATGAGGTCTTTTGCTTCTCTCTTTAGTACATAGGATCTAGCCTTAGGCTTTTCCTTTGACTAATCTTAGAAGACTAGAAATGGAACCCACCACTTAGAAATTCAAACCACTTCTTGACTCCCTACAAACACCACAAGCTTGATTGTAGACCCCTAATCACCTAGAGGGTTGAAATCAAATGTGGAGGTTTAAAGGATGAGTTCCCTATAGGACTTCTTAGCCTTAGGAATACCCTGGATGGCCTGGTCTGGTGAGGGTTGACTTGCACATACACTACACTCTCACACACAGCCCAAGTCCTAAAACCACACTCTCACCCAACTTGACTTCCTGACTCATGTAGGTAATTCATATGGATGGTCCTTAACCCCTAAGCCCCTGGCTAAGAGGGTTAAGAACAACATAGTGAATGCCTCAAAAGAGTCCTCTCATGGCTCAAATGGGCTTAATATGGCTTCATGGCTCAACCAAAGTGATCTCATTTCACTCAAATTTGATCAATCTTCCTTTTTTTTAAAAATTTCAGTTTTTGACCCCTGAGGCCCCGGACCCACCAAACCTACCAAATAACCTTGAAATAACCCATAATTTGCAAAATTATCTAAATTACCCAAGATTCCTCCAATCAATCCCAAACACTTCCCACCACTCAAATTGACCATCTCTGGCCAAAAATACCAAAATTTCCAAAAATACCCCTAAACCCCCCTAAAATTATCAAAATACCCTTTTACCCCAAAAATCCAAAAATTTAGAAAATTCCCAAAAAATTTCAGAAAATTCCAAATATTCCCAATTTTATTTTGTTCAACTACACCATGGGCCAATTTTTCCAATTTACCCCACTTTTACCAAAACCCCCAATTTGACCCATTTTTAACCCAAGTGAACCCAATGTCAAACCAAACCACCCCAATTGACCTCAATTTTGGTCCAATTCAATTCTAAACTTCAATTAAATATCCCCAATATCAATTTAGACCAAATCCAACTCCAATTTGATTGACATTTGGGCCCAATTTCAATTTGAAGCCTAAGGCCCAATTTTGGCCCATGACCTAAACCTAGCCCAAATCTAACCCAATTCAACCCCAATTGGCCCCAAATCTTTTCTAAAGCCTTCCTAACATCCCCATAACCAGAACACTAACTTTATCTGCCCAAAATTTGAGCCTAAACTCCACCCAAACCTAACCCAAAACCAAAATCCCTTAAATTGACCTAAGCCCAAACCTGACCCAAATGGGCCCAATCCCAAAATTAGAGCCCAAACAAAGTTGAAAACTCTTTGTAACACTCCCATAAACATTTTCCAACATTAATTTTACATCAAATCCAACCTTAGCCCAACCTTAGCCCAAGTTAGCCCAATTTGACCCACTTTGGCCCCTTTAACTAAAAAGCCCAAATTAAACCCAATTTAATTCAAAATCACTTTAAACTTGTTCCAAACCACTCATGATACATGCCTAAGCCAATTGCAACATTTATTTGGCACAACCCTTTACAAAATTTTCATCCTAAATTTACTTTAAATCCAGAAGCCCACTTCCTTAAACCACTTTAAAAGCCCATCCAAAATGATTTCAAAAAGCCCAAAATCAATCCAAAGCCAACATGACAAATTCTTCTCATCATACCTTTAATTGAAATCATCCCCAAGTCATAAATCAATAATCAAGCCATTCCAAATCAAGCCACATGCCAAATTACCTCTAAATGCCAAAAATTTCTAAAACCCTTTTTCATGAAACAAGCCAACCTTTTCCAAGCCAAATTAAGCCAAATGTGAGCCATTTACAAGCCATATGAAGCGATGAGAGTTTTGACACCTCACCATGTCATTTATGGCAAATGGAGGGGCCCCTTTCTTAAGCCTTCCTTAAGCCTTTTTAACCTCATCCATGACATACACTAAACCAAGTTAGCCACCTAATCCTTGTTGGAGACTATACCATTTCCTCTTGGCTGACCCAAATGAACCTTTTCAGCCTAAATCCAGGCCTTGGGTAGTGCACCAAGCCCAAAACCATGGGTTGACCCATTTGAACCCAAAATAACCTTCTCCTCATGCCATTTCAATCGAACTCCTTTACACATGTCCAAAGCCAATTGTTGGCACCGAACTCAAGCAATGACCTCCCTGACCCTGAGGGTGACCCATGCCTGGCCGGCCAGCCACCACAGCCGCCGAAAACCACCATGCTAAGAGGCATAATTTGAATCAAAAAATTCAATTTGAATTAGCTGACTTGTCCCAACCTAAATGGCCATTGTAGCTGTTCTTCCCTTGCCCTGAGCAGTTGATCCAAGCCTTCAATTTCCCCTGGGAAGCCCTCCAGCCACCTCTATTTAAACCCACTCATCTCTCGGCCAAACAAGGTGATGAACAAGACCTTAAGGAAACTCTGCCAAAATTGCTCCAAGACCTTATCCTAACCCAGAGCAGTTGATCCCCAGTGCTCCTTTGCCCTAATCCCCATTAATAGAGCTCAATTTCTAAGTTGAAAATCCACACAAAAAATAGGACACTTCACCACAGTGAGCCAATCTTTAAATTGATTGACCCTACACTTTCACCAGACCAAGAGGAAAAGTTCCCCAGCAAAAGCCCCCTCACCAGGCCAGCCATTGCTTCCAGCCACCAAGCTTTGTGATCGGCCTTGGTCACTTTCATACTTAGACAATTCCCCAGAGCCAGGGACTTCATCTGGAGCTTGCTTGGACTCAATCAAAGGTGACACAACCCTCAAATCAAAGCTTCACTTCTCTGAGCAAAGGTATGAACTCATTCTTCCTCCCGAGCTTCCAGCAATTCTCCATTTTGTTTGGGTTAATTTCATAGCTTATAAACCATATGGATGTGTTCGTCTCTTCAAGACGAATCGATAGAGTATAAGAACTCGAAAATTCATTCAGAATCGAGAGAGATATTAGGGTTTGAGTGTGGACGGTCACAAGTGCACACCAATCGTAGACGATGACCAGGAGCCGTTGGATCGCGCGTGTATCGAGTGGACGGTCGAGATCAAGCCGTACACCGGAATGTTACGTGAACCGTGGGCCCCTAGAGCGCTGAGTCAAATGGCGGCGCCGAATCAGAGAGCGATGCGTGGGCTTTCGATCCGCCGTAGGATGACGCGGCGCCGAGTCGGATAAGTAGGAAATTAGGGTATTTTTTAATTATTTAAATACTAGAACTTCAGAAATTTATATCTTTGCATAGAAAAATCACAAAAATAAAATAAAAATACCCTCGTGCTCAGTGAACAGAGGAGAGTAATGTGGAAAAGAAATCAAGTTAATTGGATGAGAATTTTATTTTTAATAATTTATTTACTGTTTTCAATGTTTTGATTCTCCATTTGCATAGACAATTCACCATGTCATGAGACTATAGTTCTTTTGAAGCCTCTGATCTTGGGAACATTCCCTGAATTTTTTAAAGTCAGGGGACATCTCTATGAAAAGTTATTGACTTTTCAAGTTCATGTCACTATTTTAGGTATTCTAATTCCAATAATTAGTATGTTGTAAAATAAATTCTAGGAAAATTTTGCGATGTTTCTTAGGACAAGAGGACCCTATGAAAAATATATTTTGAGTTAATTCATTTAAAATAACCTTAATTGGCCTAAACTCTAAAAATTGAATTTGAATTAATTAGGGTTAACCACACACCAAATTGACTTGAAAACAATTCTCCATTACTCTTTAGGTTCAGAGAAACCTAACATAAAATTTTGAAATCAATTGGACTTGATTAACTCCACCAAATGGATTGATTAAGCCTCAAAAGCGAAATGGAACTTTAAAAATTCATAACTCCAAAAATAATTTTAAAAAATTCACAAAAATGGTTTTAAAGTTTCTCTGATATCAGGGGAGTGCAGGAAAATTAAAATTGGAATTTTCTAAAAGATTTGATTTTTTTGCAATATTTTAATATTTTAATAATTAAAAAATAATAAAAATAACAAAAATATTAAAAATCATAAAAATATCACTTTTTAACTCCTGGTCATTTAGGAACAAATCAAATATTTTTCTTAAGTCCCTAGGATAAGATATTGAATTTTAAAGGCTTAATGTAATTTTTAACATTAAAAAATGAATTTTCAACCTTTTTCACTAAAATAATTCGAATAAATCAAAGAAAAATCAAAAAATTATAAAATTTATTTCTCTGCACTCCTTGAGGTTAAAGAAATTTATGAAAAATATAAAATCTATTTTTCAATTTTTTATTTTATTTTAAAATTAATTAATACTCCAAAACTCAAAATAATTATAATAAATAAAATATAATTCAAAAAATCATAAAAATTGGTTGAAGTGGTCCTCTAGTCATTTGGAACATCCCATAATTTTCTTAAGGACAGAAACCTTTCCTTCGTCATGTTGTTAAATTTTACTTGAAAACCCCGATTTTCTACTAAAAATAATTATATAAATAAATTAAATCCAGAAAAATCACATTTTCTACTCTAATGTCTTAATTGACATGTGAGCGAGGTGACATAAAAATTTCAAATTCATTTGAGCTCAATTTAGTGTGTTATGAAATAAATAAGCTTAAAAGGGCATAAAGGTAATTAAAAAATTTAACCCTTAATTAAAACTTTAGGTTTAATCAAAATGGAGGGTAAAATATTTTATTTTAACTTTCTCTTGGATGATTGAAACTTAGGGAAATTAAGAGGTTGATACCCATTAAACACTTTGAAAATATCAAAATGAAACTCTAATTAATTAAATAATTTGAATTTTGAAAGAATATATTTAAATTTGGATTATTAAGATAGGGATATTATTAAGAGGATAACTATTCTTTAATTTACAAATCCCTAAATAAGTCACTTTAACAATATTTAGTTCTCAATTAAAAATTAAAATAATAATCCAAATTAAATAAATTAAAAAATTTAAAGATGAAAACCCTAAATGAATTAAAGCTTAAAATGTTAAATTGTCTAATAATTAAAAATCAAATTTAAAATCATAGAGTTAAATTAAATTAAATTAAATTAAGTCAAGTCAAAGTTTAAATTAAATTAAATTAACACCTTAACAATTGAATTAAATTAAATTTAAAATATTAAAACTAAAATTAAATTAAATTAAATGGAATTAAATTAAATTAAATTAAAATCAAATTAAATTAAATTAACCTAAATTAAAATCATTTAACAACAAACCTAAATGAAATCATTAAGAGTTAAATCAAAATATATCAATAATTTCAATACCTCTTTCTATCTAAGTAAATTTAAAACATGAACATCAATCTAAAATACTAAGATAATTGAAGGTGTAAAGATTTAAATTAAACCTAAAATAACTTGAACAATATTCCAAATTTAAAATTATTAATTAAAACCTCATACTTAAATTAAATCACTTTAAATCATTAACTCAAACTTTTAATTAAGGATGATCAAAATTCTCAATAAACCAACTTGCCCTTAAAAGCTTTAATTATTATAACTCTTAAATAGAGTATTAAGTGAAATGTCACTTCATTCATCAGGTAATCAAATACCCAAGTTCACTGAGCAAGAGACAAAGTTTAACTAAACTCCTGGATGATTAATTCACCTGTGCAACTAAATTTACTTGGACTCAAAATGATCCTAGAAGTCTTGAAAAGATGTTTAGGACTCGTCCTAAACACTTCCTCAATATGGCGGGATGTTTTAGAAGAACAATTGAATCTAGTTGTTCTTTGATGAAGAAAATTATCCTTAAACCAAATCAAGAACCTAGACGTCATAGGAGATGACTAGTTATAGGATTAGGAATTTGGTAGACAACCAAAACCCTTCCCTTAGCTTCACCTAGGTATCGGTTGAAATATTTAAATGCCTTAACATGTGTTTTAAGTGCAGCTTGGGATGACGGGAAGACCCTCCAAGTACGCTTTTATTTTATTGCAATTTACTTTATTGCAATTTATTTATATGCACTCTACTTTACTTTTCTTGCATGATAAATAAGATTGTTGCATGAAAACTAAAACCTTTAGGATAGTCCCTGAACTGAAACCAAAACTAAATTAAAAGTCATTGAAAGATAAAATTCACCACCACAACATTCCAAAATATAAAACAACTTAAAATTTAATCACAAACAGAACAACAAAACTACAATCACAACTAAATTAAAATGTCTCATTGAATGATCGGGAATACCTCGGATGATGTAACCCACGTGTTGCTAATGGGATTTCCCACGTTCTAAATGAATGTGTGAAACTTATTCAGTTGAGTTTAGCAAATTCATCTGGACTAAGTGAATTCGATAAAAATAACGGTGCCGGGATGACGGAAACGTAGAATCTTAATTGGCTTTGTTTAAATAACATTAAGATTTGTTTTAATTAAAATATTAAAAACACTTGGATTTTAAGATTTTCTCTAAACCAAAATACTTCTCTCATCTCCTGATTTATGACTTCTAAAACTAAACCTCTGCAATAACAAGGAGCTCGCAGCATGATGGGCAGCTCGGCCATCGTCATCAGCAAAACTCGGATCTACTTCAGTAAAACTTTCTTAGTTTTAAATAATCAAGCCATAGGACTTCGAGGTAGTTTGCTTAGTGCAACATAAACCCTCAGCTTTTCGTTAGACATTTGCATAATCATATTGTGTAACTTAAGCCGTAACTGGTCTTAGGATTCCAAGGTAGTCGTTCGGTACAACATAAGCCCTCAAATCTTTGAGGCTATTTGTATGATCATGTCATAGAAATATAAGTGCTAATTAATTAAAATTGGCAGAATTACAACATTAAATAAACTCGCAAATTGAAGCCAAACAATATGATAGTTTGAGAAAGTTGCCAAGATTCTTCTTGGATCCTCAACTTCTCTCCCTTTGGACTCCTGAAAATAACTGTTCCAAATTTGATCCATTCCCTGTTGAAATCTCCATAATTCAATCCTTTGAAAACCTTAAACTTTGAAAATCATGAGAACAAAACCACTGATCATTATCGAGAGTTTTCTTAAATGATTCACGTCATTTAAGATGTAATTAACTATAGGGGCTTGCCCTTATAGGGAACTTTAAGAACCCAGATAATATAAACCATGTTTAATATCTTTATAATAAACAAGGGAACTTGTCGGCTTATAAAATTGGTTCGCAGACTAAACGGATGTCACAAATGTCCTAGTTTATTTAATCGAGCCCCATCGTCAAGCAGTGTGTTTGTCCTTCGAGATAGATACACGGTTTGTGATGTGGTGCTCGTTTATATAAACTATTTGGGATGTGAGATCGGTTTGGTTTCATATCTTAAAATTTTCAAACTTAAAATTATTTTCAGAATACAATGCTACTTTTTAATATATATATATATATATATATATATATATATATATATATATATATTTAAATTAAATTTAAAATCTAAAATTCACCGACAATTTCTGTAGGCGACCCCCTTTTCAAAATACAACACAAACCTAAAAATATGCCGATAGTCCATCCAAAAGTTTTATAATTTTTTAATGTATCCATTAATTTTTGTTATTGAATTTCGTTTAATTCTGAGGATACAATTACTAGTAATGTTGAAAACTCTCCTAAAAATACATATTTCGAATGATTTGGAAGATTTTTTAATTCAAGTTCAGGGGGTTTTACAATAGATGAAATTAATGTTTCATTTTATGGTGTTGTTGAATTGAGTGTTTCAATTTTTTCTTGAATATAATCAGCTTCTTCACTTTAATTTTCTTCATAATTATCTTTTTCTATATCTTCTTTTTCTTCATAACTTTCCTTTAAATATTCTCTTTTCAGATAATCACATATATCCATTCTGAAACATTCATCATCTTTTTCAATTGAAGGATATTTCATTGACTTTGAGATGTTAAAGGTTACTTCTTGATCATTTACTCTCATTATCAATTCTCCTTTTTGAACATCTATCATTGCTCTTCCTGTAGCTAGGAATGGTCTTCCTAAAATGATTGGAATTTCTTTATCTTCTTCCATATCTAAAATGATAAAGTCCACAGGAAAAATAAACTTATCAACCTTGACCAGAACATCTTCTACAACTCCCTTAGGATGTGTAATAGATCGATCAGCTAACTGTAGAGTTACAGAAGTTAGTGATATTTCTCCAATTCCTAACATTTTAAAAGTTGATAGAGGCATCAAATTTATGCTAGCTCCCAAATCACATAATGCTCACCCAAAAAATTTTCCACTAATAGCACACAGTATAGTGAAACTACCAGGATTTTTAAGTTCTTTATGAATTTTTCTCAGAATTATTGCACTACACTCTTCACTGAGTGCAATCGTCTCATGATCTAGTAACTTCCTCTTTTTGTTGAGTAATCCTTCATAAATTTAACATAATCCGGCATTTGTTCCAAAGCTTCAATAAAAGGAATATTTATTGACATTTTTTTCAAAATATCTAAGAATTTAGCAAATCTTTTTCCTTTATCTTGTTGCTTTAGTCTTTGAGGAAATGGTGGTGGAGGTTTTTCAACAGTAATTTTCATAGGTTTCAGAGAAAATCAGGATATAAACATTCTTTTTCTTCTTCAGTTTCTTCTTTCTCCTTTTCAACAACAGTTTCTTTTTGAACTCTTGTTTCCAAATCTTTTCTACTTCTCAATTGAATAGCCTTAATTTGTTCTTTTCCTTGACCTTTAGGATTTACTTCAACATTTCTAGGTAAAGTTCCAACAGGTCTGTTGCTTAGTGCTGTAGCAATTTTCCCCAATTGGTTTTCTATATTTTTAATAGCAGCTCCTTGACTTTGTAATATATTACCCATATTCAAAACTAATTCTTCCATAGGCAACTTCTTTTCCTTAAATTGTGAATTATTATAAAAAACTGATGGATTAGAAGTTCTAAAATTAGAATTACCTTGGTTTTTTATATTTCCTAATGGGTTTACAAGATTGTTCCTCCACTGAGGATTAACAGGATTTGCATTACCTTGGATATTCCAATTAAAGTTTGGATGATTTTTCCAACCTGGATTATAATAGTTTGAATAAGGGTTATTTTGTCTATTATTTATTAAATTTATAGTTTCATCAGAAGATTGAGCATCTACAATTTGTCCTAAAGAATTTTCTTCTAACACTGGAGGAGTTTGAGAACAGTTCATTCCGTGTTGATCTATTTTCTTTGAAAGAGTAGCAATTTGAGAAACTATCATTGTTAAAGCATCAGAATCTTGAGCACTGGCTACTCTCTTAGGATTTACCCTTTCAGCGGGCCATTAAAAATTATTGGTAACCATTTCTTATATTAATTCATATGCTTCTTCAAAAGGTTTAGACATTAGTGATCCACCAGCAACAACGTCAAATATAAATCTAAGAGATCCTACTAATCCATTATAAAATGTATGAATAGTTAATCAATCTGGTAAAGTATGATGTGGACATTTCCTAAGAAGTTCTTTAAATCTTTCCCATGATTCATATATTGATTCTCCCTCATACTGACTAAAAGATGAGATATCATTTCTAAGCTTAGCAGTCTTAGATGGTGGAAAATATTTCAATAAGAATTTTTGCGAAAGTTCTCCCCAAGTTCTAATAGATCCAGGTGCTAACAAATTTAACCAAGCCTTAGCCTTATCCCTTAACGAAAAAGGAAAAAGTCTAAGTCTGACTGCATTATCAGACACTCTATCGTACTTAAAATTAGCACAAAGTTCTAAGAAACTTGCTAGATGTAAATTATGATCTTCATTTGAAGTTCCACCAAATTGATTGTTTTGTACAATTTTGATAATTGGAGGTTTAAGCTCAAATGAATTAGCGGCTACATCAGGATTTTGGATAGTTAAGTGAATTTCATCTAATTTAAGGTTAGCGTAATCTATTAATGATATAGATTGATGTTCATTTTCTACTCTTTGGTTGTTTACATTGTTTTCCATTATTTCAGAATTTATAGGTTCTTTTCTTAGTTTTCTAATTCTCCTAACAGTGCGTTCTAATTCTGAATCGTAGGGTATAAGATTTGTTGAACCAAATTTACGCATACAATCGAACTCAGTACACAGTAAAACAGTTAACTAAATAAGTTGTAATTTTATTAAAAAGTTTTCTAACAGTCCTAAATCGAACTCCTTGAAGTTCCTCTGAATCTCTTCCTTCTTTACAGTACACGGAATTCTCCTTCGAAATGGCAATGCAGAAGAGATCTCTCACTTCCCTTCCACTCTTACTATCCTTCGAAGAATTCCTCATAATCTCTATTTGAACTCACTTTTAACACTTACTGATAATAATGGACACTAGTGGACTCTCTAATTGAACTCTAAGTAACTATTAGAAGACTCTAATAATACTTTTTACAGACTCTTATTGACTTTTAGAGGACTACAAAAGGATCATTTTTTGGCCTAAAATGGTTCTTTCTAAAGTTATTGAAGAGTCTCCAAGGGTTTTCCAGGGATCCCTTTGAAAATCATCCAGATCCGACATATATTATGAAAGAACCGTCGATCCCGCCATCAGTGGCCTTGAGCTGTGCCGTTGGCGGCCTTCTAGAAGCTCTGCTTTAAAATGACCTCACCGTCGGCGGCCTCGAGCTCCGTCGTTGGCGGCCTCCCTGGCGATTAATTCTGAACTCTCGAGAAAATCACGCCATCGGTGCCCTCGACCTCACCGTCGTCGCCCTAGGTCAAATTTTCATATTTTTAGCCTTTTTTGCTCCAATATTGCTTCTTTTTGCATATTTTTGCTCCTTTGTCCTTAAATCTTCATACCAATTAAAAAATGCAAAAAATACCCTTCTATAAAGTGCAATATCATCAAAATCAATATAAAATAGGCATGAAAATCTTAAGCTTTTTTTCCTTGGGTCAATAGTCACCACTATGAGGGCAGTTTGATAGGTGAGCGATTGAGACACCCTTATAGAGGTGAACATGCTAAGAAGAGAAGGGTGAATTAGTCAGCCTTTAAGAAGGGGCCATCAAGCAGACGTGGCAGTGATGAAGGGGGCGAAACCAATAATGTTCCTTTATTGCGTCAGAAACCTAGCAAGAAATTAGTTACTACACTTGTTGGGATGCCAGCTGATCCTACTGAGCAAGTAAAGAGAGATATCTGGTGGGCTTCTGATGGCACTCCACTCAAGGAAAAGTATGTGGCTAGTTATTTTTATGTTAAGGAGATGAGGGTCACGGGTGCTTCACCCATGCCTGGTGAGAGTTTTTATTCTTTGCTCTTGTCTGAGGTGGATCAATTTATTGGCAGGAGTTTTGTTGTTGGTTTATCTATTGAAATGGTCAATTCTCCTTAACCCATTCTGACTTACCCTTCTCGTGTTCAGCTGACTCGATTCCCATCTCTGACTTGCTAGAAGACTTTAAAGGTTGGGTGTCAACTGAGAAGGGAGTCACAATTCTGTGGTTCAACGCATGGACAGAATAACAAACTTCTTTGCCTACGAGGCTGAAGCTCAAAGGAAACTGAGGCCCGACAAAAGGCCAATATACATGAGCTGAGGGTGCACCTATAGACCATCAGCAGAACTCCTTGACCTCAAGGTTAATGCAATGGACCACTGGACTGTAATTAAGCTCCTTTGGATGGAGAATGTGCACTTGCATAAAGATCTGAAGCATGTTCATGTGGCTTGCTCAGTTTCTTGGTACCAGGCCATGGTGGAAAGTGGTGCTAGGTTTAAACTAGTGACTCGAGACTTGTACAAAGAGTTGTTACGGCATGGACTACTTGTTCCTTAGGCTTTTGATGAGCCAGTTATAAAACTCTTGTTATCTAAATTAATAAAAATTTTGTTTCTCATTTTTTTATATCATTTGTTTGTTTGAATATTTTAATTGATTTTTCATCCCTTTTAATCTCCTTTTTATTTGTGAATTGGGATTAACTTTCCTGAGGCATGGTTTATGTCATTTTATCTCTCTTCTGAACACTATATATAGGTTTTGAGTCCTTCCACATTTTCAACTTTTCTATTTACTTTCTTTGATCATTTCTCTTCTCTCATCCTCCCACAAGTTGTTCTTCGTGGCTTATAAGTATCCACCTAAGAGTTTAAGGGATTTCATTTGTCGGAGTGCTCAATGTTGTCCTTGAATGAGGTTTCAAAAACCCAGAGGAAATTTTTTCCTGAGCATGGTGTAGTTGGAGTTCTCTGGTCTGAATAACTAAGTCACCAATGATTATGGGGATCAACTTATGTTGTATCATGTTTAGGTCTTCAGGGGCCTCATCTTCCTCACTTCATGAGCTCCAACCATTCTGATTCATTATGATGTTTTTTCAACCATACTCAAGGTGAAATGCATAGCATCATTTACTATCATAGAATACATATTACTAAGTCATGGGAGTTGTTTTATCGTCTGTTTTCCTTCAGTACTAATTTGGACGGCTATGTAAAATATACCTTGAATAGGAAGATTTTGTTGATTTACCTGAAGAATAAGGTAAATGGAAACACAACATTCTCCTAACTTTGGCAAAGGATTGGTGGATTCTCATGTGGTCTTCTAGGAAAATAAATAAGAGTTAGAAGATCTTTCCCCAGATGTTGGGCTTGTCATTGTTTGTAAATAGCAAAAGTTTATTTTCTTCCATTATACTTGTGATAATATAGTTAACAAGGTTATGAAACTCCATAAATTTGACCGAATGACTCGAGAGCTATAGACTACCTCTGATGCTAAGGATTCAAAGTGGCGGATTGACAAGGTGGCTAAGGCCTCCATGAAGGAGCTGAGAATTAAGAAACTAATGGAGGATGAGAAGGTGCCCATAAAGAAAACCCCAAGTTTGGATCTCTTCAATTTGACCTCCAAAATAATAGTTGTAATCAAGTATATTTGGACTGGTGAACTAAATTGATTGAAAGAAATACTACATTTCTTGCAAGTGACACGAGGCCCACGATTCTACGTCCATTTTGTTGTCTGATGTCGAATCTATTCTGGATGAAGAATCAACCGAGGTTAAAAAAGAACACAAGCCTAATGGATCAGGTTTCATTTATCTTACTCAGAGGGGAAAAGCCAGTCAACACTCTCTCGACCCTGAAGTATGAGAGAAACATAGTCTCAGTCAGAGTGTGGGTCTGGGAGAAGCAGAATATAAACCCTAGGCCAATACAAAGGTGTCAACCTCATGCCTCAGGTGCGAAAAAGGCGGTGCTACTCCACGCACCTACCAAAAATTTAGTTCCTCTATTCTTTAGGGATATTGAATAAAAAAAGTGAAGGAACCCGGTGATAGAGATGGTTCACCCTTCACCTCTCTCTTTGGGGGTATCATTGGTTTCGGATGCAAGAGGAAGTTCCAAAAGCTTTTGTATCAAGGGATTCCAGGTTTTCCCTCATTGACCTACGGTGAGTTGTTACTATCATGAACCAAGAGTGCAGTTACACGGATTTTTCTTTCCTCTTATGAAGTAGTAATAATTCTTAAAGTATTGTTGTGGAAGTATTTAAATTTATTGTGACAGATATAACCAAATGTGTTCTTTGCCCTTACTTAGTTCTATAAAGAACATAGGTTAATTTGAAATTTTTATTATTTTTAACATGGTTAGGCAGGTAAGATACCAGTCTCTGACTCTAGAGTTCCCTTGATTCCCACCACCTGGGGGCTAACATCTCATAACAAAACTCAAAATTTCAAACCAAATTAGGGGGTTTTAGCCTGTCACTCTAAAATCCTATAACTTTACTCCCTTCCATAAAAATATCTTCTAATATTACATTCAATTATATGGACTACAATTCTTACCCATACAATTGCATGTGATTCTTACTAACTTTTATGAGACAATACCGCTTTGGATCTTACACAAACTCAAGAAATTCTACAACTTAACAGGCCAAATTAAGAAGTAAACAAAGTTTTCAAAATCAATCTTCACAACTTCCTCCAACTTTTAAACACTTATACTTTCCACAACAATTCTTTATAAATTAATTACTTCTCCATTTAAGAAAGAAAAAGATAAAGTAAACTACTCAGAATGCATTGGGAAAATACAAAAACACATTAATTTGAAATTAAAAACAATAAGAAAAATAAAAAATGAAAGAAAGTATTAATAAAAAGATTAAAAGTAAACACTTATCTGAAAATCCTCTCCATAAGACTAAGGAAGTTCCTTAGAAACTTTGACGCTTCGCTAAACTACTCCTCAGAGCAAGTCTCCCAACTCCGATGACTCAGAATACAGACTTCAGACTTTAATAAAAACTAAACTAAAAGAAAGAAAAGAAGTGGGAAGAAGAAGACTTCACTCCGACCATTTTCTCCTTTCTACTCTCTACTCCTACTCTTAATAAAAACTCTTAAAATGCAGTGGAAGAACAATGGATGTACCCTTCAAAATGCAGTGGACGAGCCTGCTAAAGCCTCCCCTAATCTTTCCTAAGACTCTCTTTAAATAGTAAACCAAAAGGTGCCTTGGTGTCTCTTCAAAATGTGTCCATATTCAAAGTATCTACCGAGGAACGCACCCCTTCATTCAAACTTGCCGCCCAAAGGTAGTTATGGTAGTTACCACAACGAGTTGCATCCCATCCCCATGGAAATTGGCATCAAATTTATTTGAATTTCAATTTTTAACTGTGGCGGCTAAGCGCCGGCCCAGCGGTGCTTAGCCTCCAGTGCCAAAATTTTGATTTTTCATTATTTTTGCTCCAAATTTGATCCTGTTGACCTCATTTTTTATGAGGTATTTTCTCTTCTCTCTCCTTAGTAGTTAGGATCTAGCCTTAGGCTTTCCCTTTGACTATCTTTGAGGAATAGAAATTGAACCCACCTCTTAGAAATTCAAACACCTCTTAACTCCCTGCAAACTCCATAAGTTTGATTGTAAACCCCTAAGTTACTTAGAGGGTTAAGATCAAATGTGGAGGTTTAAAGGATGAGTTCCCTACAGGACTTTTTGGCCTTAGAACTACCCTAGGTGGCCTGGTCTGGTGAGGGTTGACTGCACACATTACACTTTCACACACATTCCAAATCCTAAAACCATTCATGCCTAGCTTGACTTCCTGACTCATGTAGGTAATTCATATGGATGGACCTTAACCCCTAGGCCCTTAGCTAAGAGGGTTAGGAACAACATAGTGAATGACTCAAATGAGTCCTCTCATGGCTCTTATGGGCTTGATATGGCTTCATGGCTCAACCAAAGTGATTCCATTCTACTCAAACTTGATCAATCTTTATTTTTTTCAAAATTTCAATTTTTGACCCCGGGGCCCTACACCCACCAAACCTACCAAATGCCCTTGAAGATGCCCAAAATTTGCAAAATTACCTAAATTACCCAAATTTCCCCAAAGCCAATTCAAAACATTTCCCACCATTCAAGTTGATCATCCTTAGCCAAATATACCAAAATTTCTAAAAATACCCCCCAATACACTCCAAATACCCAAAATGCCCTCTTTAACCAAAAAAAATCCATAAATTCCAAAAATTCCCAGAAAATTCCAAAAAATCCTAAATATTCCCAATTTAATTTTGTTCAACTACACCATAGGCCAATTTTCTCAATTTAAATCACTTTTACCAAAACCCCCAATTTGGTCCATTTTTAACCCAAGTAAGCCCAATGTCAAACAAAATCAACCCAATTGACCTCAATGTTGATCCAATCCAATTCTAAACTTCAATTCAATATCCCCAATATCAATTTAGACCAAATCCAAGCCCAATTTGATTAACATTTGGATCCAATTTCAATTTGAAGCTTAAAGCCCAATTTTTGCCCATGACCTAAACTTAGCCGAAACTAACCCAACTCGACTCCAATTAACCCCAAATCTTTTCCTAAAATTTCTTAATATCTGCAAAAACAAAACACTAACAAGTTTTGCCTCAAATTTGAACCCAAACCTAACCCAAAACCAAAATCCCCAATTTTGGCCTAAACACACCATGAACCTAAATGGGCCCAAATCCCAAAATCAAAGCCCAACCAAAGTTGAAAACTCTTTGTAACACTCCCATAAATATTTCTCAACATTAATTTTACATCAAATCTTACATTAGCCCAACCTTAGCCCAAGTTAGCCCAATTTGACCCACTTTAGCCCCTTTACCAAAAAGTCCCAAATCAAACCCAATTCAACTCCAAATCACCTCAAATTTGTTTCAAATCATTCATGACACATCCCTAAACTAAACCCAACATTTTTTTGGCCCAATCCTTCACAAAATTTCCATCCACCAATTTGTTTTCAAACCTAAAGGCCCACTTTCTTAAACCATTCTAAAAGCCCATCCAAAATGATTTCAAAAGGCCCAAAGTCAATCCAAAGCCTACATGACACTTTCACCTCATCATTCCTTTGATTTAAATCACTCCCAAAATTTCAAATTCATCATTAAACTTTTCTAAACTAAGACATGTGCCAAATTACCCCTAAATATCTAAAATTCTTAAAACCCATTTATGAAATTGACTAAGCTTGGCCCCAAGCCAAATGGAGCCATGGAGCCATGCATAAGCCATATGTAAGCCATGAGGAGCCATAGACTTGTCATCACTCCCTAAATGGTAAAAGGAGGAGATCCTTTAAGCACTCCCTAAAATTCATTAGACCTACCCATGATTCCCCTTAACCTATAGCTAATCCAAATAATCTTAATGGGGACTTCACCACGCTTCATAAGCTGACTCACATGACCTCCCTCAGCCCAAAATCAGAGCTTTGGATGGTGCACCAAGCCCTAAGCCATGACTTGATCCATTTGAACCCAAAATGACCCTTCCCCCTTACCAATTAAATCAAACCTCTTTACACTTGGCATTGGCCAATTGACATACAAACTTCAAGCCCTGACCCTCCTGATCAGGATGGTGACCTGACCCTGGCCGGCCAACCACCAGGTCGCCGGAAAACACAATGGCCGAGATGTCTAAATGGATTCAAAAATTCAATTTGAACTAGATGAGTTGTCCCATGTCCCATGGCCACTGCAGCTATTCTTCTCTACACCAAAGCAGTTGATCCAAGCCATCAATTGCCCCTAGGAGGCCCTGGCCACGGCTATTTAAACAAGCCACCCCCTCTCGACCAAAAGGTTGGCTGAAATCAACCTTCATAGAATCCCTCCAAACTCCTCACAGAGCTTCCCCTAGCTAAGAGCAATCCATCCCCACTGTTCTCCTGCCCTAAATCCCATTGATTGAGCTCAATTTTGGAGCTCAATTCTCAGGCCAGAACAGGACATCTCTCAAACCTCCACCAAAATTAAATTAAACTCACCCACACCTGCACAGGACCAAGAGAAGGAGTTCCCCGGTGAAAGCCCCCTCTCCAAGCCACCCAATTGCTCTAGCCTCCAAAGTCTGAAATTGGGCCTGGTCACTTTCATACTTAGACCTTTCACTAGGGCCAGAGGCTTCATCCCTAGGCTCTTCCAGCTCCAACAATGAGTCGAGCACATTCAGTTGAGGCCTCACCTCTTGAACCAAGGTATGGAGACTTCTCTTTAACCCGCGCTTCCAGCGATTCTCCATTTCTTTTGAGTCAATTTCAATGCTTGTAAACCGTATGGATGTGTTTCTCTCTTCAAGATGAATCCATAGAGTATAAGAACATGAAAATCCATTGAGAAACAAGGGAGATATTAGGGTTTGAGTGTGGACGGTCACGGGTACACACCAGTGAGAGATGACGACCAGCCTCCGTTGGATCGAGCCTGTATCGACTGGATGGCTCAGATTACGTCAGACCAGGGAACGGTACTTGAACCGCGGGCCGCGTGGCGCTGAGTCGGATGGCGGTGGCGAATGGGAGCGCGCCGCGTAGAGCTTCGGAGACGCTAAGGTTGCCATGGCGCTGAGTCGGATAAGCAGGAAAATATGGAATTTATGATTTAATTAAATGCCTGAAAATTAGAAAATCCATATCTTTATGTAGAAAAATCACAAAAATAAAATAAAAATACCCTCTTGCTCAGTGACCAGAGGAGAATAATGTTGAAAAATAATTGAGTTAATTTGATGAGTATTTTATTTTTAATTAATTATTTACTAATTTCAGTATTTTAATTTTCCCTTTGCATAGAAAATTCATCATGGCATGAGACCATAAGGCTTTTGAAGCCTTGGAACATTCCCTGAATTTTTCAAGGTCAGAGGCTATCTCTATGGCAAGTTATGTATTTTTCAAGTTTATGTCACTGTTTTTTGGTATTTTAATTCCATTAACTAGCATATTGTTTAGAAATTTCTAGGAAAATTTGGGGAAGTTTCTTAGGACTAGAGGACCCTAGGATAATTATGTTTTGAGTTAATTCATTAAGAATAACCCTAATTGGCCTAATTAATCAAACTAAACTATAATTAATTAGGGTTAACCACATATCAAAAGAACTTGAAAATAATTCTCCACTAATCTTTAGGATCAGAGGGACCTTACATAAAAATTTTGAATCAATTGGAAATGTTTAACCCCACTAAAAAGATTAAGTCACATGAGTAAAATTAAACTTTAAAAATTCATAACTCCAAAAATACATTTAAAAAATTTACCAAATTGGTTTTATGGGCTCTCTGATATCAGAGGAGTCTAAGAAAATTAAATTTGTAATTTTTCAAAAATCTTTATTTTCCACCTTACTTTAATATTTTAATAATTAAAAAATAATAAAAATCAAAAAAATATTAAAAATCACAAAAATGTCATATTTTGACTCTTAATCACTAAGGAACAAACCAAATATTTTTCCCAAGTCTCTTGGTTAAGATATTGAATTTTAAATGCTTAAGACAATTTTTAATATAAAAAAATAGATTTTCCAACCTTTTCACTAAATTAATTCTAGTAAATCAAAGAAAAATCATAAAAATATAAAATTTATTTCTCTAAACTCCATGAGGTCAGAGGGACTTAAGAAAAATATAAAATCCATTTTTCAACTTTAATTTTATTTTATAATTAATTAACATTCCAAAATTAAAATAATTATAATAAATAAAATATAATTCAAAAAATCACCAAAATTGGTCTAAGTGATCCGCTAGTCAGTAGGAACATCCCATAATTTTCCTAAGGACAGAAACCTTACCTTTGGCATGTTGTTGAATTTTGCATTGAAAACCCTTATTTTTTCACAAAAATAATTATATAAATTAAATTAAATTCAGAAAAATCACATTTTCCCTTCTAATGTCTTAATTGACATATGATTGAAGTGACATGAACATTTTAAGTTCATTTGAGCTTAATTTGATGAGTTATGAAATAAATAAGCCTAAAGGGGCATAAAGGTAATTAAAGGATTTTTACCCTAATTAATATTTAGGTCTAATCAAAGGGAGGGTAAAATATCTTATTTTAAAATTTTCATTAGATGATTAAAACCTAGGGAATTAAGGGGTAGAAACCCATTAATCATCTTGAAAATATTTAAAGTAAATTTTAATTAATTAAACAATTTGAATTTTGGAAGAATAGATTAAAAATCTGGATTATTATGATTAGGGATATGATTTAGGAAGATATCAATTCTTTAATTTAAAATCCCTGAATGAATCACTTCGATAATATTTAACTTCTAGTTAAATTCAAAGTGGTAATTGAAATTAATAATTAAATAATTAAAAGGGAAAATAAACCTTAATTAAGTTTAAATTTAAAATATTAAATAACTTGATAATTAAATTGAAATAAAAAGATAATTAATTTAAAATATCACTTGAAAACAATCTAAAACAAATTTGAAACATTAAAGAAAATCAACCTTAAGACAATTCATAATTAAAAACATAACAAATCAAATCAATTAAAAAATTAACCTAAAATATTTCAATTAAATTAAAATTAAATCATTAACATTTAAATTGAATAATCTAAACACCTCTTTCAACCCAAATTAATCTAATACATTGAGATCATTAATGATGTAAAGATTTAATTAAATAAAACAACTTGAACACTATTCCAAACTTAAATTTATTAAAATTTTATAATTAAATTAAATCACCTTTAAAACATTAATTCTAATTTTAAATCGTTGAAATTCTTTAACAAACTGATTTGCCCCCTAAAGGTTTTCATTATTATAACTCTTAAGTAAAGCATCAAGTGACTCATAAGAGAATCAAACATCCTAATTCACTGAGCAAGAAACAAAACTTAACTAAATTCTTGGATGATTAATTCACCCAAACAAAGAAATTCATTTGGACTCCAAATGATCCCATAAATATTGAAAAGATGTTTAGGATTCATCCTAAGCACTTCCTCAATATGATGGGATGTTTTAGAAGAACAATTGAATTTAATTGTTCTTTGATGAAGAAAATCATCCTTAACAAAATACAAGAACCTAGACGTCATAGGAAATGACTAGCAATAGGATTAGGAATTTGGTAGACAACCAGAACCTTCCCTTAGCTTTACCTAGGAACTTTTTATAAATATTTAAATGTCTTAACATGTGTTTTTAGTGTAGCTTTGAATGACGAGAAGACCCTCCAGGTACGCTTTTATTTTATTGCAATTTACTTTATTGCAATTTATGTATATGAGCTGCACTTTACTCTTCTTGCATGTTAAACAAGATTGTTGCATGAAAACTGAAACTTTTAGGATAGCCACAGAACTGAAACCAAAACGAAATTAAAAGTCACAACACAAGATAAAATTCACCACCACAACATTTAAAAGATAAAATAACTCAAAATTTAATCACAAACAGAACAACAAAACTACAATTGCAATTAAATTAAAACATCTTGTTGGATGATCGGGAATACCTCGGATGATGTAACCTACGTGTTGCTAACGGGATTTCCCACGGTCTAAATGAAAGTGTGGAACTCATTCAGTTGAGTTTAGCAAATTCATCTGTACTAAGTGAATCCGATAAAAATAACGGTGCCGGAATGATGGAACCTTGGGATCTTAACCGGTGTTGTTATAATCAACTTTAAGATTCCCCTAATAAAACATTAAAGATATTTAAACTTTAAGGCTCTTCTAAACCAAAACACTTTTCTCATCTTCTGATTTTCACTTTCTAAAACTAAACCCCTGCAATGATAAGAAGCTTGGAGCATAGTGAGCAGCACGGCCATCGTCATCAGCAAAACTTGTGTCTACATCAGCTAAACCTTTCCTAAAATTAAATAACCAAGCCATAGGATTTCGAGGTAGTTTGCCTAGTGCAGCATAAATCCCCAACTTTTTGTTAGGAATTTGTATAGTTGTGTTATGCAAATTAAGCCCTAATCGGTCTTAGGGTTTCGAGGTAGTCATTTAATGCGACATAAACCCTCACATCTTCGAGGCTATTTGTATGATCATATCAGACAAATATAAATCCTAATTAATTAAAATTAGCAGGATTGCAACATGAAATAAACTCTCAAATTGAAACCAAGCAATAGGATAGTTTGGGAAGTTGCCAAGATTCTTCTTTGATCCTCAGCTTCTCCTACTTTTCTTCCATTGGATTCCTAAAATAACTGTTCAAAATTTGATCCATTCCCTATTGAAATTTCTAAAATCCAATTGTTTGAAAACCTTAAACTCTGAAATCCTTGAAAGCAAAACCACTGATCATTATCGAGAGTTTTCTTAAATGATTCTCATCATTTAAGATGTAATTAACTATAGGGGCTTGCCCTTATAGAGAACTTTAAGAACCCAGGTAATATAAACCCTGTTTAATTCATTTATATTAAGCAGAGGAACTTGTCGGCTTATAAAATTGGTTCGCAGACCAAACGGATGTCACAAATCTTTTAGTTTATTTAATCGAGCCCCATCATCAAGTAGTGTGTCTATTCTTCGGGATACATACACGGTTTGTGGTGTGGTGCTCTTTTATATAAACTATTCGAGAAGTGAGATCAGTTTGATTTCATATCTTAAAATTTTTAAACTTAAAATTATTTTCAAAAATCAAATGTTACTTTCTAAATTATATATATTTATATTAAATTTAAAATCTAAAATTCGCCGCATAATTTCTGTTTGGCGACCCCTTTTCAAAATACAACACACATAACCTAAAAATATGCTGACATCTTCTGGAGACTCCGCTGGGGACTAGTTCTTCTCTCCATCCTGATCGGATGGTTTTTCTTTCATAAATCGATAGTGAGTCCATATCCCTAGTGGACCAAACTATCATTCTTCCGTTGGCATTCCTCGCTCTTTTCTGTTTTGAGCAAGTATAGTCGACTCCCTTTTGGATTTAGGAGCCACTGTTTAGACACCCCTAAACAGAGAGGTTCCGAAATCTTTTTACCTCTTAAGAGGTGGGGTGGACCCCCAATAAGTGTTAGCTTATGAGTAGTCCTTCGGATTAGGAAGCCTTATGAGAATTTCTCTCCCTTTTCAATTCTGAACCGAGTCCCTTCTTTTTTCTATAAACCTCCATTCTTTAAACATTTCGTTCCTAGCAAACAAATCTTCTAATAAATAACCCTTTAATAAACAAACTCTTTTAGATCACAAATGCATTAAGATAAACGAAAATGTGATCGGACTCTTTCTTTTTCTTCATAAATTTTGTGACAAAGGGAAGCATAACTCGGGACTAATACTCAAAATCTACACTGTAGAAAATGTCTGCCCAAAAGTTAATCTTCTCCTTCACCAACGGAACAGACTTCAAAGTTTACAAGGATGAGCTGCCCGACAATGGGATCATCCATTTTAGATAAGGATTTAACAATACAGAAATCAAGTTCGCTGACATCACTCTTTTTACACTAATGGACAAAGCACCAGAAATTGAGAAACCCGTACTTGAGTTCAACTTGAAATCGACTCAAGAATTTCCTCCCTTGCGAAGGTTTCCAGCTGAAAAAGATACCACTGTTCATAGGAGGACCGTCATCTCTAACCCTACCGGTCTAGTCGTCTCTACACCTACCTCAATTCCCGCCCAACTGAAAGGGAAGGGAGACCATGTTTATAATGAACCTGCCACCGTGGAGGGTACGGATTTTGCTGCAATACCATCTATTTTTGAAATCAGGTCTAGTTTAAAGTTTACACCCCTGACTCGGACTCAGATAAGAAATAGAGGCAGAAAGATCGCCAGGATCGAGAAAGCCAAAGCTGCTGAAGTTTCTTTTCTAGAGGAAATTCCTAAGGAAAGAGAAGAGCTGCCTGAATATTCACCACTGTTAGGAGGAAGTAGGTTTCAACCACTCATTGCTGCAGCTGATGAAGAAGAAGCCCGGAGGATTGCTGCTGTGTTACCCTAACCTGCATATTATAGTGACAGCAAAAGAAAAAGAGCTAGGGCTACGCCGCTCACTCGACCGCAAGCAGTAGTAGAAAAGTTAGTAAAGAAAGAAAGATGCCCTGTGTCAGAAATCCTAAGAAGAATGGGACGGGTGACAGCCAAATCCCGCCTTGGACAGTGATTAAACCCTGTCATTGCTAAGGAAAACCCAAGGAAAAAGGTGCGAGCCAACGAAAGGAGTTTGCCTGTTATCGTATCGGGACACCATATTAGGGAGGACACCACCTACCTATGCACAGCCGACCGACCATCTAGTCCTAGGCCACATACTGCGAGAAGGATGGTGTGGCAACCTATTATTGGTGAACCGAAACCATCGAAGCATTCTGGGAAGAAAAGTCTCGTCAGGAAGCTTGAATTTGAAGGAAGTGCCACTGTAATGAAAGAAACTCCTGGGAAAGACATTCAACAGTCATCACATGATAACCGCAAGACCGTGTGGAAGAGATCCCTCGAGTATGCTATAGGAAAGCTAAGGACGGATATCTGACGGTTGGCGAAAGAAAGAGGATAAAAGTTGGAAAATGAAGTTGATTCATCAAAGTTCATGGATGGAGAGTATGCCAAGATCAACATGGTTGAAACACGAGCATCATCAGCTTCACAAGGTGCTCCGGTAGCAATGAAAAGAGATGAACTGGAAGTGATGAGGCACAGCTTCGGGAAAGAGATGACACAATTTCTCAGATGGCAAAGAGGATGGAAGAGATGGCGGTCGCCTTAGCCACTCTCCAAAGTCAGGTGCAACCTCAGAAAGAATCACCCCCAGAGATCATCCATATTGTAGATGGATGATAAGAGATTACATCTGTCAACGGAGACGAGCAACCAAAGAAGGATTCTGCATAGAGCATGATTCCCGAAAAAAGACATCAAAAACATGGTATAACAGCAGGTGCGAGATGCTTTAGCTCAATCCAAGAGTGGAGCATCTATTAAGACAGGTAGACCTTACCCTAGAGAATTTGATGCTGTCTAATACCCAAAAGTCTTCGTACCACCTCTATTCAAGACTTTTAATGGCACAGGAAACCCCCAGCAGCATGTTGCACATTTTCATGCTAGTTGCTGCAATGCCGGTGGGAGTGACGCTTTACTATTTCAACAGTTTGTCAGTAGCCTATCAGAGATTGCCTTCGATTGGTATGCAGAATTGCCAAACGGCTCAGTTAAGACCTTTTCAGTGTTAGAAAACCTTTTCGTTAAGCAGTTTGTCGGAGCTCGACACCACTTCACTATCGGTGATTTAGTGGTAGAGCAACAAAAACCGAACGAGACTCTAGTGGGTTACATACTTCGATGGAGGAACTTAAGCATGAAGTGTGAATCACAACTTAAAGAATAGCTTGCGATCGATATTTTGCTGAAAGTGTCCACGGCCCGATAGCACTTCTCCTTAAAGGATTTACAATCAAAACTTTCAAGAAGTTGCTTAGCAAGGCCGGGAGCTTACAAGAGGAAGCAAAGCTGCTAAGTTTCGTGGACAAGACCGATAAACAGAAACCTGTGAAAACATTCGAAAAGAAGTCCGGAATCGTCGCGGTAGTAGATAAGGGCAAGCAGCCAGTACAGATACGACACCAGAGCGGCCACAGCCTAGCTATCAAGCACCGCAACATACTTACCAACAACCTCAGCAGAGTTATCAACAGCCTCGACCAAGCTATCAGTCGCCTCAGCATTATGAATAACCGCTTCATCCACAGCGTACCCTGAAATATTTTCTGAATAAGGAATATCCATTCAAAACTGAAGCAGTAGCGAAGATGTTCCGCAGTTTAATGAAGATACCCAATTTTCAGCTACCAGAGCCCAAGATGCTAGAAGAAGTCAGTAAGAGAGATCATCCAAACTATTTCCCTTACCACCGGATGCTCAGGCATAAGATAGAGGATTGCATCACTTTCAAGATTTGGCTTGACGACAATCTCCGGAAAGGGAACATAACGATCCCGAAGGAATACATGAAGGAACCCCAAAAGGGAGGTTCCGTCAATGTTATTTCAACGGATCCTATTGTTCCGATAGAAACTTACACGACCCATGATGGATGGAGTACCGTCTGGACAAAGTCTTCAAAGAAAATCTTAGATCATATCCAGAACACTTCGGTGCACGCTTCAACTCAAAGTTTGAAACCTGCCGAACCAGTGCTATCGCTTGCAATTGAAGAACTGCCCTAGAAGGAAGAGAAGATCTTGAAAGAAAAGAAGACTGAGGCTCCAAAGAGTAGACTAGGGGCTGCTTATCCTAGGATAGTTGTTTTCAATTCGGGGGAGAAATCCCTTGAACCTCTGACTCTGTATGATAATTTGCTCGCCCCGGCGGGATCTTATAATGATAAGAGTTTTGGTGTTGGCTACGTTTTGATTGTTTCTAACGATTACATAACTAACAAAAATAAAGCTAATCTGGATCTCGATTCTGATATAAATAGCTATTCTCAAATCATACTAAACCTCAATGACCACGACGATGGAGAAGTTATTCACAAGGATGGCTACGAAAGCTCAACAAGCGATGAGTCTATTTGTGAATTTCGAGGAGCTCCGATTGCGATAGAATTAGAGTCATCAGATTCCGAAGCAACTGCAGAAGAGCCAGTTATTCTAATTCAAGAGGATACACCGGCAGATTCAGTACCAGATGCATAAGAAATAACAAAAGTTAATTTAAGAAGCGAAAAAGTTTTACCCCCGAGAATGGGTCCAAAAGATAAAGGAAAGCAGGTTATTACTCAGGAAGAGCCAACCTCAGCAGAGGAAGTGCCCATTAGGGAAGAAATTGAAGAACCTGGTAATAAAGTGGATTATAACATGCTAGCCCATCTTAGGAAGCTACCAGCCAAATTGAGCATCTACGACGCTCTGATCCTATCAAAGGAGATGAGGGAAACTCTGATCAAGGCTTTACTTGATCCAAAAATTTGTTTAGCTCAAATAGTCGGTAATTCCTTAGACGAGGTTTGCTCGTTAAAAGAACAGCGAGGTGTTACCTTCACGGACAATGATCTACTACTCGGAACGGCTGATCATAATCGACCGCTGTACATTTCAGTCACTATCAGAAAGTTTACGCTCTCCAGGGTATTAGTTGATCTGGGTGCATCAATCAACATAATGAGCCTTCAAACGTTAGCATATTTGGAAATTGATGCTCGCGAACTTGAAGCGGACAAGATGTTATTAAGAGGGTTCAATCAGAAAGGAGAAAGAGCACTCGGATCAATAACACTGTTAATGAAGACCGGTGATTTGGCAAAGATAACCGCAAAATTCCACATAATTGATTCTGAAACATCATTCAACGCTCTACTGGGTCGGCCATGGATCCATGAGAACCGGATGGTACCTTTGTCTCTACACTAATGCATAAAATATTATGAGGGAGGAGAACAATGTATCAAAGGTGACTTGCAACCATTCTCCGTACACGAGATTGGAATTCATGAAGATGCAGCCTATTACGCGCCTCCAAATAAAACAATATTCTCCAGAAACACCATACCAAATGAAGCAAAAGAAGTGTAAGACGATGAAGAAGCTGAAATTCTAGTCCAACGGTTACTCACCACTCGATGAAGAAGCTGACTGCGAGATGGTGAAGGTTTCTCCAGAACTCGCACCCGAGGTCGAGGCCGGGGACGAGGTGGAGGAAGTGACGTTGGAACAGTTGGACAGAAAAAACCGATTATCGACGTTGATTGGGAGAACTGTTCCGAAGAAGAAGAAATCAAGAAAGAAGAAGCAACAGTAAATCAAAAGAAACCTCAGTTCAAGATCGCTCTCAAAGATGAAAGGAATGAAGAATACAAATCAATGTACGAGAAGATTAACCATTATGTACATACTATGACCCTAACCCTGATCCGTTCTAATAAGATCGAGGGTATGGTGGTCAAGGAAGTACGTGGTGGTACTAAACCGATCAAATTCAACCGTGGAGCTTCTTCTTTCAATACTGAAAAAGATGTACAATTTGAAGATGTTACTTCATCTGAATTAAATGAATTGTCTTTTGAGTTGTACACTCCCTGTGTTCAAAATTTAATTCAACGTGGTGTCTTACCTAAACAATGTACAAAAGGTCGATCACAACACTTCGAAAAATTATGGAACAATGTCAGTCGGCCTCCCAATTCAAAACATGGTCTTGGATTCAGCACAGTAGGATCTGTTGATGATTCGGGATTTTGCTTAGTTGCCACTCATGAGCATGATGAAAGTTACTTGGAAGCTTCAGATGATCTCGAGGATCTACCAATTAGAAATGCTCCACCAGAATTCAAAGAAGAAATTAAATCTATAATAGACAAGTTAATGGAAGTTAACTTAGGTACTAGCGAAGAGCCTAGGCCGGCCTTTGTTAGCTCCTTACTCAATAAAGAAGACTCCGAAGAGATAATCAAGCTATTAAAGGAATTCAAGGACTGTTTTGCTTGGAGTTATGATGAAATGCCAGGATTAGCTCCGGAAGTCGTAGTTCACAAGTTAGAAGTAGATCCCACTGCCGTTCCAGTTGACAAGCTCCGAGAAGAATGCGTCTGGAGATTGAACAACATGTTATAGCTGAAGTTAAGAAGCTAATAGATGCTAAATTTGTCTGTGAGGAACAATATCCAACTTAGTTAGCCAATGTGGTACCAGTCAGAAAGAAGAATGGTCATATCAGAATCTGCGTGGATTTCAGAGATTTGAACAAAGCATGTCCAAAAGACGAATTCCCGCTACCCATTCCAAAATTGATGATCGACATTGCTTCAACACATGAAGACTTCTCATTTATGGATGGATCATCAGGATACAACCAGATAAAGATGGCACCAGAAGATGAAAAGCTCACAGCCTTTAGAACACTGATCGAGGTATACTGCTACACAGTGATGCCGTTTGGATTAAAGAACGTAGGAGCAACCTATCAAAGAGCAATGACAAGGATTTTTGATGATCTCATTCACACCAAGTCGAGTGCTACGAGGATGATGTTGTCATCAAAAGCAAACTAAAAGAAGATCATTTATATGATTTGAAATTGTTTTTGAGCGGTTAAGACAATATAACCTTAAGATGAATCCCTTGAAATGCGCCTTCGGCGTCACCTCTGGGAAATTCTTAGGATTTGTTGTTCGACATCATGGAATTGAAATCGATCCGGAGAATAATAAAGCTATCTCATAAATGTCGCCTCCCAAAACCTTGAAACAACTACGATCCTTTCAAGGGAAGTTGGCATATCTTCGACGCCTTATCTCAAACTTGTCATGAAGGTGTCAGCCTTTTTCTGCTTTAGTTAAGAAGGATCCCAAGTTTACATGGGACTCTAAATGTCAATATGCCTTCGATGACATCAAACAGTATTTAATGACACCTCCTGTTTTAGCAGCCTCAGTCTTGGGTAGACTGTTGATACTTTATACCGCAGCTCTAGACGACACTCTCAGAGCCCTGCTAGCCCAGTCAAAGACGAGGGAAAAGAAAATGCTCTCTACTACTGAAGTCGTCGTCTAATTTCGACGGAAGTAAAGTATCCTTCGATTGAGAAGCATTGTTTGGCCCTGATCTTTGCCGCTCAAAAGCTCAAGCCTTACATGCTTTCTCATAAAGTCAACCTTATTTCGAAGTTCAATCCATTGCAATATTTGATGACCCGACTGATACTTTTCGGCAGACTTGCCAGGTGGTCGATGATACTATTGCAATTCGATATAACTTTCGTTCCTCTTTGTGCTATAAAGGGACAAGTCCTAGCAGACTCCTCGCAGCACACCCTTTACCGGCAGAATCACCTCTCAAGGATGATTTGCCAAACGAGCAGATAACGAGCGTAGAAAATCCTGATGATCAACGTTGGGAATTGTACTTCGACGGAGCATCCTCAACACAGAAAGACAAAGAATCACAAACGATAGTGCCTGGTAAGGCAGGAATCAGACTAATCTTAATAACACCGGCGCGGGGGATGTTAAGGTATTTCTACCACTTAACAGAACCATGTACAAACAACAAAGCAGAATACGAAGCTCTTATAACCGGAATAGAATTAACCATTTAGATGGGGATAACGGACATCAACATCTATGAAGATTCCCAGTTGATCATTTAACAGGTCGTCGGACAGTATAGGATTTTAAAACCAAGGCTTGAGCAGTACTTCCTATATGCCATGAAGTTGTTTGAGCGAATTCCAAATGTAACGATCTACAAGATTCCCATAAGAGAAAATGCTCTCGCAGATGCGTTAGCCCTCCTTGCAAAAGAATTTTCCTGCCTACAGGATGAGTCAGTTGAAAAGTAAGTTCAAGGATGACAGGTCCTATCACAGCTCGACATGGATACAATACAAAAATCAGAAGGAAAAAAAAAAATCAGTTGCAGCAGTAACAGAAGTTGCAGAAGATTGGCGACAGCTATTAATAGACTACTTGCAAATAGGAAACCTGCCGAATGATAAGCCAATAGCCCATCAAATCAAGAAAAGAACTCTGTCTTACGCATTAATAAATAATATGTTATATAGAAGGTCTTTTGATCAGATGTGGCTAAGGTGCCTGAGCGAGTCTGAGGCTCGTGAAATTGTTAAAGAAGTACACTAAGGACTTTGTGGCTCTCATCAGTCGGGTCCAAAAATGAAAATGAAGATTAAGAGGCTAGGGTACTACTAGCCCTTAATGATGACCGATTGCATGAAGATTGCCAAAAGTTGTCACCAGTGCCAAGTACATGGAGTGGTTCTACATCAACCTCCAAATGTGCTACATCCGACAATCATGTCGTCGCCATCCGAATGTTGGGGCACAGATATTGTGGGTCTGATAGAACTGCCTTCTTCAAGAGGACATCGCTTCATTCTTGCAGCTACATATTACTTTTCTAAGTGGGCAGAAGCAGTGTCGCTCAGAGAAGTGAAAGCACATCACGTGCTACAGGTCTTCAAGAATCAAGTCGTCTACCATTTTGGGGTACTGCGCAGAATTATCTCAGATAATGGGTCCGCATTCAGAAGCACGAAGATCAACAATTTTTTCAGAAGACACGGGATCGATTGGCGCAATTCAACAATCTACTACCCAAGAGCGAACGGCTTGGCTGAGGCTTTTAATAAAACTCTCGTCCAAATCCTAAAGAAAACTTTGGACGACAATAGGAGAAATTGACACGGGAATTTGTTAGAAGCCTTATGGGCCTACAGGACGACTTTCAGAACTCCCACCTAGTCTACGCCTTACGCCTTAGTGTACGGGTCCGAGGCCATTCTAGCCTTAGAGGTTCAGCTTCCATCTCTCAGAATTGCAGTTGCAAACAAGATCACTACAGAAGAAAATGCCAAACTATGATTGGAAGAGTTGGAAAGCTTGGAAGGGAAAGACTTTCAGCACAACAGAATTTGGAACTGTATCAAGCCTAGATGATCCAGACCCATGATAAATTAGACCGTCCAAGGACATTTAAAGTCGGTGACTTGGTTCTAGTTCTCAGAAGACATATTCTTGCACACTGCAAGATAGGAGGTAAATTTAAACCAACATGGGAAGGGCCATTCGTGGTCGAGACTCTATCAACTAATAAATTACCGTGGAGAACGACCTATGCTTCTAATCAATGGACGATATTTGAAGAAGTATTAGGCAACCTGATGTTTCGAAGGATGAACATTAAAAATGAGGTCTCATTCCTAGAGGCATAGGTAGAGTAATCATTTGCGACTGGGTCCAAACCCAAAACATAAAAAAATGGATGATAAAAAAGAAAATCATTAACAAAAAATATAGTTCAAAAAAATTTAAAAAAATCTAAATGTCAAAACAAACTACAAATAAACACGAACTCCAAATAAAACGTGAACTCCAAATTGAAAATCAAGCTAAAAAATCAAACCACAACAAGCGACGAAAACAAATTCCTGAATATGAAATCCCCAGCCTTCGGCTATTCTCAATTCTCTTTTTGACTCTCCATATTTCATTCCTTCTTTTGAGAAGGTCGACTGAATCTACTGACACAGAACCACGAAAATTTTTTGATTTGGTTCTGATGGTATAGATTCATATCCTTCGCCAAATAATCAGACTTTGATGGATCCTCGGGGGACGTGAAACACTTTCACGTCTTATTCCAAATCTTCCGCTAAACTCAAATCGCCACACAACAAATTTCAACCCCTTAAATCTTCGAAACTGGAACCAGATTCCAGTTCTCTTTAAACCTTCGAGACTGGAACCAGAGTCCTGTTCTCTTAGAACTTTTGAGACTGGAACCAGAGTCTAGTTCTCTTTAAACCTTCGAGACTGGAACCAGATTCTAGTTCTCTTTAAACCTTTGAGACTGGAACCAGATTCCAGTTCTCTTTAACCCTTCGAGACTGGAAGCAGATTCCAGTTCACTCTAAGCCTTCGAGACTGGAACCAGATTCCACTTCTCTTTAAACCATCGAGACTGGAATCAGGTTCCAGTTCTCGCTAAACCTTCGAGACTGGAACCAGATTCTAGTTCTCTTTAAATCTTCGAGACTGGAACCAAATTTCAGTTCTCTTTAAACCTGCGAGACTGGTACCAAATTCCAGTTCTCTCCATTCGAGGTCGATACCAAATTCCAACTCTCTTCCTGAGATTGATACCAAATTGCAACATTCTCCCTCCGAGGCTGGTACCTAAATTCCAGTTCTCTTTACAATCCTGAGGTTGGAACCTAGGTTCCAATTCTCATTTCAAATTCAGAATTCTCTTCAATCAATTTTAAATTAAACTTCAAGCGAAATTGAAACTTAGAACAAATCGAAATCTAAACTCACACATTTAAAAAAAACTCGGAATAGAAAATGAAATGAAATCTAAATCAAATTTCTCCAGATCTTATGATCTGTAATTCACCTCCTTTTCTTCTCACCAGCGAGAATTTAAAGATCTCCAGTCTTGGAGATATACTCGATACTCCGTAGCGAAAATTTGTTTCAACTCTGTTCTGAGTGTGTCACTTAGATGTCTGTGTTGGTGTTGACCTCATTTTTGATGAGGTCTTCTCTTTCCTCTTTAGTACTTAGGATCTAGCCTTAGGCTTTTCCTTTGACTATCTTAGAGGACTAGAAGTGTAACCCACCACTTAGAAATTCAAACCACTTCTTAACTCCCTGCAAACTCCACAAACTTGATTGTAGACCCCTAATCACCTTGAGGGTTGAAATCAAATGTGGAAGTTTAAAGGATGAGTTCCTATAGGACTCTTTGGCCTTAGGACTGCCCTGGGTGGCTTGGTCTAGTGAAGGGCTGACTTACACACACACTACACTCATACACTATACTTTCACACACTTCCTAAAACCACACCCATACTCAACTTGACCTCCTGACTCTTGGAGGTGATTCACATGGATGGTCCTTAACCCCTAAGCCCTTGGCTAAGAGGGTTAGGAACAACATAGTGAATGCCTCAAATGAGTCCTTTCATGGCTCATGTGGGCTTGATATGGCTTCATGGCTCAACCAAAATGATTTCATTTCACTTACATTTACCCAATCTTCAATTTACCAAATTTCCAATTTTTGACCCCGGGGACTCTACACCCGCCTAGTCTACCCAAGACTCTTGAAATTACCCAAATTTTTCAAAATTTCCAAATCACCAAAAATCCCCCAAAATTAACCTTGAACATTTTCTCACCACTCAAATTGATCATTCATAGCAAAAAATACCAAAAATTCCAAAAACACAAAATGCCCCTCTTGACCCAAAAATCCAAAAATTCAGAAAATTCCCAGAAAATTTCATAAAATCCCAAATATTCCCAATTTCATTTTATTCAACTACACCATAGAACAACTTTGTCAATTTACCCCACTTTTGTCAAAATCCCCAATTTGACCCATTTTAACCCAAAATGAACCCAATGTCAAATCAAACCTACCCAATTGACCCAAATTCTGGTCCAATTCAATTCTAAACTTCAATTCAACATCCCCAACACCAATTTGGACCAAATCCAAGTCCAATATGATTGGCATCTGAATCCAATTTCACTTTTGAACTTAAAGCCCAATTTGGACCCATGACCCAAACTTAGCCCAAACTAACCCAATTCAACTCCAAATAACCCCAAACCTTTTCTAAACCTTCCTTAACATCCCCACAAACAAAACACTAACATGATTTACCCAAAATTTGGACCCAAACCCCACTCAAATTCAACCCAAAACAAAAAAACTCAATTTTGACCTAAACCCTAACCTAACCCAAATAAGCCCAAACCCCAAAATCAAAAACCAACCAAAGTCAAAACCTCTTTGAAACACTCCCATAAACATTTCCCAAAATTAATTTTACATCAATTTCAACCTTAGCCCAACATTGGCCCAAATAAGCCCAATTTGACCTACATTGGCCCATGTACCAAATGAACCCAAATCCAACCCAATTCAAGCCCAAACCACCTCAAATTTATTCCAAATCACTCATGAAACATCCCTTAACCAAACCCAACAATTATTTGGCCCAAACTTCTACAAAATTCCCATCCATGAATTCATTCTTAAACCTAAAGGTCCACCCCCTTTTAGCCTTCCTAAAAGCTCATCAAAAATGACTTCAAAAGGCCCAAAGCCCACATGACAATCCTCTATCATCATCCATTTGATAAATCCATCTCCTAAGTTCTAAATCCATGATAAAATAAATCCAAATCAAGCCATATGCCAATTCCCATTAAAGTGCCAAAATTCACAAAACCCTTTTTCATGAAATTGACTTAACTTTTCCCAAGCCAAAGATGAGCCATGAAGCCATGCATGAGCCACATAGAAGCCATGAGATGTCACCATGACATTTTGGGCAAAAGGAGGAGACTCTTTCCTTAATCTCCTAAAGTCATTAGCCTTAACCATGATTCCCCTTAACCCAAATTTAATCCAAATATATTTGGATAAGGACTTCTCCATGTCAAACCAGCTGATTCCTTTGAATCCTCACAACACCCAAAGCCACCTTGAACGGTGAACCAAGCCCAAAAGGTGGACTTGACCAAATCAAGCCAAAAATTGGCCTTCCCCCATGCCATCTTAATCCAAGCTTTTGACACATGGCAAAGCCCAATTGCCTACACTAAACCCCAGCCCTGACCCACCCGAACCTGAGGGTGACCCATGTCTGCCGGCCAGCCGCCTGGATCGCCGGAAAACACCACACCCGAGAGCTCACAAGTGAGCCAACATTGAAATTCTCCCTTATCGAGCCGCCCCATGCCCAATGGCCACCATGGTCGTTCTTCTCCTCACCGCAGCAGCTGATCCCAAGCCCTAACTCCCCCTGGGAGGCCCTCCAGCCTCTCCTATTTAAACCCCACCTCTCTCGGCCATGGAAGAGGTGCTGAAGAAAACCTTAAGGAAACTCTGCCAAAATCACTCCAGACTCTCCCCACACCTAGAGCACTTGATCCCCACTGTCCTCTTGCCCTAATCCCCACTAATTGAGCTCAATTTTGGAGCTCAATTCTCAGGCCAGAACAGGACATTCCCAAATCCTTCACCAAAGTCAAATTAAACTCACCTACACCTGCACAAGGTCAAGAGGAGAAGTTCCCAGCTGAAAGCCCCCTCTCCAGGCCACCCATCTGTTCCAGACTCCAAGCTTTGTAATCGGCTGTGGTCGAAATCATACCTGGACAATTCACCAGGCCAGGAGACTTCATCTGAAGCTTGTTTGGACTCAATCGAATGTGACACAACCCTCAGATCGAAGCCACACTTCTCTGAGCTAAGGTATGAGCTAACTCTTTATCCCGAGCCTCTGGAGATTGTCTATTCCAAATGCTTTAATTTCAATGCGTGATCACCATATAGATGTGTTTGTCTCTTCAAGACGAATCCATAGAGCACAAGAACACAAAAATTCGTTGAGAAATGAGTGAGTTCTTAGGGTTTTAGTGTGGACGGTTCTCGGGCTAGGAGGCTTGGGGACGATGAACGGATGTCGTTCATTCAATACACGCGCGGACGGACGGCTCAGATGACGTCTGACCAGGAGATGATACGTGAACCGCGGGCCGCGTGGCGCTGAGTCAGATGGCGGCGTCGAACCAGAAAGCACCGCGTGGCTGTTCGGGGATGCTAAGGTTGACGTGGCGCCGATTCGGATAAATAGAAAAATAGGGATTTTCTTATTTATTTAATTCCCTAAACTTCAAAAATGCATAACTTTGTGTAGAAAAATCCTAAAAATAAAATGAAAATACCCTCTTGCTCAGTGAACAGAGGAGAATAATGTGGAGAAGAAATCATTTAATTTCATTTAGTATTTTATTTTTAATGATTTATTTACTCTCTGCATTGTTTTAATTCTCCATGCATATAGGAAATTCACCATGGCATGAGACCATAGGGCTTTTGAAGCCTCTGAATTTGGGAATATTCCCTGAATTTTCCAAAGTCAGAGGCCACCCCTATGAAGAGTTATTGATTTTTCAATTCTAGGTCACTATTCTGAATATTTTAATTCCAATTAACATGTTGTGAAATAAATTCTAGGAAAATTTGAGGATGTTTCTTATGACCAGAGGACTCTAGGAAAAATAGGTTTTGAATTAATCCACTTGGAATAACCCTAATTGGCTTAAACACTCAAAATAGATCCTTAATTAATTAGAGCTAATCATACATCAAATTGACTTGAAATCAATTCTCCACTGACCTTTAGGATCAGAGGAACCCACCACAAAAATTTTGAAGTTAATTGGACTTGGTTAGCCCTATCAAATGGGTTGATTAAGCCATTTAGCCAAGCTTAAACTTCAAAAATTCATAACTTCTAAAATACTTTTCAAAAATTCACCAGATTGGTTTTGGAGACACTCTGATATCAGGGGAATTTAAGAAAATTAAAATTTCAATTTTCTAAAAAAAGTTGATTTTTTGCATTATTTTAATATTTTTAATAATTAAAAAATAATAAAAATCACAAAAATAATAAAATTCACCAAAATGTCAACAAACCCCATATTTTTCTTAAGTCTCTATGATGAGATATTAATTTTTAAAGCCTTAAGGTAATTTTAAAAATTAAAAAAAATATATATTTTCTAGCATTTCCACAAGAATAATTCTAATAAATCAAAGAAAAATTAGAAAATTATAAAAATTGGTTCCCTGGTTTCCTTGATATCAGAGAGATTTTTGAAAAATATAAAATTCAGTTTTCAATCTTTATTTTATTTTTAAATTAATTAATACTCTAAAATTCAAAATAATTATAATAAAAAGAATATAATTCCAAAAATCACCAAAATTGGTCCAAGTGGTTCTCTGGTCATTAGGAATGTCCCATAATTTTCTTAAGGTGAGAAACTTTCCCTTGGTCATATTATTAAATTTTCCTTGAAAATCTTTATTTTCTACCAAAAATAATTACATAAATAAATTAAATACAGAAAAATCACATTTTCTCCTCTAATGTCTTGATTGACATATGAGTGAAGTCACATAAAAATTTCAAACTCATTTGAACTCAATTTAGTGAGTTATGGAATTAGTAAGTTTAAAGGGCAAAATAGTAATTAAACTTTTAACCTATAATTAAAAATTTTAGGTTTAATAAAAAGGGTGGGTAAAATATTTGATACTAAGTTGATTTTGGATGTTTGAAACTTAGGTAATTAAAGCGTAGAAACCTACCAAATAATTTGAAATCAATTAAAATAAACCTTAATTAAATAATTGTTTAAACATGGAAGAATAAAAAATTGGAATTATTAAAATAGGGATATTATAAGGAAGAAATTTATTCTTTAATCTAAGAATCCCTAAATTAATCACCTCAATAATATTTAATTCCTAATTAAAATGATAACCCAAATTCAAAATTTAAAATGCTAAAAGACTTAATCATTAAATTAAATTAAAAATTAAAACATTTAAATTAAATCCTTTTAAAATTTCAATTAAATTAATACTTTAACAATTAAAATTAAATCATCTTTAAAGCATAAATAATATAAATAAAATATTAAATTAAAATTAAAAAAAAATAAAATAAAATTAAATTAAATTAAAATTTAAATTTAAATTAAAATTAAAAAATAAAACCAAATTAAGATTTAAATTAAAATTAAAATAAAATAATATAAAATTAAATTAAATTAAATTAAATTAAATTAAATTAAATTAAATCACATTCAATTAAATTAAATTAAAACATATTAAATTAAATTAAATAAAATAAAAAAATAAAATCAAGTTAAAATAAAATTAAAATTAAATTAAATAAATAAAATTAAATTAAAACTAAAACTAAACTAAATTAAATTAAATTAAAATTAAATTAAATTAAATTGAATTAAATATAACATCACTTAAGACATAAAGAATTCAAAAATAAATCTAAAACGACTTGAACACTATTCCAAACTTAAACCCATTAATTAAAATTAAGTCGAATCACAAATCACTTGAACATCGATTTGCCCTCAAAAGCTCTCGTTGTCATAACTTCTAAACAGAGTGTTAAGTGAAGCGTTACTTCACTCATAGGATGTTCAAACATCCTAGTTCACTGAGCAAGAGAACAAAACTTAATTAAACCTCAGATGATTACTTCACCTGATTAATTAAATCCATTTGGACTTAAAACAATTCTAGCAATATTGAAAAGATGTTTAAGATTCATCTTAAGCACTTCCTCAATATGATAGGATGTTTATAAGAACAATCAAGCTTAATTGTTCTTTGATGAAGAAAATCATCCTCAAACCAAAACACAAGAACCTAGACGTCATAGGAGATGACTAGCTATGGGATTAGGAACTTGGTAGAAAACCATAACCCTTCCTTTAGCTTTACTAGGAACTTGTTTTATATGCTTAAATATTCTAAATTGTGTTTAAGTGCAGCTTGGGATGACGGGAAGACCCTCCAGGTACGCTTTTATTTTGTTGCAATTTACTTTCTTGCAATTTACTTTATTGCAAATGCACTTACTTTTCTTGCATGATAAACAACTATTGCATAAAAACCCACACCTCAAGGATAGTCCCTAAAACTGAAACCAAAACTAAATTAAAAGTCATTACAAGATAAAATTCACCGTCACAACATTTCAAAATATAAAACAACTCAAAATTTAATCACAAACAGAATACAAAACTACAATTATAAATAAATTAAAACGTCTTGTTGGATGATCGGGAATATCTCGGATGATATAACCTACATGTTGCTAATGGGATTTCCCACGGTCTAGATGAAAGTGTGGAACTCATTTAGTTGAGTTTAGCAAATTCATCTGGACTAAGTGAATCCGATAAAAATAACGATGCCGGGAGGATGGAACCGTAGGATCTTAACCGGTGTTGTTATAATCAACTTTAAGATTTGTTTTAATTATAATATAAAAAAACACTTGGACTTTAAGATTTCTAAAACCAAACTCCCCTCTTCTCTTTTAATTACAATTTTCTAAAACTAAACCATCTGCAACAACAAGGAGCTCAGAGCATGGTGGGCAGCACGACCATCGTCATCAGGAAAACCTGAGTCTACTTCAGCAAAACTTTCTTAGAATTAAATAACCGAGCCATAGGATTTTGAGGTAGTTTGCCTAGTGCAACATAAATCCTCAATCTCTTCGTTAGGCATTTGCATTGCAAATTACGCCCTAACCAGTCTTAGGATTTCTGAGGTAGTCGTCCGATATAACATAAACCCTCACATCTTCGAGGCTATTTGTATGATCGTGTCATACGAATATAAGTCCTAATTAATTAAAATTGGCAAGATCGAAACATTAAACAAACATTAGGACTTTCCTAAATTCAAGCCAAACGATAGGATAGTCGGGAAATTACCGAAGTTCGCTTCGAATCTGTAATTTCTCCTACCTTTCTTCCTTCGAATTCCCAAAACAAAATGTTCCAAATTTAATCCGTTCCCTATTGAAATTCTAAAATTCAATCCCTTGAAAACTTAAACCTTAGGATTCTTGAGAGCAGAACTACTGATTATTATCGAGGGTTTTCTTAGGTGATTCCCGTCACTTAAGATGTAATTAACTATAGGGGCTTGCCCTTATAGGAATTTTAAGAACCTAGGTAATATAAACCCTACTTAATTCATTTATATTAAGCGAGGGAATTTGTCGGCTTATAAAATAGGTTCGTGGACCAAACGGATGTCACAAATCTTCTAATTTATTTAATCGAGCCTCATCACCAAACAAGCTGTATCTATTCTTCGGGATAGATACACGGTTTGTGATGCGGTGTTCGTTTATATAAACTATCTGGGATGTGAGGTCGGTTTGATTTCATATCTTAAAATTATTTTCAAAATCAAATACTACTTTCTAAAATCATATATATATATTTAAATTAAAATTAAAATCTAAAATTTGCCGACAACTTCTGTTAGGCGACCCCTTTTCAAAATAAAACACATAACTTAAAAATATGCCGACAATTTCTGGCGACTCCGCTGGGGATAATTCCTCTCTCCATTTTAATCAGATAGTTCTGCTTTCAAAAATCGGTAGCGTATCCATGTCCCTAGTGGATCAAACTACCCTTCTTTCTGTTGGAATACTATGTTCATTTCTACCTTGAACAAGTATAGCCAACATTCTCTCGGATTTAGGAGCCACTGTTTAGACACCCCTAAATAGAGAGGTTCCGAGATCCTTTTACATCATTTCTGAGGTGGGGTGGGCCCCCAATAGGTATTAGTTTAGGAGCAGTCTTGCTGGTCGAGAAGTTTCTACAAGACTTTCTCTTCCTTTTCCAGTTCCTAATCAATTCCTTTTACCCTTCCTACAACTCTCCTTCTTTTAAAAATTCTCCTTCCTAACGAACAAATCTTTTCGAAAAACAATTATCTAAATAAATTTTCCTTTAATACCACAAATACACTAAGATAAACGGGAATGTGTTCGGACTCTTTCTTTTGCATCATAAGTTTTACGACAAGAAGAAGCACGATTCGGGGACTAACACTTGGAATCGCCCGCGAAATGGAAGCCCCAAAACCGATCTTCTCCTTCGTCAACGGACTGGACTCGGTCGTGTTCAAGGACGAACTGCCTGATAATGGAATCATTCAATTCGGACAAGGATTCGGAGACACCGACATCAAAATCCCCGACGTCACTCTCTTTTCACTCACAAGCAAAATGCCGGAAACTGAGAAGCCGTTGATTGAGTTTAACCTCAAGTCAACTCATGAATTCCCTCCTCTGCAAAAGATTCCAACTGAGAGGAGTATTGTTGTTCGCAGAAGGACTGTTGTTGCTACCCCCACCGGTCTAGTTGTTTCTGCACCTACCCCTGCTTCTGCCAAATTAAAGGGGATGGAAATTCAGAACTGTGATGAACTTGTTGCCGTGGAGGGTACAGATCTTCCTGTAAATCCTTCTATTTTTGAAATTGGGTCCAGCTCGAGAATTCCATCACTAACACGGACTCAGAGAAGGAACAGAAGTAGAAGGATTGCTAGAGAAGCCGTAGCCGCCGAAGTTGCTTTCCTGGAGGAAATCCCAGAAATGCCCGAGTATACACCGCTGCCTGAATACATACCACTTTTGGGAGGAAGTAGGTTCCATCCCCTTTCCGCCGCAGAGGATAAGGAAAATGTCTGCAAGATTGCTTCTGCATTGCCTCAGCCCGCATATTACAACGATGGCCGTAAGAAAAGGGTTAGAATTACTTCATTTGCTCGACTGCAAACCCTGATAGAAAAGTTAGCAAAGAAAGAAAAATGCCCTATATCAGAAATTTTAAGAAGGATAGGATGGGTGCCAGCTAAGTCCCGTCTTGGGTCGCGAGTAGAATCTGCTATCGCTGCGGAAAAGCCAAATAAGAGAATGAAAGATAGTCCACCTGTCATTGTTTCAGGACTTCAAATTAGGGAGGATACCACCTTCCAAAGCATTTGGTCGACAGACCATCCGGTCCTAGACCTTCTGCTGCTAGGAGGATGGTATGGCGTCCCACTACTGGACAATTAAGATTAAAACAACAACCTGAAAAGGAAAGTCTCATCAGGAGATTTGAATCCGCAGTGAAGGGGACTCATGAGAAGGAAACCCGACAGCTATCACATGACAACTGCAAAGATGTACAGAAAAGACCATTAGAAGATGCTATGGAAAAGCTAAGAACCAATATTCGGCGATTAGCAAGAGAAAGAGAAGAGAAATTCGGTGATGAAGTTGACTCGTCAGAGTTCATGGATGATGAATATGCAGAAATTAACATGGTTGAAACGCGAGCTTCGTCGCCTTCACAAGGTGCTCTCGCAGCTCGCAGAAGAGAGGAGCCGGAAGTAATGAGGATGCGACTTCAAGAGAAAGATGATACGATCGCCCAAATGGCAAAAAGGATGGAAGAGATGGCTGTAGCCCTAGCCACTCTCCAGAGTCAAGTTCAACCCCAAAGAGAAACACCCTAAGAAGTTATTCACTTTGTAGATGGAGGTAAGGAGATTACATCCATCAATGGGGATGATCAATTAAAAAAGGACATAACACAAAACATGATTCCGGAAAAGGATATCAAGAGCATGGTGGAACAAAGAAGTGCGAGAAGCCTTGGCACAGTCAAAGAGTGGGACATCCATTCGGACGGGTAGACCTTACCCCAAAGAATTCGACGACGTCCAATACCCGAAAGGCTTCGTACCACCTCTGTTCAAGACCTTTGATGGAACCGGAACCCCTGATAAGATGTTGCACATTTTTCGTGCCGCTTGTTGCAATGCCGATGGAAGTGATGCTTTACTCTTCCGACAATTTGTCGCCACTCGGTCGTGAATCGCCTTTGATTGGTATGCGGAATTACCGAACGGTTCGGTGAAGACATTTTCAGAATTAGAGAACCTCTTCATCAAGTGATTTGCCGGAGCTCAGCACCACATCACTATAGGTGATTTAGTGGTAGAGAAGCAGAAGCCGAGAAAAACTTTGTTAGACTACATACTTCGATGGAGGAATCTAAGTATGAAGTGTGAGCCACAGCTGCAAGAACAACATGCAGTCGGTATTTTACTGAAGAGCATTCATGGCCCGATAGCACTTCTCCTCAAGGGATTTACTATCAAGACTTTCGAGAAGTTGTTAAGCAAGGCCGGAAGCTTGCAAGAGGAGGCGAAGCAATTAAATTTCACCGACAAAATAGACAAACAGAAGCCCGTGAAAACTTTTGAGAAGAAGTCTGGGATCGTCGCAGCAGTCGATAAAGGCAAGCAGCCAATACAAATACTACTAGAACGGCCGCAGCGAACTCAACAGAATTACCAGCAACCCCGACCCAGCTATCAATCATCTCAACAGTATGAACAACCGCCTCGTCCACAACGTACGCTAAAGGAGCTTCTGAGCAGGGAATATCCATTCAAGAATGAGGCAGTACCGAAAATGTTCCGCAGCTCGATGAAGACTCCGGATTTCCAACCGCCCGAACCTAAGAGAACAGAAGAAGTCGACAAGAAAGGTGATCCCAACTTTTGTCCTTACCACCGGATGCTTGGACACAACATAGAAGATTGTATTACCTTCAAAAGTTGGCTCAATGACAATCTTCGAAAAGGGAATATAACGATCCCGAAGGAGTACATGAAGGAACCCCAGAAATGAGGTTCCGTCAATGTTATCTCGACGGATCTCATTGTTCCGATAGATCCCTATGCGACTGATGATGGATGGACTACCGCTTGGACAAAGTCTTCGAAGAAGATTTTGGATCACATCCAAACCGCTTCGGTGCGAGCTTCAATTCAGAGTTCAAAACCTGTTAAGTCGGCACTATCACTTGCGATAGAAGAACCACCTCAACAAGAGACGATAGAAGAAAAGAAGAAAATTGATGAAGAAGAGAAGACCGAGGCTCTTAAGGCCAGACTAGGGGCTGCTTATCCTAGGATAGTTGTTTCCAATTCGGGGGAGAAATCCCTCGAACCTCTGACTCTGTATGATTATTTGCTTGCTCCGGCGGGATCTTATAATGATAAGGGTTATGGTGTTGGCTACGTTTTGACTGTTTCTAACAATTACGTAACTAGAGACAACCAACCTAATCCGTACATCGATTCCGATACAAGTCACAATTCTCAAATCATACACAATCTTGACGATCACAATGACGAAGAAGACATCCATCAGGGAGGCTAAGAGAGTTCAACAAGCAACGAATCAATTTACGAGTTTCGAGGAGCTCCAGTCACAGTAGAGTTAGAGCCTTCAGACTCTGAAGCTATTCCAGAAGAACCTGTCATTCCGATTCAGGAAGAGACACCGACAAACTCGATACCAGATTCAGGAGAAATTACAGAAGTCAACTTAAGAAGTGGAAGAGTTCTACCTCCGAGAATGGGTCCAAAGGACAAAGGAAAGCAGGTGGTTGTTCAGGAAGAACCAACCCCCGCAGAAGAAATACCCATTCGGGAAGAAATCAAGACACATGGAAATAAAGTGGACTACAACGTGCTAGCCCATCTTAGAAAACTACCGGCCAAACTAAGCATCTATGACGCTCTCATCTTATCAAAGGAGATGAGAGAAGCTTAGATCAAGGCCTTACTTGATCCAGAAATTTGCTTAGCTCAAATGACAGGAGATTCCTTAGATGAGGTTTGCTCGTTAAAGGAACAGTGTTGACCTCATTTTTGATGAGGTCTTCTCTTCTTCTTTTTAGTACTTAGGATCTAGCCTTAGGCTTTTCCTTTGACTATCTTAGAGGACTAGAATTGGGATCCACCATCTAGAATTTTAAACCACTTCTTAACTCCCCGCAAACTCCACAAACTTCACTGTAGACCCCTAATCACCTAGAGGGTTGAAATCAAATGTGGAAGTTTAAAGGATGAGTTCCTATAGGACTCTTTGGCCTTAGGACTGCCCTGGGTGGCCTGGTCTGGAGAAGGGGCTGACTTACACACACACTACACTTATACACTACACTTTCACACACCTCCTAAAACCACACCCATACCTAACTTGACCTCCTGACTCATGTAGGTGATTCACATGGATGGTCCTTAACCCCTAAGCCCTCGCTAAGAGGGTTAGGAACAACATAGTGAATGCCTCAAATGAGTCCCTTCATGGCTCATGTGGGCTTGATGTGGCTTCATGGCTCAACCAAAATGATTTCATTCCACTCAAATTTACCCAATCTTCAATTTTCCAAATTTTTAATTTTTGACCCCCGGGACCCTACACCCGCCTAACCTACCCAAAGCCCTTGAAATTACCCAAATTTTTCAAAATTTCCAAATCACCCAAAATTCCCCAAAATCATTCCTAAACATTTCTCTCCACTCAAGTTGATCATCCATACCCAAAAATACCAAAAATTCCAAAAATACCCCCCAATACCCTCCAAATACCCAAAATACCCCTCTTTACCCAAAAAATCCAAAAATTCAGAAAATTCCCAGAAAATTCCAGAAAATCCCAAATATTCCCAATTTCATTTTGTTCAATCACACCATGGGCCAATTTTGTCAATTTACCCTACTTTTGTCAAAACCCCTAATTTTACTCATTTTAACCCTAAGTGAACCCAATGTCAAACAAAACCTACCCAATTGACCCAAATTCTGGTCCAATTCAATTCTAAACTTCAATTCAACATTCCCAACACCAATCTAGATCAAATCAAAGTCCAATTTGATTGACATTTGGATCCAATTTCACTTTTGGCCTTAAAGCCCAATTTGGACCCATGACCCAAACCTAACCCAAACTCACCCAATTCAACTCCAATTAACCCCAAATCTTTTCTAAATCTTCCTTAGCATCCCCACAAGCAAAACAATAACATGATTTGCCCAAAATTTAGACCCAAACCCCACTCAAATTCAACCCAAAGCTAAAAGGCCCAATTTTGACCTAAACCCAAACCTAACCCAAATGAGCCCAAACCCCAAAATCAAAGCCCAAACAAAGTCAAAACCTCTTTGAAACACTCCCATAAACATTTCTAAACATTAATTTTACATCAATTTCAACCCTAGCCCAACATTGGTCCAACTTGGCCCACTTTGACCTATATTGGCCCATTCACCAAAAGAGCCCAAATTCAACCCAATTCAAACCCAAATCACCCCCAATTTGCTTCAAGTCACTCATGACACATCCATGAGCTAAACCCAACAATTATTTGGCCCAACCTCTTTACTAAATTCCCATCCATAAATTCATTTTTAAACTTAAAGGCCCATTCCTTAAACCATTTTAAAAGCCCATCTTTCACCACATCCAAAGGCCCAAAATTGGTCCCAAAGCCCATATGACATTTCCCCTCATCATACTTTCAATTAAACTCAATAACTAAGTCCTAAATTCATCATCAAATCATCCCAAATCAAGCCCCATACAAATTCCCATCAAAATACCAAAATCTTTCTTAAACCCTTTTTCATGAAATTGACTTAACTTTCCCCAAGCCAAAGGTGAGCCATGAAGCCATGCATGAGCCACATGTGAGCCATGAGAGCCTTGGACACTCCACCATGCCATATCGGGTAAGAAGAGGGAGGGCTTTCCTTAATCCCTAAAGCTCATTAGCCTTAATCATGATTCACCTAAACTTAAATTTAATCCAAATATATTTGGATGGAGACTTCTCCATGCCAAACCAACTCGATCCCTTTCGATCCCCCACAAGCATCCAAGGCCACCTTGAAGGGTGCACCAAGCCCAAATGGGCGGATCGACCCATTTAGACTCAAAACTAGCCATGCCCCATTCTACTTTGGATCAAAGCCTTTACACATGGTAATTGTCAATTGCTTACACCAAGTCCCGCCCCCGACCCACCCGACCTCGAGGGTGACCAATGCCCGGCCGGCCACCACTGTGTCGCCGGAAAACACCATGGCCGAGAACTCACATGTGAGCCAACTTTGGAATTCTCCTCGCCGAGCCGCCCCATCCCCGCGGCCATTGTAGCTGTTCTTCTCTCGCCAAGAGCAGCTCGATCCCAAGCCCTAACTCTCCCCGGAGGCCCTCCACCCTCTCCTATTTAAACACCATCCCTTCTCGGCCATGAGAGGTGCTAAAAAAAACCTTAAGGAAACTCTGCCAAAATTGTTCCAGACTACTCCCCATACATAGAGCATTTGATCCCCACTGAAATCCCCCTGCCATTTCCTCTCTGCGAGCTCAATTTCGCAGTCGAAATCCAAGCCCAAAACCAGGACACTTCTCCACAAGCGAGCCAATCCCCAAATCGATTGGTCCTACACCTTCACTCGTACCAAGAGAAGGTGTCCACCAAGCAAATGCCCCATCTCCAGGCCACCCAGCTTGCTCCAGCCTCCAAGCTTTGTGATCGGCTATGGTCAAAATCCTAACTAGTGCAATTCACTGCACCAGGAGACTTCATCCGGAGCTTGCCGGGATCCAATCGAAGGTGAAACAACTCTCGCATCGAAGCCACACTTCTCCGAGCAAAGGTATGGCCTCACTCTTCTTCCCGAGCTTCGAACATTCTCCATTTTTATTGCGTAAATTTCATCCCACATAAACCATATGGATGTGTTCGTCTTCTCGAGACGAATCCATGGAGCATAAGAACGTTAAATTCGATCAAGTATCGAGTGAGATCTGAGCTCGAAGATGGACGGTTCTCGGGTTAGGAGGCTTGGGGACGATGAACGGATGCCGTTCATTCAATACACGCGCGGACGGACGGCTCAGATGGCGTCGGACCAGGAGATGGTATGTGAACCGCGGGACCCGGGCTGCTGACTCAAGCGGCGGAGTCGAATGAGAGCGCACCACGTGGCCGTTCAGAGATGCCGAGGATGATGCGGCGCCGACTCGGAGAAATAGAAAATTAGGGATTTATCTATTTATTTAATTCCCTGAACTTGGAAAATTCATAACTTTGTGTAGGAAAATCATAAAAATAAAATAAAAATACCTCTTGCTCGCATGAATGAGGAGAATAATGTGGAAAAAAATCATTTAATTTCATCAAGTATTTCATTTTTAATAATTTATTTACTCGTTTGCATTCTTTTAATTCTCCATGCATATAGGAAATTCACCATGGCATGAGACCATAGTGGCTTTTGAAGCCTCCGAATTTGGGAACATTCCTCGAATTTTTCAAAGTCGTAGGCCATCCCTATGAGAAGTTATTGATTTTTCAAATTCATGTTACTCGTTTTCGATTATTTTAATTCCAATAATTAGCATGTTGTGAAATAAATTCTAGGAAAATTTGGTGATGTCCCTTACGACCAGCAGGACAATAGAAAAATAGGTTTTGAAGTTAGCTCATTTAAAATAACCCTAATCGGCTTAAACACCCAAAATAGATCCCTAATTAATTAGAGCTAACCATACATCAAATTGACTTGAAATCAATTCTCCATTGACCTTTAGGATCAGAGGAACCCACCATAAAAATTCGAGGTCAATCGGACTTAGTTAGCCCTACTAAATGGGTTGATTAAGCCACTTAGTCAATTTGAACTTTAAAAATTCATAACTTTCAAAATATCTTTCAAAAATTCAACAAATTGGTTTTGGAGCCTCTCCGATATTAGGGAAATTTAAGAAAATTAAAATTTCAATTTTCTAAAAAAGTTGATTTTTAATATTATTTTAATATTTTTAATAATTAAAAAATAATAAAAATCACAAAAATAATAAAATTCACCAAAATGTCACATTTTGAATTTTAATCACTTAGAACAAACCCCATATTTTTCTTAGGTCTATTTAATGAGATATTAAATTTTAAAGCTCTAGGGTAATTTTAAAATTAAAAAAATGTATTTTCTAGCATTTTCACCAAAATAATTATAATAAAACATAGAAAAATCAGAAAATTGCAAAAATTAATTCTCTTATTTCCTTGATATCAGAGAGATTTTTTAAAAGTATAAAGTTCATTTTTCAACCTTTATTTTATTTTTAAAGTAATTAACACTCCAAAACTTAAAATAATTATAATAAAAATAATATAATTCAAAAAATCACCAAAATTGGTCCAAGTGGTCCTCTGGTCATTAGGAATGTCCCCTAATTTTCTTAAGGATAGAAACTTTCCCTTGGTCATGTTATTAAATTTTCCGTGGAAATCTCTATTTTCTACCAAAAATAATTATATAAATAAATTAAATACAGAAAAATCACATTTTCTCCACTCATGTCTTTATTGACATATGAGTGAAGTCACATAAAAATTTCAAGTTCATTTGAGCTCAATTTAGTGAGTTATGAAATTATTAAGCTTAAAGGGCAAAGTGGTAATTAAAATTTTAACCCTTAATTAAAACTTTAGGTTTAATAAAATTAACAAGTAAAATATTTGATCTTAATCTGATTTGGATGATTGAAATTTAAATAATTAAAGGGTAGAAACTCATTAAACAATTTAAAATTGAAATAAACCTTAATTAAAAAATTGATTAAATTCGGGAAGAATAATAAAATTGGAATTATTAAAATAGGGATATTGTTAGGAAGAAATTTATTCTTTAATTTAAAAATCCCTAAATTAATCATCTCATTAATATTTAATTCTTAATTAAAATGATAACTCAAATTTAAAATATTAAAAGACTTAATCATTAAACTAAAGTTAAATTATTAAACTCTTTTAAAATTTCAATTAAAATTAAAAATTATATTAAATTAAAAATTAAATTAAATTAAATAAATCAAATTGAATTAAATTAAATTAAATCAAATTAAATTAAATTAAGGATTAATTAAATTAAATTAAATTAAATTAAATTAAAACATATTAAATTAAATTAAATTAAATTAAATTAAATCAAATTAAATTAAAATTAAATCAAGTTAAAATTAAATTAAAGGAAATTAAATCAAATTAAACTAAATTAATTTAACATCAAATCAAACTAAATTGAATTAAATTAAATTAAATTAAAATTAAAATTAAATTAAATTAAATTAAAGTTAAAATTAAATTGAATTAAAAAACATCACCTAAAACAGAAAGAAATTAAATATAAAGCAACTTGAACACTATTCCAAATTTAAACCCATTAATTGAATTTAAACTAAATCACAAACCATTTGAACACCAATTTACCCTCGAAAGCTTTAGTTGTCATAACTCCTAAACGTAATATTAAATGAAATGTTACTTCACTTATGTGACATTCAAACATCCTAGTTCACCGAGTAAGATAATAACAAAACTTAACTAAACCTCGGACGATTAATTTATTTGTGTAATCGAATTCATTTGGACTTAAAACAATCCTAGAAATATTGAAAAGATGTTTAAGATTTGCCTTAAGCACTTCCTCGATATGATAGGATGTTCATAAGAATAATTGAACTTAATTGTTCTTCGATGAAGAAAATCGTCTTCAAACCAAAACACAAGGAACCTGGACGTCATAGGAAATGATTAGCTATGTGATTAGGAACTTGGTAGAAAACCATAACCCCTCCCTTAGCTTTACCTAGGAACTTGCTTAAATATTATAATTGTGTTTTAAGTGCAGCTTGGGATGACGAGAAGACCCTCCAGTGTACGCTTTTATTTTATCGCAATTTACTTTCTTGCAATTTACATTATTGCAATTTATTTAACCGCATCGCACTTACTTTTCTTGCATGATAAACAACTGTTGCATGAAAACCCACACCTTTAGGATAGTCCCCGAAACCGAAACCAAAACTAAATTAAAAGTCATTGCAAGATAAAATTCACCGCCACAACATTCCAAAATATAAAATAACTCAAAATTTAATCACAAACGTAACACAAAACTACAATTACAACTAAATTAAAATGTCCTGTTGGATGATCGGGAATACCTCGGATGATGTAACCTACGTGTTGCTAACGGGATTTCCCACGGTCTAAATGAAAGTGTGGAACTCATTCAGTTGAGTTTAGCAAATTCATCTAAACTAAGTGAATCCGATAAAAATAACGATGCCGGAAGGATGGAACTGTGGGATCTTAACCGGTGTTGTTATAATCTACTTTAAGATTTGTTTTAATTAAAATATTGAAAACACTTGGAAATTAAGATTTTCTCTAAACCAAAACACTTTCCTCATCCCCTGATTTATGACTTCTAAAACTAAACCTCTGCAACAACAAGGAGCTCGGAGCATGGTGGGCAGCGCGGCCATCGTCATCAACAAAACCTGAATTGACATCAGCAAAACTGTCTTAGAATTAAGCAAAAAAGCCATAGGACTTCGAGGTAGTTTGCCTAGTGCAACATAAATCCTCAACTCTTCGTTAGGCATTTGCATTGCAAATTAAGCCCTAACCGGTCTTAGGATTCCGAGGTAGTCGTCTGACACGACATAAACCCTCACATCTTCGAGGCTATTTGTATGATTATATCATATAAATATAAGCCCTAATAAATTAAAATTGACAAAATCAAAACATTAAATAGACATTAGGACTTTCCTAAATTCAAGCCAAACAATAGGATAGTCGGGAAATCACCGAAGTTCACTTCGAATCCGTGATTTCTCCTACTTTTCTTCCTTTGAATTCCCAAAACAAAATGTTCCAAATTTGATCCACTCCCTATTGAAATTCCAAAATTCAATCCCTTGAAAATTTAAACTTTGAAATTCTTGAGAGCAGAATTATTGATTATTATCGAGAGTTTTCTTGGGTGATTCCCGTCACTTACGATGTAATTAACTATAGGGGCTTGCCCTTATAGGGAATTTTAAAGAACCTGAGTAATATAAACCCCGTTTAATGCTTTCATATTAATTGGTTCGTCGGTACCAAACGGATGTCACAAATCTTCTAGTTTATTTAATCGAGCCCCACCATCAAGCAAGTGTGTCTATCCTTAGGGATAGATACACGGTTTGTGGTGTGGTGTTCGTTTATATAAACTATTTGGGATGGGAGATCAGTTTGATTTCATATCTTAAAATTTTTCAAACTTAAAATTATTTTCAAAATCAAATACTACTTTTCAAATTATTTATTTAAACTAAATTAAAAATACGCCGACAACTTCTGTTAGGCGACCCCTTTTCAAAATAAAACACACAACCTAAAAATATGTCGACAAACTGCGAGGTGTTACCTTCACGGAATATGACCTACTACTTGGGACGGCAGACCACAACCGACCGCTGTACATTTCAGTTGCAATCGGGAAGTTTACACTCTCCAGAGTATTGGTGGATCCAGGAGCATCAATCAATATAATGAATCTTTGAACGTTATCATATTTGGAAATTGATGCTCGCGAGCTCGAAGTAGACAAAATGCTATTAAGAGGATTCAACCAGAAAGGAGAAAGAGCCCTCGGATCAACAACACTGCTAATGAAGACCGGTGACTTGGGAAAGACAACCGCTAAATTTCACATAATTGATTCAGAAACGTCATTCAATGCTCTATTGGACTGACCAAGGATACATGAAAACAGGATGGTACCATCATCCCTACACCAGTGCATCAAATACTACGATGGAGGAGAACAGTGCATCAAAGGTGACTTACAATCGTTCTCCGTACATGAAATTGGAATCCACAAAGATGCAGCTTATTACGCACCCCCGAAGAAAACAATATTCTCCAGAGATACCGTAACGAATGAAGCAAAAGAAGTTCGGGACGACGAAGAACCTGAAGTTCTAGTCCAACTGTCACTCACGACTCCCTTACGGCGAGATGGTGAAGGTTTTTCCACAACTCGCATCCGAGGTCGAGGCCGGGGACGAGGTCATGGTAGAGACGTTAAGACGAGTTGGACGGAGGAAACCGGCCATCAATGTTGATTGGGAAGATAGTTCCGAAGAAGAAAAAGAGATCAAGCAAGAAGCGACGACAATAAGTCGGAAGAAGCCGCAATTCAGGATCCCGCTCGAAGATGAAAAGAATGAAGAATATAAATCGATGTACGAGAAGATTAACCACTATGTACATACTATGACCCTGACCCCGATCCATTCTAATAAGATCGAGGGTATGGTGGTCAAAGAGGTACGTAGCGGCGGTGCAAAGCCCATCAAATTCTACCACGGTGCTCCTTCCTCCAAACCGAAAATAATGTACAATTTGAAGATGTCACTTAATCAGAATTAATGGAATTACCTTTTGAGTGGTACTCTCCCTGTGTTTAAAATTTAATTCAGCGTGGTTTCGTTCCTCAACAATGGACAAAAGGTCAATCACAACATTTTGAAAAATTATGGAATAACTCCGGTTGTCCACCCAATTCAAAACATGGTCTCGGATTCAGCACAGTAGGATCAGTTGACGATACTGAATTTTGCTTGGTTGTCACTTGCGAGTTAAATGAAAACTGCATGGAAACTACAGAAGAATTTGGAGATTTACAAATTGGAAACGCTCCACCAGAGTTCGAAGAAGAGATCAAATCTACAATAGATGAGTTAACGGAAGTTAACTTAGGTACCAGCGAGGAGCCTAGACCTACCTTTGTTAGCTCCTTACTCAATAAAGAAGACTTCGAAGAAATAATCAAGTTATTAATGGAATTTAAAGACTATTTTGCTTGGAACTACGATGAGATGCCAGGATTAGCTCCGGAGGTCACGATCCATAAGTCGGAGTGGATCCTACTTCGTCCCGACCGGACAAGGTCCCGGAAGAATGCGTCTAGAAATCGAACAACAAGTCATAGCTGAAGTTAAAAAGCTAATAAACGCTAAATTTGTCCGTGAAGAACAATACCCGACTTGGCTAGCCAATGTGGTACCAGTCAGGAAGAAGATTGGTCAAATCAGAATTTGTGTGGATTTCAGAGATTTAAACAAGCCATGTCCAAAAGATGAATTCCCTCTACCGATCCCAGAATTAATGATTGACATTGCTTCAACACATGAAATATTCTCATTCATGGATGGATCTTCGAGGATACAACCGGATAAAAATGGCTCCGAAGATGAAAAACTTACAACATTCGGAATGCCGATCGGAGTATATTGCTACACGGTGATGTCATTCGGATCGAAGAAACGCAGGAGCAACCTACCGGAGAGCAATGATAAGAATTTTTGATGATCTCATCCACAATCAAGTCGAATGCTACGTGGACGATGTGGTCATCAAAAGCAAAGTAAAGGAAAACCACTTGTATGACTTGAGAATTGTTTTCGAATGATTAAGACAATTTAACCTTAAGATGAATCCCTTAAAATGCGCCTTCGGCGTAACCTCCAGGAAATTCTTAGGATTCGTTGTCCGACATCGTGGAATTGAAATCGACCGGAAAAGATTAAAGCTATCTTAGAAATGCCGCCTCCCAAAACCTTAAAACAACTACAATCTTTTCAAGGGAAGCTGGCATATCTTCGACGCTTTATCTCAAACTTGTCAGGTAGGTGTCAGCCTTTCTTGGCATTAGTTAAAAAGGACGACAAATTTATTAGGGAAGGGAAATGCCAGAAGGCCTTTGAGGACATTAAGCAATATTTAATGACACCTCCTGTCTTAGCGGCCCCAGTCTCAGGTAGACCGTTGATACTTTATACCGCGGCTTTAGACGACTCACTCGGGAGCCCCGTTAGCCGGTGTCGATGATGAGGGTAAAGAAAATGCTCTTTACTACCTAAGCCGTCGTTTACTTCCGACGAAATAAGGTATCCCGCAATTGAAAAGCACTGTTTGGCCCTGATCTTCGCCGCTCAAAAGCTCAGGCATTACATGCTTTCTCATAAGGTCAACCTGATCTCGAAATTTAATCCATTGTAATACTTGATGACCCGTCCAATGCTTTCCAGCAGACTTGCCAGGTGGTCCATTATATTATTGCAATTCGATATAACTTTCGTGCATCTTCATGCCGTAAAGGGACAAGTCCTAGCACACTTCCTCGCAGCACACCCTTTGCCGGCAGAATCTCCTCTCAATGACGATTTGCCAGATGAACAAATAATGAGTTTAGAAGATCCTGATGATCGACGTTGGGAATTATATTTCGACGGAGCATCTTCAGCACACAAAGATGAAGAATCGCAAGTGATAGTACCCGGTAAGGCAGGAATCGGACTAATCTTTATAACACCGGAGCGGGGGATGTTAAGATACTCCTACCACTTAACAAAGCCATGTACAAATAACGAAGCAGAATATGAAGCCCTCATAATAGGACTGGAATTAACTATTCAAATGGGGATAACAAACATCAACATCTACGGGGATTCGCAGTTAATTATTCAATAGATCACCGGACAGTACAGAATTTTAAAGCCAAGACTCGAGCAATACTTCCAGTATGCCATACATTTGTTAGAACTGATTCCGAATGTGACGATCTACAAAATTCCCAGAAAAGAAAATGCTTTAGCAGATGCGTTAGCCCGCCTCGCAAAAGAATTTGCCTGTTTGCAAGATGAATCAGTAGAAGTGTCAGTTCACGTACGTCGAGTCCTATCACGGCTCGACATAGACACAATACACAAATCGAGAAAGAAAAGGAATCGATTGTAGCAGATGACGGAAAACACGGAAGATTGGCGACAGACCATTAATAGACTACTTGCAAACAGGAAAACTACCAGACGATAGGTCGTTAGCCCATCAGATCAAGAAAAGAACCCTGTCTTACGCATTAATAAACAACACATTATACAGAAGGTCTTTCGATCAAATGTGGCTAAGATGCCTAAGCAGGTCTGAGGCCCGTGAAATTGTTAAAGAGGTGCATTCAGGACTTTGTGGCGCTCACCAGTCGGGTCCGAAGATGAAAATGAAAATTAAAAGACTAGGGTACTACTGGCCCTCGATGATGACCGACTGCATGAAGATCGCCAAGAGCTGTCACCAATGCCAAGTGCATGGAGTGTTTCTACACCAACATCCAAATGTGCTACATCCGACAATTGCATCGTGGCCATTTGAATGTTGGGGCACAGATATAGTGCGTCCAATAGAACCACCATCTTCAAAAGGACATCGCTTCATTCTTGCGGCTACAGATTACTTTTCTAAGTGGGCGAGGCGGTTCCACTCGGAGAAGTGAAAGCACACCACGTGCTACGGCTTTTCAAGAACCAAGTTGTCTACCATTTCGGAGTGCCGCGCGAGATCATCTCGGATAATGGGTCAGCATTCAGAAGCACGCAAATCAACAATTTTGTCAGGAGACACGGAATCAACTGGCGGTATTCAACAATTTACTATCCAAGAGCAAACGCCCTGGCTGAGGCTTTTAATAAAACTCTCGTTCAAATTTTAAAGAAAACTTTGGACGATAATAAGAGAAATTGGCACGAGAAGTTTTTATAAGACTTATGGGCCTACCGTACAACCTTCGAACTCCTACTCGAAGCTACACCTTACGCTCCGGTGTATGGGTCCGAGGCGAGTGTTACCCTTAGAGGTCCAGCTTCCTTCACTCAGAATTGCAATTGAAAACAAAATCACGACAAAAGAGAATGCCAAATTACGACTAGAGGAGTTGGAAAGCTCCGGAAGGGAAAAGACTTGCGACCTCAACGGAATTTAGAACTATACCAAGCTAAGATGGTTCAAGCCCATGACAAACTGGTTCGCCCAAGAACCTTTAAAGTTGGTGACTTAGTTCTCGTTCTCAAAAGACCTATTCTTGCACACTGCAAGATAGGAGGAAAATTTGAACCCACTTAGGAAGGACCGTTTGTGGTTGAGACAGTCTACTCAGGAGGCTCCTACCAGCTTGTGAATTGCCAAGGAGAACGACATATGCTTCCGATCAATGGACGATACTTGAAGAAGTATTACGCTACCTAATGTTTCGAAGGAATGAATTCTTCAACCCTAGAAGCACGGGCGAAGTAATTACTTATGACTGGTCCGAACCCAAAAATAATAAAAAATGTGCTAAAATAAATAAAATCATGATAATAAAGTCTTCCTTGTTCTCTCTTCCAAATAAAAATCTTTTTTCGATATTTTCCCACTTCATTTCTGTTGAATTTAAAAATACAAGAGGAATAATAAAAAAAAGAAGAATAAGAAAGAAAATTTTGTCTCTAATAAACTTTTTCTTAATGTTCTTGTTCTTAGTACAGCCCCTGATCCTTTTCCTTGTCTTTTCGCAGGGAAATGTTGAACGGGCGGTTGGTCCTGAATTTTAGAAATGGCGTAAGCCTTGCACTCGACGAAAAGAGGGTGAAAGATGGAGCAATAATAGAGATTGACGCAGACTTTGCACCAGCAGGCCTGCAATACAAGGAAAGTGACTGGGTCGCAGTTGACCGAGAGGAACTGCCCAGTCAGATAGTAATTAAAGTGGGTGGCCCAAGCCACCAACCCGACAGACGAAGAAAAGGAAAGCAAACACCGAGGAGGACAAGAGAATCAAGTCCGTAGTCGCTACGACAGAGGGCGAGCTTGTCGCCGCCGCGCCCACGTAAATTCGGGAAGTACGAAGAGCTACTCTCACAACGAACTCAACGAAGAAATAAAAATCGCCGTATCCGCAAGATGTTAACCAAGCCGGCGAGCGGACCGAAGCACGACGAGGCAGATCGCTACTACCAGAGTGCATATACTTCAAGGATACCGGTTCACCAGGAACCTGAAGAAAGGAGGCCAGCTCCGAGGATAACAGAAGATACCAGGGAAATCTCAAGAAGATCAGAAGAAGGAAGGCTACCATGCTGCCAGATAAAGCCACCAGTAATGCATAACCTTGTTGTAGAGGCAACCCCGGAGGATGTCCCGACGGAGACCATCCCCGAGGAGCCGAGGTATGCAGGAGAATGCGAAGGGATTGAGCCATATATCCCACACTACGTCACCAGGCCTCGCCATTTGCAGATTATTCCAGAATACGAGCTAGAAAGAATGCAGAATGTCGAGAAGCAAACTTTTGAATACTTCGAGAGAATCAGAGGCAGGAGGATCAATATACTAGAAGGCCTCGAGCTACATACAAAAGTGTTCTCAGAATATGAACAACAACAAATCATGGACTACATCCGGGATTTGAAAAGAATGAGTCGAGCAGGTCGCCTAAGAGAAAACACTTACTCGGAACCCCGGAGATGGATGCCAGGGAAAGGAAGAATTACCATACAATGTGGATGTTGCTACAACTTCGCAGAAGACAGGAAGGGAAACCCACTGGGAATACTTTGTCATGGCAAGGTAGATCCAATGTCATTAGTCATTAAAAGGATGGTAAAGAGAATGATAACATAGAGGTACCGCCGAGCGATTGCATACCCAACAGCTTGCATCATTAACATTTACAAGCGGTGGTGATCGCATACCCCCGCACATAGATCACCACGACTTTGTCGGACCTTTACGCATGCTTTCTTTTCGAACGAATGTAATATCATGTTCGGATCCGACCTCCGGATAGCAGGCCCAGGTGAGTTCCGAGGGCCATTAAAGATACCATTACCAGTAGGTTCCGTCATGATACTAAAGGGCAACGGAGCAGATGTCACTAAACATTGCATACCAGGAGTACCAATGAAGCGGATCTCAGTTACTTTCAGAAGGATGGATGACAGGAAAGCACCTTACCACTTCCAGCTAGACCCGGAGCTAGAGAGCCTCCGGCCATACGAGCTGTGAGTTACATGGAAAATATCACACCTCCAACGTACATCCATACGGCATCCTTGCCAAGGATGGCTTGGAAGGTGATGTTATTGACCATGTACCTCACTATTCAGACATGGATTTCTGACAAATGCCTTTTTGGATGGATCGACAAAGATCATACGCAGTCCGTTTTAAGTCTACATGGATTGTATGAGATGTATTCCAGATCGAGTTGTATGATGTATCTTCAATATGATTGGAATGAAAGTGACCATGTCACATTTTTGGCCTTCACCTCTTTTGTGCAAGTTGATCGGGAAACGCCATTAAAGTTAAATGAACTTCGAACAAAGAACAGAAAAGAAACAAAAAGAATAAAAGAAAACTTTCCTTAAAAATCTAAAAATAATGATGAACGCCAAATCCACATGAACATTAAATGAACGATAAAGCAAATTTGAATCGTTAAAGGACAAACAAAATGAACACAAATTTCAAATCAAATCTCAATCAAATTCAAATTCAACTTTCCAAATCTCAAATCAAATGTCAATCAAGTTCAAACTCAATCTTCCAAATCTGAAATCCAGTCCGTTCTACTCTCTCCCTTGTCTGGGATGGAAGCGGTTGATTCCATTGACACGGAGCCATGAGGTTTTCGATTCGAATCTGATGGTGAGGAATTGTATCCAGTCCAAACCAGCAACTTTCGATCAACTTTTTTGAATGGGATATGTAACATCTACATATTCCCTCCGAATCTGTTTATTTCCACAAAAATCTTTTACAACTTTCATGAAATTCTCGAAACACCAAAATTCCACACTTTTCAAATCAACATTGCAAATCTTTGCAAAATCAATTACCATCAAATTCAAACTTTTGGGGTTGAGGATTTTACATCCGATACTGCATTGCTTTAGGATTCTTTCCCTATCGCAATGAAATACATCAAATTCAAACTTTTGGGGTAGAGGATTTTACATCCGAGACTGCATTGCTTTAGGTTTTTTCCCTATCGCAATGAAATACATCAAATTCAAACTTTTGGGGTTGAAGATTTTACATCCGAGACTGCATTGCTTTAGGTTCTTTCCCTATCGCAATGAAATACATCAAATTCAAACTTTTGGGGTTGACGATTTGACATCCGAGATCGCATTGCTTTAGGTTCTTTCCCTATCGCAATGAAATACATCAAATTCAAACTTTTGGGGTCGAGGATTTTACATTCGAGACTCGCATTGCTTTAGGTTCTTTCCCTATCGCAATGAAATACATCAAATTCAAACTTTTGGGGTTGAGGATTTTACATCCGAGACTGCATTGCTTTAAGTTCTTTCTCTATCGCAATGAAATACATCAAATTCAAACTTTTGTGGTTGAGGATTTTACATCTGAGACTGCATTGCTTTAGGATTGTTTCCCTATCACAATGAAATACATCAAAATCAAACTTTTGGGGTTGAGGATTTTACATCCGAGACTGCATTGCTTTAGGATTCTTTCCCTATCGCAATGAAACACATCAAAATCAAACTCTTGAGGTTAAGGATTTTACATCCAATACCGCATTACTCTGAGATCTCTCCTCATTGTAATGATTCAATCCAATAAATTTAATTTTCTTTTGAGGTTGAAGATGTTACATCTAAAACCACAAAATTCCAATTTTTATTTCAAGTTCAAATCCCTTCAAATTAATTTTAACAAACTTCAATCTAAATTGAAACTCAAACTAAAATCAGAGCTTACATATCAAAACTTAATTTGAAATATAATAAAATCTAAATTGAAATTCCCCCAGATCATGTGATTCGAGATTCACCTCCTTTCCCTTTCCCTAGTGAGAGTTCAGAAATATCCAGTCTCAGAGATATACTTGACACTCCCCAGCGGAAATTCTTTAATTTCGTCCTAAGTTTGTCACTTGGACATCTGTGTTGGTTTTGTTGATCTCTTCGGTCAACGCCAATACGTGCGATGTGCTTGTTTAGCACACCACACCTATTGGGGGTCCATTTGTTGACCTCATTTTTGATGAGGTCTTCTCTTTCCTCTTTAGTACTTAGGATCTAGCCTTAGGCTTTTCCTTTGACTATCTTAGAGGACTAGAAGTGTAACCCACCACTTAGAAATTCAAACCACTTCTTAACTCTCTGCAAACTCCACAAACTTGATTGTAGACCCCTAATCACCTTGAGGATTGAAATCAAATGTGGAAGTTTAAAGGATGAGTTCCTATAGGACTCTTTGGCCTTAGGACTGCCCTGGGTGGCTTGGTCTGGTGAAGGGCTGACTTACACACACACACTACACTCATACACTATACTTTCACACGCTTCCTAAAATCACACCCATACCCAACTTGACCTCCTGACTCGTGGAGGTGATTCACATGGATGGTCCTTAACCCCTAAGCCCTTGGCTAAGAGGGTTAGGAACAACATAGTGAATGCCTCAAATGAGTCCTTTCATGGCTCATGTGGGCTTGATATGGCTTCACGGCTCAACCAAAATGATTTCATTTCACTTACATTTACCCAATCTTCAACTTTCCAAATTTCCAATATTTGACCTCGGGGACCCTACACCCACCTAGCCTACCCAAGACTCTTGAAATTACCCAAATTTTTCATAATTTCCAAATCACCCAAAATTCCCCAAAATTAACCTTGAGCATTTCCTCACCACTCAAATTGATCATTCATAGCCAAAAATACCACAAATTCCAAAAATACCCCCGATACCCTCCAAATACCCAAAATACCCCTCTTGACCCAAAAATCCAAAAATTCAGAAAACTCCCAGAAAATTCCCAAAAATCCCAAATATTCCCAATTTCATTTTATTCAACTACACCATGGGCCAATTTTGTCAATTTACCCCACTTTTCTCAAAATCCCCAATTTGACCCATTTTAACCCAAAATGAACCTAATGTCAAATCAAACCTACCCAACTGACCCAAATTCTGGTCCAATTCAATTCTAAACTTCAATTCAACATCCCCAACACCAATTTAGACCAAATCCAAGTCCAATTTGATTGGCATCTGAATCCAATTTCAATTTTGGCCTTAAAGCCCAATTTGGACCCATGACCCAAACTTAGCCCAAACTAACCCAATTCAACTCCAAATAACCCCAAACCTTTTCTAAACCTTCCTTAACATCCCCACAAACAAAAAACTAATATGATTTACCCAAAATTTGGACCCAAACCCCACTCAAATTCAACCCAAAACTAAAAAGCCCAATTTTGACCTAAACCCTAACCTAACCCAAATAAGCCCAAACCCCAAAATCAAAACCCAACCAAACTCAAAACCTCTTTGAAACACTCCCATAAACATTTCCCAACATTAATTTTACATCAATTTCAACCCTAACCCAACATTGGCCCAAATTAGCCAAATTTGACCTACATTGGCCCATGTACCAAATGAACCCAAATCCAACCCAATTCAAGCCCAAACCACCTCAAATTTATTCCAAATTACTCATGAAACATCCCTAAACCAAACCCAACAATTATTTGGCCCAAACTTCTACAAAATTCCCATCCATGAATTCATTCTTAAACCTAAAGGCCCACCCCCTTTTAGCCTTCCTAAAAGCCCATCAAAATGACTTCAAAAGGCCCAAAGCCCACATGACAATCCTCTATCATCATCCATTTGATAAATCCATCTCCTAAGTTCTAAATCCATGATAAAATAAATCCAAATCAAGCCATATGCCAATTCCCATTAAAGTGCCAAAATTCACAAAACCCTTTTTCATGAAATTGACTTAACTTTTCCCAAGCCAAAGATGAGCCATGAAGCCATGCATGAGCCACATGGAAGCCATGAGAGCCTCTTTACATGTCACCATGCCATTTTGAACAAAAGGAGGAGACTCTTTCCTTAATCTCCTAAAGTCATTAGCCTTAACCATGATTTCCCTTAACCCAAATTTAATCCAAATATATTTGGATAAGGACTTCTCCATGTCAAACCAGCTGATTCCTTTGACTCCTCACAACACCCAAAGCCACCTTGAAGGGTGAACCAAACCCAAAAGGTGGACTTGACCAAATCAAGACAAAAATTGGCCTTCCCCCATGCCATCTTAATCCAAGCTTTTGACACATGGCAAAGCCCAATTGCCTACACAAAACCCCAGCCCTGACCCACCTGAACCTGAGGGTGACCCATGCCTGCCGGCCAGCTGCCTGGATAGCCGGAAAACACCACACCCGAGAGCTCACATGTGAGCCAACATTAATATTCTCCCTTGCTGAGCTGCCCCATGCCCAATGGCCACCATGGTTGTTCTTCTCCTCACCAGAGTAGCTGATCTCAAGCCCTAACTCCCCTTGGGAGGCCCTCCAGCCTCTCCAATTTAAACCCCACCTCTCTCATCCATGGAAGAAGTGCTGAAGAAAACCTTAAGGAAACTCTGCCAAAATCACTCCAGACTCTCCCCACACCTAGAGCACTTGATCCCCACTGTCCTCTTGCCCTAATCCCCACTAATTGAGCTCAATTTTGGAGCTCACTTCTCGAGCCGAACAGGACATTCCCAAATCCTTCACCAAAGTTAAATTAAACTCACCTACACCCGCACAAGGTCAAGAGGAGAAGTTCCCAGATGAAAGCCCCCTCTCCAGGCCCACCCATCCGTTCCGTACTCCAAGCTTTGTAATCGGCCGTGGTCGAAATCATACCCGGACAATTCACCGTGCCGAGAGACTTCATCTGAAGCTTGTTTGGACTCAATCGAATGTGACACAACCCTCAGATTGAAGCCACACTTCTCTGAGCTAAGGTATGAGCTAACTCTTTATCCAGATCCTCTGGAGATTTTCTATTCCAAATGCTTTAATTTCAATGCATGATCACCGTATAGATGTGTTCGTCTCTTCAAGACGAATCCATAGAGCACAAGAACACGAAAATTCGTTGAGAAATGAGTGGGTTCTTAGGGTTTTAGTGTGGACGGTTCTCGGGCTAGGAGGCTTGGGGACGATGAACGGATGTCGTTCATTCTATACACGCGCGGATGGACGGCTCAGATGGCGTCGGACTAGGAGATGATACGTGAACCGCGGGTCGCGTGGCACTAAGTCGGATGTCAGCGTCGAACCAGAAATCGCCGCGTGGCTGTTCGGGGATGCTAAGGTTGACACGGCGTCGATTCAGATAAATAGAAAAATAGGGATTTTCTTATTTATTTAATTCCTTAAACTTCAAAAATGCATAACTTTGTGTAGAAAAATCCTAAAAATAAAATAAAAATACCCTCTTGCTCGATGAACGTAGGAGAATAATGTGGAAAAGAAATCATTTAATTTCATTAAGTATTTTATTTTTAATGATTTATTTACTCTCTACATTATTTTAATTCTCCATGCATATAGGAAATTCACCATGGCATGAGACCATGAGGCTTTTGAAGCCTCTGAATTTGGGAATATTCCCTGAATTTTCCAAAGTCAGAGGCCACCCCTATGAAGAGTTATTGATTTTTCAATTCTAGGTCACTATTCTGAATATTTTAATTCCAATAATTAACATGTTGTGAAATAAATTCTAGGAAAATTTGAGGATATTTCTTATAACCAGAGGACTCTAGGAAAAATAAGTTTTGAATTAATCCACTTGGAATAACCCTAATTGGCTTAAACACCCAAAATAGGTCCTTAATTAATTAGAGCTAATCATACATCAAATTGACTTGAAATGAATTCTCCACTGACCTTTAGGATCAGAGGAACCCACCATAAAAGTTTGAAGTTAATTGGACTTGGTTAGCCCTATCAAATGGGTTGATTAAGCCATTTAGGCAAGCTTAAACTTCAAAAATTCATAACTTCTAAAATACTTTTCAAAAATTCACCAAATTGGTTTTGGAGACACTCTGATATCAGGGGAATTTAAGAAAATTAAAATTGCAATTTTCTAAAAAAAAGTTGATTTTTTGCATTATTTTAATATTTTTAATAATTAAAAAATAATAAAAATCACAAAAATAATAAAATTCACCAAAATGTCATATTTTGAATTTTAATCACTTAAGAACAAACCCCATATTTTTGTTAAGTCTCTATGATGAGATATTAAATTTTAAAGCCTTAAGGTAATTTTAAAAATTAAAAAAATATATTTTCTAGCATTTCCACTAGAATAATTCTAATAAATCAAACAAAAATCAGAAAATTATAAAAATTGGTTCCCTGGTTTCCTTGATATCAGAGAGATTTTTGAAAAATATAAAATTCAGTTTTCAATCTTTATTTTATTTTTAAATTAATCAATACTCTAAAATTCAAAATAATTATAATAAAAAGAATATAATTCAAAAAATCACCAAATTTAGTCCAAGTGGTCCTCTGGTCATTAGGAATGCCCCATAATTTTCTTAAGGTGAGAAACTTTCCCTTGGTCATATTATTAAATTTTCCTTGAAAATCTTTATTTTCTACCAAAAATAATTACATAAATAAATTAAATACAGAAAAATCACATTTTCTCCTCTAATGTCTTGATTGACATATGAGTGAAGTCACATAAAAATTTCAAACTCATTTGAACTCAATTTAGTGAGTTATGGAATTAGTAAGTTTAAAGGGCAAAATAGTAATTAAAATTTTAACATATAATTAAAAATTTTAGGTTTAATAAAAAGGGTGGGTAAAATATTTGATACTAAGTTGATTTTGGATGTTTGAAACTTAAGTAATTAAAGGGTAGAAACCTACCAAACAATTTGAAAGCAATTAAAATAAACCTTAATTAAATAATTGTTTAAACTTGGAAGAATAAAAAATTAGAATTATTAAAATAGGGATATTATTAGGAAGAAATTCATTCTTTAATCTAAGAATCCCTAAATTAATCACCTCAATAATATTTAATTCCTAATTAAAATGATAACCCAAATTCAAAATTTAAAATGCTAAAAGACTTAATCATTAAATTAAATTAAAAATTAAAACATTTAAATTAAATCCTTTTAAAATTTCAATTAAATTAATACTTTAACAATTAAAATTAAATCATCCTTAAAGCATAAATTAATATAAATAAAATATTAAATTAAAATTTTAAAAAATAAAATTAAATTAAATTAAATTTAAATTTAAATTAAAATTAAAATTAAAAAATAAAATCAAATTAAGATTAAAATTAAAATTAAAATAAAATAAAATTAAATTAAATTAAAATTAAAATTAAATTAAATTAAATTAAATTACATTTAATTAAATTAAATTAAAACATTTTAAATTAAATTAAATTAAATAAAAATATAAAATCAAGTTAAAATAAAATTAAAATTAAATTAAATTAAAACTAAAACTAAACAAAATTAAATTAAATTAAAATTAAAGACAAAGAATTCAAAAATAAATCTAAAACGACTTGAACACTATTCCAAACTTAAACCCATTAATTAAAATTAAGTCGAATCACAAATCACTTGAACATCGATTTGCCCTCAAAAGCTCTCGTTGTCATAACTCCTAAACAGAGTATTAAGTAAAGCGTTACTTCACTCATAGGATGTTCAAACATCCTAGTTCACTGAGCAAAAGAACCAAAATTAATTAAACCTCGGATGATTACTTCACCTGATTAATTAAATCCATTTGGACTTAAAACAATTCTAGCAATATTGAAAAGATGTTTAAGATTCGTCTTAAGCACTTCCTCAATATGATAGGATGTTTATAAGAACAATCGAACTTAATTGTTCTTCGATGAAGAAAATCATCCTCAAACCAAAACACAAGAACCTAGACGTCATAGGAGATGACTAGCTATAGGATTAGGAACTTGGTAGAAAACCATAACCCTTCCTTTAGCTTTACCTAGAAACTTGCTTTATATGCTTAAATATTCTAAATTGTTTTTAAGTGCAGCTTGGGATGACGGGAAGACCCTCCAGGTACGCTTTTATTTTGTTGCAATTTACTTTCTTGCAATTTACTTTATTGCAAATGAACTTACTTTTGTTGCATGATAAACAACTGTTGCATGAAAACCCACACCTCTAGGATAGTCCCTAAAACTGAAACAAAAACTAAATTAAAAGTCATTACAAGATAAAATTCACCGTCACAACATTTCAAAATATAAAACAGCTCAAAATTTAATCACAAACAGAATACAAAACTACAATTATAACTAAATTAAAACATCTTGTTGGATGATCGGGAATACCTCGAATGATGTAACCTACGTGTTGCTAACGGGATTTCCCACGGTCTAAATGAAAGTGTGGAACTCATTTAGTTGAGTTTAGCAAATTCATCTGGACTAAGTGAATCCGATAAAAATAACGATGCCGGAAGGATGGAACCGTGGGATCTTAACCGGTGTTGTTATAATTAACTTTAAGATTTGTTTTAATTAAAACATAAAAAAAAAAACACTTGGACTTTAAGATTTTTAAAACCAAACTCCCCTCTTCTCTTTTGATTACAATTTTCTAAAAATAAACCATCTGCAACAACAAGGAGCTCGGAGCATGGTGGGCAGCACGGCAATCGTCATCAGCAAAACCTGAGTCTACTTCAGCAAAACTTTCTTAGAATTAAATAACCGAGCCATAGGTTTTCGAGGTAGTTTGCCTAGTGCAACATAAATCCTCAATCACTTTGTTAGGCATTTTCATTGCAAATTAAGCCCTAACCAGTCTTAGGATTTCCGAGGTAGTCGTCCGATACGACATAAACCCTCACATCTTCGAGGAAATTTGTATGATCGTGTCATACGAATATAAGTCCTAATTAATTAAAATTGGCAAGATTAAAACATTAAACAAACATTAGGACTTTCCTAAATTCAAGCCAAACTATAGGATAGTCGGGAAATTACCGAAGTTCGCTTCGAATCTGTAATTTCTCCTACCTTTCTTCCTTTGAATTCCCAAAACAAAATGTTCCAAATTTAATCCGTTCCCTATTGAAATTCTAAAATTCAATCCCTTGAAAACTTAAACCTTGAGATTCTTGAGAGCAGAACTACTGATTATTATCGAGAGTTTTCTTAGGTGATTCCCGTCACTTAATGTGTAATTAACTATAGGGGCTTGCCCTTATAGGGAATTTTAAGAACCTGTGTAATATAAACCCCGCTTAATTCATTTATATTAAGCAGGGGAATTTGTCAGCTTATAAAATAGGTTCGCAGACCAAACAGATGTCACAAATCTTCTAGTTTATTTAATCGAGCCGCATCACCAAACAGTGTATCTATTCTTCGGGATAGATACACGGTTTGTGATGCGGTGTTCGTTTATATAAACTATCTGGGATGTGAGGTCGGTCTGATTTCATATCTTAAAATTATTTTCAAAATCAAATACTACTTTCTAATCATATATATATTTAAATTAAAATTAAAATCTAAAATTCGCCGACAACTTCTGTTAGGCAACCCCTTTTCAAAATAAAACACATAACATAAAAATATGCCGACAGTTGGTTTTGTTGATCTCTTCGGTCAACACTAATAAGCGCAGTGTGCTTGGTTAGCACACCACACCTATTGGGGGTCCATTTGTTGACCTCATTTTTTATGAGGTCTTTTCTCTTCTCTCTCCTTAGTACTTAGGATCTAGCCTTACGCTTTCCCTTTGACTATCTTAGAGGACTAGAAATGGAACCCACCACTTAGAAATTCAAACACCTCTTAACTCCCTGTAAACCCCATAAGTTTGATTGTAAACCCTAAGTCACTTGGAGGGTTAAAATCAAATGTGAAGGTTTAAAGGATGAGTTCCCTATAGGACTCTTTAGCCTTAGGACTAACCTGGGTGGCCTGGTCTTGTGAGGGTTGACCTGCACACATTACACTTTCACACACATTCCAAATCCTAAAACCATTCATACCAAGCTTGACTTTCTGACTCATGTAGGTAATTCATATGGATGGACCTTAACCCCTAGGCCCTTGGCTAAGAGGGTTAGGAACAACAAAGTGAATGCCTCAAATGAGTCCTCTCATGGCTCTTATGGGCTTGATATGGCTTCATGGCTCAACTGAAATGATTCCATTCTACTCAAACTTGATCAATCTTTATTTTATTTAAAATTTCAATTTTTGATCCCCGGGGCCCTACACCCACCAAACCTACCAAATGCCCTTGAAGATGCCCAAAATTTGCAAAATTACATAAATTACCCAAAATTCCTCAAAACCAATCCTAAACATTTCCCACCATTCAAATTGATCATCCTTAGCCAAATATACCAAGATTTCCAAAAATACCCCCCAATACCCTCCAAATACCCAAACTGCCCTCTTTAACAAAAAAATCCATAAATTCCAAAAATTCACAGAAAATTCCAGAAAACCCCAAATATTCCCAATTTAATTTTGTTCAACTACGTCATAGGCCAATTTTCTCAATTTAACCCACTTTTATCAAAACCCCAATTGGCCCATTTTTAACCAAAGTAACCCCAATGTCAAACCAAATCAACCAAATTGACCTCAATGTTGATCCAATCCAATTCTAAACTTCAATTCAATATCCCCAATATCAATTTAGACCAAATCCAAGCCTAATTTGATTAACATTTGGATCAAATTTCAATTTGAAGCTTAAAGTCTAATTTTGGCCCATGACCTAAACTTAGCCCAAAGTAACCCAACTCAATTCCAATTAACCCCAAATCTTTTCCTAAACTTTCCTAATATACACAAAAACAAAACACAAACAAGTTTTGCCCCAAATTTGAACCCAAACCTAACCCAAAACCAAAATCTCCAATTTTGGCCTAAACACACCATGAACTTAAATGGGCCCAAATCCCAAAATTAAAGCCCAACCAAAGTTGAAAACTCTTTGTAACACTCCCATAAACATTTCTCAACATTAATTTTACATCAAATCTAACATTAGCCCAACCTTAGCCCAAGTTAGCCCAATTTGACCCACTTTAGCCCCTTTACCAAAAAGCCCCAAATCAAACCCAATTCAACTACAAATCACCTCAAATTTGTTTCAAATCATTCATGACACATCCCTAAACTAAACCCAACATTTGTTTGGCCCAATCCTTCACAAAATTTCCATCCACCAATTTGCTTTCAAACCTAAAGGCCCACTTTCTTAAACCATTCTAAAAGCCCATCCAAAATGATTTCAAAAGGCCCAAAGTCAATCCAAAGCCTACATTACACTTTCACCTCATCATCCCTTTGATTTAAATCACTCCCAAAGTTTCAAATTCATTATTAAATTTTTCTAAACTAAGCCACGTGCCAAATTACCCCTAAATATCTAAAATCCTTAAAACCCATTTCCATGAAATTGACTAAGCTTGGCCCCAAGCCAAATGGAGCCATGCATAAGCCATATGTAAGCCATGAGGAGCCATAGAATTGTCATCACTTCCTAAATGGCAAAAGGAGGAGATCCTTTAAGCACTCCCTAAAAGTCATTAGCCCTACCCATGATTCCCCTTAACTCAAAACCAATCCAAATAACCTTGATGGGGACTTCACCACTCTTCATAAGCTAACTCACCTGACCTCCCTCAGCTCAAAATCAGAGCTTTGGATGGTGCACCAAGCCCTAAGCCATCACTTGATCCATTTGAACCCAAAATGACCCTTCCCCCTTACCACTTGAATTAAACCTCTTTACACTTGGCATTGGCCAATTGAACCCACAAACTTCAAGTCCTGACCCTCCTAATTAGGATGGTGACCTGAACCTGGCCGGCCAACCACCAGGTCGCCAGAAAACACCATGGATGAGAGGTCTAAATGGATTGAACAATTTAATTTGAACTAGCTGAGTTGTCTCATGCCCAATGGCCACTGCAGCTATTTTTCTCTTCACCAGAGCAGAGTATCCAAGCCATCAATTGCCCCTGGGAGGCCTTGGCCTTGGCTACTTAAACAAGCCACCCCCTCTCAGCCAAAAGGTTGGCTGAAATCAACCTTCATAGAATCCCTCCAAACTCCTCACAGAGCTTCCCCTAGCCAAGAGCAATCCATACCCACTATTCTCCTGCCCTAAATTCCATTGATTGAGCTCAATTTTGGAGCTCAATTCTCAGGCCAGAACTGGACATCTCTCAAACCTCTACCAAAATCAAATTAAACTCACCCACACCTGCACAGACAAAGAGAAGGAGTTCCCCAGCTGAAAGTCCCCTCTCCAAAGCCACCCAATCGCTCTCAGCCTCCAAAGTCTGAAATCGGGCCTGGTTACTTTCATACTTAGACCTTTCACCAGGGCCACAGACTTCATCCCTAGGCTCTTCCAGCTCCAACGAACGTGTCGAGCATATTCAGTTGAGGCCTCACCTCCTGAACCAAGGTATGGAGACTTCTCTTTAACCCGAGCTTCCAGCGATTCTCCATTTCGTTTGAGTAGATTTCAATGGATGTAAACCGTATGGATGTGTTCGTCTCTTCAATACTAATCCATAGAGTATAAGAAAATGAAAATACATTGAGAAACGAGGGAGATATTAGGGTTTGAGTGTGGACGGTCATGGGTGCACACTAATCGGAGACGACGACCAGCCGCCGTTGGATCGAGCGTGTATCGACTGGACGGCTCAGATTGCGTCGGACCAGGGAACGATACATGAACCGCGGGCCTCGTGGTGCTGAGTCGGATGGCAGCGACGAATGGGAGTGCGCCGCGTGGAGCTTCGGAGACGCTAAGTTTGCCGTGGCGCTGAGTCAGATAAGTAAGGAAATATGGAATTTATGATTTAATTAAATGCTTGAAAATTAGAAAATCCATATCTTTGTGTACAAAAATCACAAAAATAAAATAAAAATACCCTCTTGCTCAGTGAATCGAGGAGAATAATTCTAAAAAATAATTGAGTTAATTTGATGAGTATTTTATTTTTAATTAATTATTTACTCATTTCAGTATTTTAATTCTCCATTCGCATAGACAATTTATCATGGCATGAAACCATATGGCTTTTAAAGCCTTTGATCTTGGGAACATTCCCTGAATTTTTTAAGGTCAGAGGCTATCTCTATGGCAAGTAATGTATTTTTCAAGTTTATGTCACTGTTTTTGGTATTTTAATTCCATTAATTAGCATATTGCTTAGAAAATTCTAGGAAAATTTAGGGAAGTTTTTCAGGACAAGAGCACCCTAGGAAAATTATGTTTTGAGTTAATTCATTAAGAATAACCCTAATTGGCCTAATTACTCAAAACTAAACTTTAATTAATTAGGGTTAACCACACATCAAAAGAACTTGAAAACAATTCTCCACTGATCTTTAGGATTAGAGGGACCTCACATAAAAATTTAGAATCAATTGGAAATGTTTAACCCCACTAAATGGATTAATTAAGTTACATGAGTAAAATTAAACTTTAAAAATTCAAAAATCCAAAAATACATTTCAAAAATTAACCAAATTGGTTTTGTGGGCTCTCTAATATCAGAGGAGTCTGAGAAAATTAAAATTGAAATTTTTCGAAAATCTTTATTTTCCACCTTACTTTAATATTTTAATAATTAAAAAATAATAAAAATAATAAAAATATTAAAAATCACAAAAATGTCATATTTTGACTCCTAATCACTTAGGAACAAACCAAATATTTTTCCTAAGTATCTTGGTTAAGATATTGAATTTTAATTGCATAAGACAATTTTTAATATTAAAAAATGGATTTTCCAACCTTTTCACTAAATTACTTCTAGTAAATCAAAGAAAAATCATCAAAATATAAAATTTGTTTTTCTTAACTCCTTGAGGTCAGAGGGACTTAATAAAAATACAAATTCCATTTTTCAACTTTAATTTTATTTTATAATTAATTAACATTTCAATACTCAAAATAATTATAATAAATCAAATATAATTAAAAAAATCACCAAAATTGGTCCAACTGGTCCTCTGGTCAGTAGGAACATCTTATAATTTTCCTAAGGACAGAAATCTTACCTTGGTCATGTCGTTGAATTTTCATTGAAAACCCTTATTTTTTCACAAAAATAATTATATAAATTAAATTAAATTCAGAAAAATCATATTTTCCCCTCTAATGTCTTAATTGACATATGAGTGAAGTGACATAAAAATTTTAAGTTCATTTGAGCTTAATTTGATGCGTTATGAAATAAATAAGCCTAAAGGGGCATAAAGGTAATTAAAGGATTTTTACCCTAATTAATATTTAGGCCTAATCAAAGGGAGGATAAAATATCTGATTTTAAAATTTTCATTAGATGATTGAAACCTAGGGAATGAACGGGTAGAAACTCATTAATCATCTTGGAAACATTTAATGTAAATTTTAATTAATTAAACATTTTGAATTTTGGAAGAATAGATTAAAAATCTGGATTATTAAGATTAGGCATATGATTTAAGAAGATATCAATTCTTTAATTTAAAATCCCTAAATGAATCACTTTGATAATATTTAACTTTTAATTAAATTCAAAGTGGTAATTGAAATTAATAATTAAATAATTAAAAGGGAAAATAAACCTTAATTAAATTTAAATTTAAAACATTAAATAACTTGACAATTAAATTGAAATAAAAAGAAAATTAATTTCAAAAATCACTTGAAAACAAATCTAAAACAAATTTGAAACATTAAAGAAAATCAACCTTAAGAAAATTCATAATTAAAAACATAAAAAATCAAATCAATTAAAAAATTAACCTAATATTTCAATTAAATTAAAATTAAATCAATAAAATTTAAATTGAATAATCTAAACACCTCTTTCAACCCAAATTAATCTAATACATTAAGATCATTAAAGATGTAAAGATTTAATTAAATAAAACAACTTGAACACTATTCCAAACTTAAATTTCTTAAAATTTTATAACTAAATTAAATCACCTTAAAAACATTAATTCTAATTTTAAATCGTTAAAATTCTTTAACAAACTGATTTGCCCCCTAAAGGTTTTCATTATTATAACTCTTAAGTAAAGCATCAAGTGAAATGTCACTTTACTCATAGGATAATCAAACATCCTAATTCACTGAGAAAGAAACAAAACTTAACTAAATTCTTGGATAATTAATTCACCTAAACAAAGAAATTCATTTGGACTTGAAATGATCCCATAAATATTGAAAAGATGTTTAGGATTCGTCCTAAGCACTTCCTCAATATGATGAGATATTTTAGAAGAACAATTGAATTTAATTGTTCTTTGATGAATAAAATCATCCTTAACAAAATACAAGAACCTAGACGTCATAGGAAATGACTAGCAATAGGATTAGGAATTTGGTAGACAACCAGAACCTTCCATTAGCTTTACCTAGGTACTTTTTATAAATATTTAAATGTCTTATCATGTGTTTTAAGTGCCGCTTGGAATGACGAGAAGACCCTCCAGGTACGCTTTTATTTTTATGCAATATACTTTATTACAATTTATTTATATGAGCTGCACTTTACTATTCTTGCATGTTAAACAAGATTGCTGCATGAAAACCAAAACTAAATTAAAAGTTACAACACAAGATAAAATTCACCACCACAACATTCAAAAGATAAAATAATTCCAAATTTAATCACAAACAGAACAACAAAACTACAATTGCAATTAAATTAAAACATCTCGTTGGATGATCGGGAATACTTCGGATGATGTAAACTACGTGTTGCTAACGGGATTTCCCATGGTCTAAATGAAAGTGTGGAACTCATTCAGTTGAGTTTAGCAAATTCATCTGGACTAAATGAATCCGATAAAAATAACGGTGTCAGAATGATGGAACCGTGGGATCTTAACCGGTGTTGTTATAATCAACTTTAAGATTCCCCTAATAAAACATTAAAGATATTTAAACTTTAAGACTCTTCTAAACTAAAACACTTTTCTCATCTCCTGATTTTCACTTTCTAAAACTAAACCTCTGCAACGACAAGAAGCTTGGAGCATAGTGAGCAGCACGGCCATCGCAAAACTTGTGTCTAAATCAGCTAAACCTTTCCTAGAATTAAATAACCAAGCCATAGGATTTCGAGGTAGTTTGCCTAGTGCAACATAAATCCTCAACTTTTTGTTAGGCATTTTCATAGTTGTGTTATGCAAATTAATCCCTAACCGATCTTAGGGTTCTGAGGTAGTCATTTGATTTGACATAAACCCTCAAATCTTCGAGGCTATTTGTATGATCATATCATACAAATATAAATCCTAATTAATTAAAATTTGCAGGATTACAACATGAAATAAACTCTCAAATTGAAACCAAGCAATAGATTAGTTTGGGAAGTTTCCAAGACTCTTCTTGGATCCTTAGCTTCTCCTACTTTTCTTCCATAGGATTCCTAAAATAACTGTTCCAAATTTGATCCATTCCCTATTGAAATTTTCAAAATCCAATTGTTTAAAAATCTTAAACTCTGAAATTCTTGAAAGCAAAACCACTGATCATTATCGAGAGTTTTCTTAAATGATTCCCGTCATTTAAGATGTAATTAACTATAGGGGCTTACCCTTATAGAGAACTTTAAGAATCCAGGTAATATAAACCCTGTTTAATTCATTTATATTAAGCAGGGGAACTTGTCGACCTATAAAATTGGTTCACAGACCAAATGGATGTCACAAATTTTTTAGTTTATTTAATCGAGCTCCATCATCAAGCAGTGTCTATTCTTCGAGATAGATACACGGTTTATGGTGTTGTGCTCGTTTATATAAACTATTCGGGAAGTGAGATCGGTTTGATTTCATATCTTAAAATTTTTAAACTTAAAATTATTTTTAAAAATCAAATGTTACTTTCCAAATTATATATATTTAAATTAAATTTAAAAAATAAAATTCGCCGCACAATTTCTGTTTGGCGACCCCTTTTCAAAATACAACACACATAACCTAAAAATATGCTGACAGATCTAATTTTCCTCTTTTCATCATGACCATCCATTTTCATCATACCTGCAAGAAAAACACAAAATACCTTCCCTTAAAGTGAAATATCATTAAAAATATGTATAAAAATGTGCATAAAAATACTATATATTTTATGTGTATCAAAATCCCCCAAACATAAAATGTTACTTGTCCTCAAGTGACAGTTATTCTCATAGAACAATTTAGAATGCAAATTATGTAATGAGTTTCTTAGGAATATAACAAAATTTTGTTCTAGAAATGGAATAGCCCAATTTAGAAAAAATTTAAGTAATTAAAACCAACTTAAAGTTTAGAAAGTTTTTAAGTAAAGGAATATGACAAATATAAGTTTCTATCTAATTCAGAAATATTTGTAGATTCTTCAAAATATATGGTTTAAACATTTATTTTTCTCACTTAAAAATTTTTATTTGAAAAATTATTTTACTTACTATATTATAACCTTAAGTTTTAGATTTTCTCTGAACTTATATCTTAAACTTTAGGTATGAAACCAATTTTTGATTAGGCCCTTAAATCCTCAAGCTTCTCCTCCCTTTTCATATACTATTTTTAATTTTTTTCTTTTTTTTATATGGCAATGATTACTATATCTGGATAGGCCTTTACTGATTTTGAATTCCACCCTTCCATTAAAAAAAAAGGTCAGACATACATCTTTCACTTAAAAATCATAATTATAATATTTGAAAATTACTCTTCAATAAAAAGAAATTTAAGCTTTGAAGAATAAAAGTCAAATCTTCTACTTATCCCAAAATACAAAACTTCTTACTAAAGATAGTTTAACTTTATTTAACACTTCTTCATTAAGAAAATTTTAACTTTAAGTTTTTCATGATTACTATAAATTTTAACTAAATTCTTTTATTCATTTCTATATTCAAAATTTGTTCCCCTAATATAACTTCATGTACATAATTGTTCTCAATCAAAAATAAGATTTATTTTTAAGTATTCTTGAGAATCAAATAAATTTTTAGGTTTTTAAAAATCATTATTTTTTTTTTAAATCCCCCCCCAAACTTTAATTTTTTAATTAAGATAAAACATTTAAGCATAAGAAATGATATATGGGTGAGAAATAAAAACTAACATATCATGTTGCAAGAATTTTTAATATCCTAATATGCAAGTATAACAATTTAAATAACAGGAGTAAAATGAAATCAAATTTAATTTTTTCAAAACAATATATATATATATATATATTTATATAATAAGAAAAGTAAAAATTTTAAAAGACTTCTACAATAGTGGAGGTTTTCGAAGCAAATACACACCAACTAAAATAACACACTCATACAGATAACAAATGATTGTGGAATTTGAAAAAATTTTAAACATATAGTTTCCTAAGTAGAAATTCCTAATAGTGGTTTATAATCTCCGAACAGTTTTTGAATTAAGGTACACACTATTAAAAACTCTGACATAACATACAAATAAAATTATTTACTATTACACACTATCACAAAACAACATATAAATCCACAATAAAACAACAACAATACCTGAATATGCATAACTGATAAATAGTACAACTACAGTCTGCAAACTATCAAGGTTCACATCACAACACAATCATCAAACAAAACACTAGATAAAGTACACAGTAACACAATATAACAACACAATAACTAAAACAAACAACATAGATCTACTCTTCATCCTCATCATCATCATCTTGCTCGTTCCAATCCCTGGATGGCACATAAGGTATGTAGAATGGATGAGGTGGCATCTCAGCACTCTGATCACATCTAATCAGTCTATCTAAATATTGCTAAAAACTCTCCTCATATTCATCATGTTTTATAATATATCTCTCCACACTATCCACCTTACCATCCATATCTTTCATATGCTCTTGAGTAAGACTCGCTTTTTTCAAAATCTTTCTTAATAAACCAGTCTGTGAATCAGTATATGACGAAGCATGTGAAGTAGTAGCATGAGAAGTAGATGCAGCAGAAGCAGAAGCAAAAACAGAAGCAGTAGAAGCCCTACCAAATCCTCCTCTCCAACCAAACTCTGAATGTACAGTGTAAGCACCAACGTTTACACTGGTAATTGGTCTCAATGGCTGAAGTACCTCTTCCCAGGTATCAAACTTCACTCCAGATCTTTCACATATTGAGTGAATCAAGGGAGGAAATCCCATACCTGCAGTCGTGATTGATTTAGCACAGTTTAAAACATAATAAAAAATTATACCTCCAATGTCAATAGGCTTCCCTTGCTGAATACAATTGTTCAACACAGCTCTTTCTCTCGTTACTTCACTAGTATGACTCGAAGGTAACAACTTAGATGAGATAACATAATGCCATGCCTTAGAAATGACATTCAATTTGGAAGCAGGAAAGTTCACTCTTCTATCATTTGTTATTTTCCATAATCCTCTTCCATCAGTCAGAAATTCCATGATCTCATCTAATTCCCCTTCTGAAGGATAATAGTTAGAATAAAAAAAGAATATGTCAGGAGGTAGTCCATAAAAAGTATTGATTTCCCCAACAAAAAAGTTGACCTCATGCCTCCTAACCATCACTTGATTCTCTTCTGCAGCAGGAAAATTTACATAAAATTCTCTAACCACAGAAACAACAGCACCAGCGGAGAAGCAATAGTAATTCTCCCAGTTTCTTCAGCAATCATATCATCAATCACCTGTCCTGGCTTACTAAACACTCGCTCAAAAATCAACTTACGTGACTGTAATGCATCGACGTATCGTTCCTCAGCCCTCATACTAAAAAATTTGTCAAAATCAAACTTCGTCTTTTCTCGTGCACGCTTTGCCTTTGGAGCCAACTCTAAAACTTCACAAAAAATTCACCATAAATTCCAAAATCAAACTAAACTTGCTAAATTATCTTTCAAAAAATATTTTCACTAAATCCAAGCAATTTCTCAAGTTTTTCCTCAAATTTTCACCATGAATAATGATTTTAAGATTTTCCATAATGTAGTCAAAATAGATGGTGAAAATAAAAAATTTTACTTAGGAGTAGTGCTCTTACCTCAAGGAATCCAAATCTAACAATTTTTGTTGAGATCGGCTTTTAAATGATCCACAATATGATGCCCTAGGTTCCTATGGCTTGGTTCCTCTTTCGCGGTAAAATTTTGAAGACGATGGGGTGGTTGAAAATGGCAATGTTCGGGTTTTAAACTTTTGGGAACCAATTTTCGCGAACTGGCGCCTAAGCGCGAACTCTCGGCCCTTAGCCGCGAAGTCTGGCGCTTAAGCGTCGGCATTCTGGCGCTTATCCGCCAATACTCAAATTTTCAAAATTAAGGTATATGCACTAAATCACTTGGTTAATCACCCTTAATTAATCCAAAATAATTATTTCTCCCCACAATTCTTCCAATACTCCAAATCTAAATTTAATAACCATTGATTCCACACAAATTTCACAAAAACACAAACTTATATTAAAACAAACATAACACTTAATACAATACTAGAGTTTCTATCCAAACATAAAGGATGAAATTCTCAAAAAATAAGAGACATTATTCTCAAACTGATAAGTATACATCTCTAGGATGTAACTATCACATCATCAGGCTTAGTTAATGTTTAAATAAAAACACTAAACACACCAAACATGAACTCACAAGAACACTAAACATAACACATAAGAACATTAAACAAACAAAACACTCTTAATTCTATTCTCCATTAGGCGAATATATCTCGGACCACTATTATTCTCATTTGACCCTTCTGGATATAAATTTGATAGAACGAGCGATAATTGTTCATTCTTACATCATCTTCTTCAATCCATTTGTTCTTCACAAACATCGCTTTATCTATTCCTTCGACGTACCTTAAATGATTGAATTGCATCTTGATTTGACATCCCATGTGTTCCAAATGTAAGTTAGTATCATTGATCTTTGCTTCCATTGAAGTCACTCGGGCTTCAATTTTTGCAATCATTTTTGTAATACCCTGAATACTAACAACGAGATATCCATTAAATAACTCTTAAGAACTATCACTAATGAACTTACTTTTGTCAGAATCTTGCTTCTTCTCCATCTCATTCTCCCAGGAAGACATGATGCACTCAAAATTCTCTTCTTAAGACTTCAGAAATGAAAATAGGACTTGGGGAAAATGTTTCTCTTAAGTCAGGTTATTTTTTATAGACTTGGGAAATGTTAGAACAGCCCCAAGATGTTTAGAAACTCCAAAATAACTCCCAAAACTTCTCCCACACGATTTAGGCTTCTAGATCCACATTTTTTACTTTTTTTATAACTGCGGCACCTAAGCATCAACTAGTCAGCGCTTAGCCGCCAGAGCACAATTTAGCACAGGTCTGCTAAGTGTCCAAATTTTCATTCTAACTTCTCTAAATCATCAATTAAGGTCAAATAAACTCTACTTGAGTTTAAAAACTCCAAATTACTATCACTAAAAACATAAAAACAAACTAAACAAAGCAAACAAAACACACTAAACAAACATAAAGTAAAGCACACCGATAAATATGGGTTGCGTCCCACAAGTGCTTGTTTTAATGTCTTCAGCCTGACATACCCATAACTCATTCTAAGTGACCCAACATCAAATTCTCATCAGATTTAGATTTATTGACTAAAAAATATGGTTTTAGTATATGTCCGTTAACTTTAAATATTTTTCCAGTCTTAGGATCTTGAATATCTACAGCTCCATAAGAATAAACATATATCACAATAAATGGACCCATCCACCTGGACTTAAGTTTTCTAGAAAATATTCTCAATCTATCATTATACAAAGAAAACTTGTTGTCCCGGTACAAGATCTTTGGTAAGAATCTTCCGATCATGCCATAACTTCATCTTTTCCTTATAAATCTTAGCATTTTCATAAGATTCATTACTTATTTCTTCAAGCTCATTCAATTGCAATAATCTCTTTGTAGCAGCATCTTTCAAATTAAAATTAAACTTTTTAAAAGCCTAATATGCTTTATGCTCAAGTTCAAAAGGTAAATGACAAGCTTTTCCAAAAATCAACCTATATAGGGACATTCCTATAGATGTTCTGTAAGCAGTCCTATAGGCCCACAAAGCATAATCCAATTTAATTGACCAATCCTTTCTATTTGGATTAACAGTTTTTTCCAATATTCTTTTAATTTCATGATTGGATAATTCAACCAAATCACTTGTCTACGGATGATAAGCAGTAGCAATGCGATGATTAATATGATATTTCATTGCTAACTTCCCAATAATCACATTTCTAAAATGACTTCCCCCATCAGTTATGATTACTCTTGGTATTCCAAATCTGCAAAATATATTCTTTTCTAAAAACTTTGCAACACATTGAGCATCACTTTGAGGTAAAGCAATAGCTTCAATCTATTTGGAAACATAGTCTACTGCTATCAAAATATAAACATTTCCGAAAGATGGTGTAAATGGTCCCATAAAATCTAGTCCCCAAACATCAAATATTTCAACTTCCAACATATAATTGAGGGGCATCTCATTCTTCTAGAAATATTGCCTACACGCTGACATCTATCACAATTTTTAATATAAACATTCACATCCTTAAAAATTGTAGGCCAATAAAATCCTTATTGTAATATTTTATTTGCAGTTTTATCACTTCCAAAATGTACACATCTTCGAATTTTAAGGTCATTTCCTTGTTTATTTAAAAATGGCTCATCCCAAAAATAAGTCTTTGCATTAGACAAAAATTTCTTCTCTTCCTGATATGTCAAACCATAAGGTATAATATTGCTAACAATAAAGTTTACTATGTCTGCATACCACGGAACATGCCATTCTTTAACAAAGGAACAGTTTTTCATCAGGAAAATGTTCATTAATTTATTCAATATCACGGAGAGATTTTTCAATTTCAAGCTCCGGATAAATGATCGGCAATTTGATTATCGAACCCTTCCTATCTACTATCTCAAAATCAAATTCTTGCAAAATAAGAATCCATCTTATTAGTCTCAGTTTTTCATCATTTTTCTTCATTAAGTATTTAATAGCAGAATGATCAGTATGCACAACACATTTAGTTCCAATTAAATATGATCGAAATTTATCAAAGGAAAATACTATAGCTAATAATTCTTTCTCAGTAGTGGTATAATTAATTTGAGCTTCATAAGAGTTTTACTAGCATAATAAATTACTTTGAAAATTTTATCATATTTTTGACACAGAACAGCACCAATAGCATAATCACTAGCATCACACATTAATTCAAAAGTTTTTCCCCAATTTGGTGAAATTATTATAGGTGCAGTGATTAATTTTTCTTTTAATGTTTCAAAGGCTTAAGGGCAGTCATCATCAAAATTAAAAATTGCATCCTTTTCTAGTAAACGACATAAAGGTTTTGTAATCTTTGAAAAGTCTTTGATGTAACGCCTGTAATATCCAAAGATGTCCTAAAAAACTTCTAATTCCCCTTACATTGGTTGGGCAAGGTAAATTAGATATAACTTGATTTTTTTCAGGATCTACCTCCAAACCTTTTTCTGAAATCCGATGTCCCAAAACAATTCATCTTGCTACCACAAATTGGCATTTTTCCCAATTAAGGACCAAATTAGTTTCTTCACAGAGTTTTAGAACTTTAGATAGATGTTCTAAACATGATTCAAATGAAATCCCAAACACTGAAAAGTCATCCATAAAAACTTCAATCCCTTTTTCAATTAAATCACAAAAAATAGCCATCATACATCTCTGAAATGTAGCAGGGGCATTACATAAACCAAAAGGCATTCTTCTAAAAGCAAACGTACCAAAAAGGACCAGCAAACGTATTTTTCTCTTGATCCTCAGGAGCAATTTAAATTTGGTGGTAACCAGTATGTCCATCTAGAAAACAAAAGTATTTATGCCCAGCCAGTCTATCCAACATTTGATCTAAAAAAGAGAGTGGAAAATGATCTTTCCTTGTAGCAAGGTTTAATTTTCTATAATCAATGCATATTCGCCACCCTGTAACTTGTCTTGTTGGTATCATTTCATTCTTTTCATTAACAGTCGCAGTTACTCCTTCTTTCTTAGGAATACAGTGAATAGGACTAACACATGCACAATTTGAAATAGGGTAGATAATTCCACCATCCAACCATTTTAAAATTTCTTTCTTAACAACATCTTTCATAATAGGATTTAATCTCCTTTGGGGATTATCCCACGGTTTGCAATTATCTTCCTTAAGAATTTTGTGCATACAAATTGAAGGAGTGATTCCTTTAATATCAGCAATTGTCCATCCAATGGCTTTCTTGTGCTTCTTCAAAATTTCAAGCAAACTCTCTTTTTCTTTTTCAGTTAATTGAGAGGAAATTATAACAGGCAAGGTTGAGGATTCACCTTGAAAAACATACTTCAAATGATCATGAAGCATTTTTAACTCAAGTTCAGGAGGTTTTTCAATTGATGGACCATAAGATTTATCTTTTTCAGTCATATCCAACAATTCAAAACTTTCATGAACAAACTTTAAATCTTCATCTTGAAAATCTTCAGAATCAAATAACTCCTCTTCTTGCTTACAATCAAATTCTTCTCTTTCAGCTTTGTCTTCATAAGTTGATTTGAAATGACATTCACTTAAATATTCAATAACATCCATCCTATAACACTCATCTTCTTTACCTCTAGCAGGATATTTTATTGATTTTGAAATATTAAATGTAACAGGCTGATCATTAACCCTCATCGTTAATTCCCCTTTTTGAACATCTATCATGGCTCTACCTGTAGCTATAAAAGGTCTCCCCAAAATTATGGGTATCTCTTTATCTTCCTCCATATCTAGCACAACGAAATCCACAAGAAAAATAAATTTATCCACTTTTACCGAAACATCTTCTATAACTCCTTTAGGATATGTGATCGAACGATCTGGCAATTGCTAAGTTACAGTAGTTGGGGTTATTTCTCCTAGTCCCTATCTTTTGAATATTGATAGAGGCATAAGGTTAATGCCTGTACCCAAATCACATAAAGCTTTTCCACAGAATCTTTCTTCGATTGCACATGGAATTGTGAAATGTCGGCATATTTTTATGTCGTGTGTTTTGTTTTGAAAAGGGGTCGCCTAACAGAAGTTGTCGGCGAATTTTTAATTTAGTTTAAATAAATAATTTGAAAAGTAGTATTTGATTTTGAAAATAATTTTAAGTTTGAAAAATTTTAAGATATGAAATCAAACCGATCTCACATCCCAAACAGTTTATATAAACGAATACCACACCACAAACCGTGTATCTATCCCTAAGGATAGACACATCGCTTGATGGTGGGGCTCGATTAAATAAACTAGAAGATTTGTGACATCCGTTTGGTCCGCGAACCAATTTTATAAGCCGACAAGTTCCCCCGCTTAATATAAATGAATTAAGCAGGGTTTATATTACTTGGGTTTTTAAAGTTCCCTATAAGGGCAAGCCCCTATAGTTAATTACATCTTAAATGACGGGAATCATTTAAGAAAACTCTCGATAATGATCAGTGGTTTTGCTCTCAAGAATTTCAAAGTTTAAGATTTTCAAACAATTGGATTTTGGAAATTTCAAAAGGGAATAGCTCAAATTTAGAACAGTTTATTTTAGGAGTCCAAAGGAAGAGGACTAGGGGAAGTTGAGGATCCAAGAGGAATCTTGATAACTTCCCTACTATCCTATTGTTGGGCTTTGATTTTGGGGTTTGGGCTCATTTGGGTTAGGTTTGGGTTTAGGTCAAAATTGGGCCTTTTGGTTTTGGGTTGAATTTGAGTGGGGTTTGGGTCTAAATTTTGGGCAAATCATGTTAGTTTTTTGTTTGTGGGAATGTTAAGGAAGATTTAGAAAAGATTTGGGGTTAATTGGAGTTGAATTGGGTGAGTTTGGGTTAGGTTTAGGTCATGGGTCCAAATTGGGCTTTAAGGCCAAAAGTGAGATTGGATTCAAATGTCAATCAAATTGGGCTTGAATTTGGTCTAGATTGGTATTGGGATATTGATTTGAAGTTTAGAATTGAATTGGACCAAAATTGGGGTCAATTGGGTAGGTTTGGTTTGACATTGGTTTCACTTAGGGTTAAAAATGGGTCAAATTGGGGGTTTTGACAAAAGTAGGATAAATGGACAAAATTGGCCCATGGTGTAGTTGGACAAAATGAAATTGGGAATATTTGGGATTTTCTGGAATTTTTTGGGAATTTTCTGAATTTTTGGATTTTTAGGCCAAGAGGGGTATTTTGGGTATTTGGAGGGTATTGGGAGGTTTTCTTGGAATTTTTGGTATTTTTGGGTATGGATGATCAGTTTAAGTGATGTGGAGATGTTTGGCACTGATTTTGAGGAATTTTGGGTAATTTAGGTGATTTTGAAAATTTTGGGTAATTTCAAGGGTTTTGGGTAGGTTTAGTAGGTGTAGGGTCCCGGGGGTCAAAAATTGAAAATTTGGGAAATTGAAGATTGGGTGAATTTAAGTGGAAAGAAATCATTTTGATTGAGCCATGAAGCCATATCAAGCCCATATGAGCCATGAAGCCATATCAAGCCCATATGAGCCATGAAAGGACTCACTTGAGGCATTCACTATGTTGTTCCTAACCCTCTTAGCCAAGGGCTTAGGGGTTAAGGACCATCCATGTGAATCACCTACATGAGTCAGGAGGTCAAGTTAGGTATGGGTGTGGGTTTTAGGAGGTATGTGGAAGTGTAGTGTGTAGGTGTAGTGTATAAGTGTAGTGTGTGTAAGTCAGCCCCTTCACTGCACTCGAGCCACCTGTGGCAATCCTAAGGCCAAAGAGTCCTATAGGAACTCATCCTTTAAACTTCCACATTTGATTTCAACCCTCTAGGTGATTAGGGGTCTACAATCAAGTTTGTGGAGTTTGCAGGGAGTTAAGAAGTGGTTTGAAATTCTAGAAGGTGGGTCCCAATTCTAGTCCTCTAAGATAGTCAAAGGAAAAGCCTAAGGCTAGATCCTAAGTACTAAAGAGAAGAAGAGAAGACCTCATCAAAAATGAGGTCAACAAATGGACCCCAATAGGTGTGGTGAGCCGACGGAGCACACCGCGTGTATTGGTGTTGACCGAAGTGATCAACAAAACCAACACGGATGTCCCAGCCATGAACTTAGGACGAAGTAGAGGAGTTTCCGCTGGGGAGTAGCAAGTATATCTCTGAAACCAGAGATTCCAAAACTCTCGCTGGGGAAAGGAAAAGGAGGTGAATCCCAAATCACATGACCTGGGGGAAATTCGATTTAGATTTTATTTTGTTTCAATTTAAGTTTCGATGTGTGAGCTTAGATTTTAGTTTGGAGTTTAAATTTAGATTGAAGTTTGTGTCAAAATTAATTTGAGGGATTTGATTTGAAATGAGAATTGGAATTCTGAGGTTTTAGATGTAACATTTCCAACCTCGAAAGAAAATTGAATCGATTAGATCGAATCGTTGCAATGAGAATAGATCTCAGAGTAATGCGGTATTGGACGCAAAATCCTTAACCTCAAGAGTTTGATTTTGATGTATTTCATTGCGATAGGGAAATGATCCCAAAGCAATGCAGTCTTGGATGTAAAATCCTCGACCCCGGGAATTTGATTTGATGTATTTCAGTGCAATAGGGAAAGAATCCTAAAGCAGTGCAGTCTTGGATGTAAAATCCTGGACCCAAAAGTTTGAATTTGATGTATTTCGAAGTGCAATAGGAAAGAATCCTAAAGCGAAGTGCGGTCTTGGATGTAAAATCTTCGACCCAAAAGTTTGAATTTGATGTATTTCAAAGTGCAATAGGAAAAGAATCCTAGCAAAGGCAGTCTTGGATGTAAAATCCTCGACCCAAAAGTTTGAATTTGATGTATTTCAAGGCAATAGGAAAAGAATCCTAAAGCAGTGCGATCTTGGATGTAAAATCCTCGACCCAAAAGATTGAATTTGATGTATTTCAAGTGCAATAGGAAAGAATCCTAGCAAAGTGCAGTCTTGGATGTAAAATCCTCGACCCAAAAGTTTGAATTTGATGTACTTCAGATGCAATAGGAAAGAATCCTAAAGCGATGCGGTCTTGGATGTAAAATCCTCGACCCAAAAGGTTGAATTTGATGTATTTCAAGTGCAATAGGAAAAGAATCCTAGAAAGGTGCAGCTTGGATGTAAAATCCTCGACCCAAAAGATTGAATTTGATGTATTTCAGAGGCAATAGGAAAGAATCCTAAAGCGAAGCGGTACTTGGATGTAAAATCCTCGACCCAAAAGGTTGAATTTGATGTATTTCAGAGTGCAATAGGAAAAGAATCCTAAAGCAATGCGTATCTTGGATGTAAAATCCTCGACCCAAAAGATTGAATTTGATGTATTTCAAAGGCAATAGGAAAGAATCCTAAAGCAGATGCGTCTTGGATGTAAAATCCTCGACCCAAAAGTTTGAATTTGATGTACTTCAAGTGCAATAGGAAAGAATCCTAAAGCATACGGTACTTGGATGTAAAATCCTCGACCCAAAAGGTCGAATTTGATGTATTTCAAGGCAACAGGAAAAGAATCCTAGCAGAAGTGCAGTCTGGATGTAAAATCCTCGACCCAAAAGATTGAATTTGATGTATTTCAAGTGCAATAGGAAAGAATCCTAAAGCAATGCGAGTCTTAGATGTAAAATCCTCGACCCAAAAGGTTGAATTTGATGTATTTCGAGTGCAATAGGAAAAGAATCCTAAAGTAGTGCAGTCTTGGATGTAAAATCCTCGACCCAAAAGATTGAATCTGATGTATTTCAGTGCAATAGGAAAGAATCCTAAAGCAGTAGGTCTTGGATGTAAAATCCTCAACCCAAAAGTTTGAATCTGATGGATATTTGATTCGAGATCTGGAAGAAATTGAATTTGAATTTGATTGAGATTTGAAATCTAAAAAGATTGAATTTGAGATTTGGCAGAATAAGTTTGAACTCGATTGAAATTTGATTTAAGATTTGATTTGAAATTTGGAAGATCAAACTTGAAATTTGATCGGGAGTGGATTTGAAATTTGATTGAGAATTTGATTTCAGATTTGAAAAGATCAAATTTGAAATTTGATCGAGAGTGGATTTGGAATTTGGAAGGATTGAATTTGAAATTTGTGTTGATTTCATTTATCTTTTAATGGTTCAAATTTTATTTTATCGTTTATTTAATGTTCATGTGAATTTGGTGTTTGTCATTTTTTAAGGTTTTTTTTTTTAGGAAAGTTTTCTTTTGTTTCTTTTTTTTTATTTCTTTTCTGTTCTTTGTTCGAAGTTCATTTAACTTTAATGGCGTTTCCCAATCAATTTGCACAAAAGAGGTGAAGGCCAAAAATGTGACATGGTCACTTTCATTCCAATCATGTTGAAAATACTTCATACAACTCGATCTGGAATATATTTCATACAATCCATGTAGACTCAAAACGGACTGTGTATGATTTTTGTTGATCCATCAAAAGAAACATCTATAAAAAATCCATGTCTGAATAATGGGGTACATGATCAATAACATCACCTTCCAAGCCATCCTTGGCAAGGATGCCGGCTGGATGTACGTTGGAGGTGTGATATTTCCCATGTAACTCACGGACTCGTAAGGCCGGAGGTTCTCTAGCTCCGGGTCCGGTTGGAAATGGTAAGGTATCTTGCCGTCGTCCATTCTCCCGAAAGTAACCGAGATCCGCTCCACCGGCACTCCCGGTATGCAATGCTTTGCGATATCCGCTCCGTTACCCCGCAAGATCATGACGGAACCCACCGGTAAAGGTATCTTTACTGGTCCTCGGAACTCACTCGGGCCTGCTATCCGGAGATCAGATCCGAACATGATGTCACATTCGTTCAAGAAAGAGACTGTGCAGAAAGGTCTGACGAAGTCGTGGTGGTCTATATGTGGGGGTATGCAGTCACCCTGTTTGTAAATGTTGATGATGCAACTATTGGGTATGCAATCCGCCGGCGTACCCTCCATGTTATTAATCTCTTTACCATTCTCTTGATGACTAATGGCATCGGATCTACTCGCCCATGACGGAGTATCCCCGGTGGGTTTCCCTTTCGTCTTCAACGAAAGTTGTAGCAAGCATCCGCATTGTATTGTGATTCTTCCTTTCCCCGGCATCCATCTCCGGGGTTCTGAGTATGTGTTTTCCCTCAGGCGGCCTGCTCGGCCCATTCTTTTCAAATCCCGGATACAATCCACGATTTGCTGTTGTTCATACTCTGAGAATACGTCGGTGTGTAGCTCGAGGCCCTCTAGTATGTTGATTTTTCTTCCTTTAATTCTCTCGAAGTATTCGAAAGTTTTCTTTTCAACATTTTGCATCCTCTCCAGCTCGTATTCCGGAATGATCTGCAGATGGCGAGGCCTTGTGACATATTGTGGGATATATGGTTCAATCCCTTCACGTTCCCCTCGCATACCTCGGCTCCTCGTGGATGATGCTCGTCGGGACATCCCCCGGGTTGCTTCGCAACAAGGTCATGCATTACCGGTGGTTCTATCCGGTGGCGTGGTAGCCTTCTTTCTTCGATCTTCCGGAGATTTCCACGGTTCTTTCGTTATCCTAGGAGCCGGCCTCCTTTCTTCAGGTTCCTGGTGAACCGGTGTCCTTGAAATGTGTGTGCCGGCATTAGCAATCGTCTCGTCGCGCTGGTCCGCAGCTAGTTTTGTTAACATCTTACGGATACGGTGATTCTTATTTCTTCGTTGCGTGGCTGTGAGAGTAGCCCTTCGAACTTCATGAGTCTCTGTGGGCGCGGCGCTGACAAGTCTGCCCTCCGCTGTAGCGACTACGGACTTCTTTTTCTTATCTTCTTCGGTGTTTGCTTTTCTTTTCTTGTTGTTGGATTGGTGGCTTGGGCCACCCACTTTCATCACTCGTTCGCTGTGGTAGTTCTTCTCGGTTAACCGGGACCCAGCCACTTTCCTCGTATCGTAGGCTCCGCCGGTGCGAAATCCGAGTCAATCTCGATTATTGCTCCATCTTTCACCCTCTTTTCATCGAGTGCAAGGCTTACGCCATTCTTAAAGTTCAGGACCAACCGCCCGTTCGACATTTCCCTGCGAAAAGACAAGGAAAAGGATCAGGGGCTGTACTAAGAACAAGAACATTAAGAAAATGTTTATTTAAAGATACATTTTTTTTATTTATATATATATATTTTTTAAAATTTAACAGGAATGAAGTAGGATAAGATCAGGAAAGAGATTTTGATTTGGAAAGGAAAACAAGGAAAACTTTATTATCATGATTTTATTTATTTTAGCACATTTTATTTTTGGGTTCGGACCCAATCATAAGTAATTACTTTGCCCGTGTTTCTTAGGGATGAAGAATTCATTCCTTCAGAACATTAGGTAGCGTAATACTTTTTCAAGTATCGTCCGTTGATCGGAAGCATATGTCGTTCTCCTTGGCAATTCACTAGGCCGGTAGGAACCTCCCGAGTATACTCGCTTCAACAACAAATGGTCCTTCCCAAGTGGGTTCGAATTTTCCTCCTATCTTGCGGTGTGCAAGAATAGGTCTCTTGAGAACGAGAACTAAGTCACCTACTTTGAAGGTTCTTGGGCGGACCAGTTTGTCATGGGCTTGAACCATCTTAGCTTGGTATAGTTCTAAATCTCGTTGCGCCGCAAGTCTTTTCCCTTCCGGGCTTTCTAATTCTTCAAGTCGTAATTTGGCGTTCTCTTCGTCGTGATCTTGTTTGCAACTCGCAATTCGAGTGAAGGAAGTTGAACCTCTAAAGGTAACATCGCTTCGGACCCATACACCGGAGCGTAAGGTGTAGCTTGAGTAGGACTTCGAAGGTTGTCCGGTAGGCCCATAAGGCTTCTAACAATTTCTCGTGCCAATTTCTCTTATTATCGTCCAAGGTTTTCTTTAAAATTTGAACGAGAGTTTTATTAAAAGCCTCGGCGAGACCGTTTGCTCTTGGGTAGTAAATTGTCGAGTATCGCCGGTCGATTCCGTGTCTCCCGACAAAATTGTTGATTTGTGTGCTTCGAATGCCGACCCATTATCCGAGATGATCTCGCGCGGCACTCCGAAACGGTAGACAACTTGGTTCTTGAAAAACCGTAGCACGTGGTGTGCTTTCACTTCTCTAAGTGGAACCGCCTCGCCCACTTGGAAAAGTAATCTGTAGCCGCAAGAATGAAACGATGTCCTTTCGAAGATGGTGGTTCTATTGGACCCACTATATCTGTGCCCCAACATTCAAATGGCCACGACGCAATTGTCGGGTGCAGCACATTTGGAGGTTGATGTAGAACCACTCCGTGCACTTGGCATTGATGACAGCTCTTGGCGATTTTCATGCAGTCGGTCATCATCGAGGGCCAGTAGTACCCTAGTCTTTTAATTTTCATTTTCATCTTCGGACCCGACTGGTGAGCGCCACGGAGTCCCGAATGCACCTCTTTAACGATTTCACGGGCCTCGGACCCGCTTAAGCACCTTAGCCACATTTGATCAAAAGACCTTCCGTATAATGTATTGTTTATTAATGCGTAGGACGGAGTTCTTTTCTTGATCCGATGGGCTAGCGACCTATCGTCTCGGTAGCTTTCCTGTTTGCGGGTAGTTCATCAATGGCCGTCGCCAATCTTCCGTGTTTTCCGTCATCGCTGCAACTGATTCTTTTTCTTTTCTCGATTTGTGTATTGTGTTTATGTCGAGTTGTGATAGGACTCGACGTCCAGTGAACCGACACTTCCACCGATTCATCTTGCAAACAGGCAAATTCTTTTGCGAGACGGGCTAAAGCATCTGCTAAAGCATTTTCTTTTCTGGGAATTTTGTAGATCGTTGCATTTGGAATCTATTCCAACAACTGTATGGCGTACTGGAAGTATTGTTCGAGTCTTGGCTTTAAAATTTTGTATTGTCCGACGATCTGCTGAATGATTAACTGCGAATCCCCGTAGATGTTGATGTCTGTTATCCCCATTTGAATAGCTAATTCCAGTCCGTTATGAGGGCTTCGTATTCGCTTCATTGTTTGTACACGGTTCCGTCAAGTGGTAGGAGTATCTTAACATCCCCCGCTCCGGTGTTATAAAGATTAGCCCGATTCCCGCCTTACCGGGCACTATCACTTGCGATTCTTCGTCTTTGTGTGCTTGAAGATGCTCCGTCGAAATATAATTCCCAACGTCGATCATCGTGGTCTTCTAGGTTCATTATTTGTTCATCCGGCAAATCGTCATCGAGAGGAGATTCTCGCCGGCAAAGGGTGCGCTGCGAGGAAGTCCGCTAAGACTTGTCCCTTTACGGCACGAAGAGGCACGAAAGTTATATCGAATTGCAATAATATCATCGACCATCCGGCAAGTCCGCCGGAAAGTGTTGGACGAGTCATCAAGTATTGCAAAGGATTAAACTTCGAGATTAGGTTGACCTTATAAGAAAGCATGTAGTGCCTGAGCTTTTGAGCGGCGAAGATCAGGGCCAAACAATGCTTTTCAATTGCGGGATACCTTACTTCCGTCGGGAGTAAACGACGGCTTAAGTAGTAAAGAACATTTTCTTTACCCTCATCATTGACCTAGAGCTAACGTGGCTCCGAGAGAGTCGTCTAAAGCCGCGGTGTAAAGTATCGCCGGTCTACCCGAGATCGGGGTCGCTAAGACAGGAGGTGTCATTAAATATTGTTTAATGTCCTCGAAGGCCTTCCGGCATTTCTCTTCCCAAATAAATTTGGCGTCCTTTTTAACTAGTGCCGAGAAAGGCTGACACCTACCTGACAAGTTTGAGATAAAGCGTCGAAGATATGCCAGCTTCCCTTGAAAAGATCGTAGTTGTTTCAAGGTTTTGGGAGGCGGCATTTCTAAGATAGCTTTAATCTTTTCCGTATCGATTTCAATTCCACGATGTCGGACAACGAATCCTAAGAATTTCCCGGAGGTGACACCGAAGGCGCATTTTAAGGGATTCATCTTAAGGTTAAATTGTCTTAATCGTTCGAAAACAATTCTCAAATCATACGAGTAGTTTTCCTTTACTTTGCTTTTGATGACCACATCGTCCACGTAGCATTCGACTTGATTGTGGATGAGATCATCAAAAATTCTTGTCATTGCTCTTTGGTAGGTTGCTCCTGCGTTCTTCGATCCGAATGGCATTATCGTGTAGCAAAATACTCCGATCGGCGTTCGAATGCCGTAAGCTTTTCATCTTCTGGAGCCATTTTTATCTGGTTGTATCCTGAAGATCCATCCATGAATGAGAATATTTCATGTGTCGAAGCAATGTCGATCATTAATTCTAGGATCGGTAGAGAGAATTCATCCTTTGGACATGCCTTGTTTAAATCTCTGAAGTCTACACAAATTCTGATTTGACCATTCTTCTTTCTGACTGGCACTACATTGGCTAGCCAAGTCGGGTATTGTTCTTCACGGAGCTAATCCTGGCATTTCATCGTAGTTCCAAGCAAAACAGTCCTTAAATTCCATTAATAATTTGATTATTTCTTCGGAGTCTTCTTTGTTGAGTAAGGAGCTAACAAAGGTAGGTCTAGGCTCTTCGCTAGTACCTAAGTTAACTTCCATCAACTCATCTATTGTAGATTTGATCTCTTCTTCAAATTCTGGTGGAGCGTCTCCAATTTGTAAATCTTCGAGTTCGTCCGTAGTTTCCATGCGGTTTTCATTGGACTTGCAAGTGACAACCAAGCAAAATTCGGTATCGTCAACCGATCCTACCGTGCCGAATCCGAGTCCATGCTTTGAATCGGGAGGACGACCGGAGTTATTCCATAACTTTTCAAAATGTTGTGATTGGCCTTTTGTCCATTGTCGAGGTAAGAAACCACGTTGAATTAAATTTTGAACACAGGGAGAGTACCACTCAAAAGGTAATTCCATTAATTCGATGAAGTGACATCTTCGAATTGTACATTATTTTCGTTTTGGAGGAAGAAGCACCACGGTAGAATTTGATTGGCCTTGCACCGTCGTTACGTACCTCTTTGACCACCATACCCTCGATCTTGTCAGAATGAATCGGGATTAGGGTCATAGTATGTACGTAGTGGTTAATCTTCTCGTACATCGATTTGTATTCTTCGTTCTTTTCATCTTCGAGGGAGATTTTGAATTGCGGCTTCTTCTGACTTATTGTTGCTGCTTCTTGCTTGATTTCTTTTTCTTCTTCAGAACTATCATCCCAATCGACATTGATGGCTGGTTTCCTCTGTCCAATTGTCCTAGTGTCTCTACCACGACCTCGTCCCCGGCCTCGACCTCGGATGCGAGTTGTGGAGAAACCTTCACCATCTCGCCGGAAGGGAGTGGTGAGTGATCGTTGGACTAGAACTTCGGGTTCTTCGTTGTCTCGAACTTTCTTTGCTTCATTTGTTACGGTATCTCTGGAGAAGATTGTTTTCTTCGGCGGTGCATAATAAGCTGCATCTTTATGGATTCCAATCTCATGTACAGAGAATGGTTGCAAGTCACCTTTGATGCACTGTTCCCCTCCATCGTAGTATTTGATGCACTGGTGCAGAGATGATGGTACCATCCTGTTTTCATGTATCCATGGTCGGCCCAGTAGAGCGTTGAACGACGTTTCGAATCGATTATGTGAAATTTTGCGGTTGTCTTTGCTAAGTCACCGGTCTTCATCGATAGCGTTATTGACCCGAGGGCTCTTTCTCCTTTCCGGTTGAATCCTCTTAATAACATTTTGTCCGCTTCGAGCTCGCGAGCATCAATTTCCAAGTATGCTAGTGTTCGAAGACTCATTATATTGATTGATGCTCCTGGATCCACCAATACTGCGGAGAGCGTAAACTTCCCAATTGTAATCGAAATGTACAACGGTCGGTTGTGATCTCGTCGTCCCAAGTAGTAGGTCACCGTCCGTGAAGGTAACGCCTCGTCGTTCCTTTAACGAGCAAACCTCATCTAAGGAATCTCCCGGCCATTTGAGCTAAGCAAATTTCCGGATCAAGTAAGGCTTTGATCGGAGCTTCTCTCATCTCCTTTCGATAAGATGAGAGCATCGTAAATGCTCGGCTTAGCCGGTAGTTTCCTAAGATGGGCTAGCACGTTGTAGTCCACTTTGTTCTCATGTGTCTCGGCTTCTTCTCGAACGGGTATTTCTTCTGCTGGGGTTGATTCTTCTTGAACAACCACCGCTTTCCTTTGTCTTTTGGACCCATTCTTGGAGGTAGAACTTTTCCACTTCTCAAGTTGACTTCGTAATTTCTTCCGAATCTAGTGTTGAACTTGTCGCTGTCTCCTCCCCGAATCGGAATGACTCGGCTCTTCCGGATTATCTTCAAAATCCGAAGGCTCTAACTCTATCGTAACCGGAGCTCCTCGAAACCGACGGATAGATCCGTTGCTTGTTGAACTCTCGTAGCCTCCTCGATGGATGCCTTCTTTGTCATTCGATCGTCGAGATCTTGTATGATTTGAGAATTGTTGTTGGCATCGAAGTCGATATCCGGATTGTCGCTAGTTACGTAATCGTTAGAAACGATCGAAAACGTAGCCAACGCCATCACCCTTATCATTATATGATCCCACCGAAGTGAGCAGATAATCATATAAAATCAGAGGTTCGAGGGATTTCTCCCCCGAATCGGAAATAACTATCCTAGGATAAGCAGCCCCTAGTCTAGCCTTAGGAATCTCAGTCCCCTCTTCTTCGTTAATCTTCTTCTTCTCTTCGATTGTCTTCTATCGAGGTGGTTCTTCTATCGCAAGTGATAGTACCGGCTTAACAGGTCTCGAACTCTGAATTGAAGCTCGCACCGAAGTGGTTCGAATGTTGTCTAAAATCTTCTTCGAAGACCTCGTCCAGGCGGTAGTCCATCCATCGTCGGTTGCATAGGGATCTATCGGGATGACGGGATCAATTGAGATAACATTGACGGAACCTCCTTTCTGGGGTTCCTTCATGTACTCCTTCGGGATTGTTATATTTCCTTTCCGAAGGTTGTCGTTGAGCCAACTTTTAAAGGTAATGCAATCTTCTATCTTGTGCCCAAGCATCCGGTGGTAGGGGCAAAAGTTGGGATCACCTTTCTTGTTGACTTCCTCCGGTCTTTTAGGTTCGGCACTGAAATCTGGAGTTTTCATTAGGCTACGGAACATCTTCGCATCGTCTTCATTTTTGAACGGATATTCTCTCGCTCGAAGCTCCCTTAATGTACGTTGCGGACGGGACGGTTGCTCATACTCGCGGAGACGACCGATGGCCGGATCGGGGTTGCCTGGTACTCGTTGTGGTTGCCGCGGCCGTTCGGTGGTATTTGCATCGGTTGCTTGCCTTTGTCAACTGCTACAACGATCCCGGATTTCTTTTCGAAGGTCTTCAACGGCTTCTGCTTGTCCGTCTTGTCGGCAAAACTTAATTGCTTCACCTCTTCTTGCAAGCTTCCGGCCTTGCTTAACAACTTCTCAAAAGTCTTAATAGTGAATCCTTTGAGGAGAAGTGCTATCGGGCCCCGAATGCTTTTAAGCAAGATGCCGATCGCATGTTGTTCTTGCAGTTGTGGTTCACACTTCATGCTTAAATTTCTCCATCGAAGTATGTAATCCACTAAAGTTTCATTCGGCCTTTGTTTCTCTACCACTAAATCACCTATAGTGATGTGGTGCTTGAGCTCCGGCAAATCGCTTGATGAAGAGGCTCTCTAGCTCCGAGAATGTCTTCACCGAACCATTGGGTAAATCCGCATACCGGCCGAAGGCGATTCTCGACGTACTATCGACGAACCGTCGGAAGAGTAACGCATCGCTCCCGCCGGCATTGCAACAACCGGCACGAAAGTGTGCAACATGCTTGTCGGGGGTTCCCGGTTCCGTCGAAGGTCTTAAACGCAGGTGGTACGAAGCCTTTCGGGTATTGGACGGCGTCGAATTCTTCCGGGTAAGGTCTACCCGTCCGAATAGATGTCCCGTTCTTCGATTGTGCTAGGGCTTCTCGCACTCGCCGTTCTACCAAGTTTTTGATATCCTTTTCGGGGATCATACTTTGCGCTCGTATCCTTTTCGACTGGTCATCCCCATTGACGGATGTAATCTCCTTTCCTCCGTCTACAATGTGAATGACCTCTGGGGGTGTCTCTCTATGTGGTTGTACTTGACTCTGGAGAGTGGCCAGGGCTACGGCCATCTCTTCCATCCTCTTCGCCATTTGAGCGATCGTGTCGTCTTTTTCCTGAAGCTGTCTTTTCATCAGTTCCGGCTCCTCTCTTTCTGCGGCTGCAGGAGCACCTTGAGAAGCTGATGAAGCTCGTGTCTCAACCATATTGATTTCTGCATATTCGTTGTCCATGAATTCCGATGAGTCGATCTCATCCCCGAACTTTTCTTCTCTTTCTTTTGCCAATCGTCGGATGTCGGTTATCAACTTTTCCATGGCATCTTCTAGCGGAGCTTTCTGTGTGTCTTTGCGGTTGTCATGCGATAGCTGTCGGGTCCCTTTTTCACGAGTCCCCTTTATCGCAGTAGCGCTTTCTTTAGATTCCAGCCTTCTGGCGAGACTTTCTATTTCGGGCTGCTGTTTCAATCTCAACTGCCCAGTAGTGGGACGCCACACCATCCTTCTAGCAGCAGAAGGTCTAGGACCGGATGGTCCGTCGGCCAAATGTCGGAAGGTGGTATCCTCCCTAATCCGTAATCCCGAGACTACGACGGGCGGGCTAGCCTTCATTCTCTTGCTTGGCTTTTACGTCATGACGGCGGGCTCTACTCGGGGCCCAAGACGGGATTTGACCAGGCACCCGCCCTATCCTTCGTAGAATTTCCGATACGGGCGGTTTTCCTTCCTTGCTAACTTTTCTACCAAAGTTTGCGGTCGAGCAAACGGCGTAGTTCTAGTTCTTTTCTTGCGGCTATCGTTGTAGTATGCGGGGCGAGGTAATGTGGCGACAATCTTGCGAACATTCTCCTCATCCTCTACGGCGGAGAGGGGATGGAACCTGCTTCCTCCCAAAAGTGGTATGTAGTCGAGCGATGGTGTATATTCCGGTAGCGGTGTATATTCCGGCGGCTACGGAATTTCCTCCGGAAAGCAATCTCGGCGGCTGCGGCTTCTCCGGCGATCCTTCTATTTCTGTTTCTTCTTTGGGTCTTTGTCGGCGACGGAATCTTTGAACCGGACCCGATTTCGAAGACGAAGGTCTTACGAGAAGATCCGTACCCTCCACGGTAACGGAGTTTACCATAGTTACGGATTTCTTTCCCCTTTGATTTGGCGGAAGTCGGGGTAGGTGCGGAAACAACTAGACCGAGTGGGGGTAGTAAGAACGGTCCTCCCGCGGACGGCGGTACTCCTCCTAGTCGGGACCCTTTGCGGGGGAGGAAACTCTTGGGTCGACCTAAGGTTGAACTCGAGCGGTGGCTCCTCGGCTTCGGATACCTTGTTCGTCGGTGCAAAGAGGGAGACATCGGTGACCTTGACGTTCGTGTTTTCAAATCCTCGTCCGAATCGGATGACCCCATTGTCGGGCGGCTCATCCTTATAGACGACAAAGTCCGATCCGTTGGTGAAGGAGAAAATCGGTTTCGGGGCTTCCATTTCTGCGAGGTAGATTCCGGTTGTCGGTCCCAAGTTATGCTTCTTTTCTTTAGGACGAAAAGAAAGGAATTGAAAAGAGTCCGAACTCATCTTTGTTCATGTATTTATAATAAGGAGTCATTTGTTAGAAGAGTCACTTATTAGAGGGTTTGTTTATTTAGAACGGAATGTTCAAAGGTGTAGAGAAGGTAAGGAATCCGATTCAGAGTTGGAAAGGAAAAGAAAGTCTTAAGTAAGACTTCTCGACTCGAAGGATCATTCCTAAACTAACACCTATTGGGGTCCACCCCACCTCAAAAATGAGGTAAAGGATCTCGGAACCTCTCCGTTTAGGGGTGTCTAAACAGTGGCTCCTAAATCCGAGAGAATGTTGGCTATACTCATTCAAGATAGAAATGAACATAGTATTCCAACGGAAAGAAGGGTAGTTTGATCCACTAAGGACATGGATGCACTACCGATTTTTGAAAGCAGAATTATTTGATTATAATGGAGAGAGGAATTTTCCCCAGCGGAGTCGCCAGAAGTTGTCGGCATATTTTTAGGTCGTGTGTTTTGTTTTGAAAAGGGGTCGCCTAACAGAAGTTGTCGGCGAATTTTTAATTTAGTTTAAATAAATAATTTGAAAAGTAGTATTTGATTTTGAAAATAATTTTAAGTTTGAAAAATTTTAAGATATGAAATCAAACTGATCTCACATCCCAAACAGTTTATATAAACGAATACCACACCACAAACCGTGTATCTATCCCTAAGGATAGACACATCGCTTGATGGTGGGGCTCGATTAAATAAACTAGAAGATTTGTGACATCCGTTTGGTCCGCGAACCAATTTTATAAGCTAGACAAGTTCCCCTGCTTAATATAAATGAATTAAGCGGGGTTTATATTACACGGGTTTTTAAAGTTCCCTATAAGGGCAAGCCCCTATAGTTAATTACATCTTAAATGACGGGAATCATTTAAGAAAACTCTCGATAATGATCAGTGGTTTTGCTCTCAAGAATTTCAAAGTTTAAGATTTTCAAACAATTGGATTTTGGAAATTTCAATAGGGAATAGCTCAAATTTAGAACAGTTTATTTTAGGAGTCCAAAGGAAGATGAGTAGGGGAATTTGAGGATCCAAGAGGAATCTTGACAACTTCCCTACTATCCTATTGTTGGGCTTTGATTTTGGGGTTTGGGCTCATTTGGGTTAGGTTTGGGTTTAGGTCAAAATTGGGCCTTTTGGTTTTGGGTTGAATTTGAGTGGGGTTTGGGTCTAAATTTTGGGCAAATCATGTTAGTGTTTTGTTTGTGGGAATGTTAAGGAAGATTTAGAAAAGATTTTGGGTTAATTGGAGTTGAATTGGGTGAGTTTGGGTTAGGTTTAGGTCATGGGTCCAAATTGGGCTTTAAGGCCAAAAGTGAGATTGGATTCAAATGTCAATCAAATTGGGCTTGGATTTGGTCTAGATTGGTATTGGGATATTGATTTGAAGTTTAGAATTGAATTGGACAAAAATTGGGGTCAATTGGGTAGGTTTGGTTTGACATTGGGTTCACTTAGGGTTAAAAATGGGTCAAATTAGGGGTTTTGACAAAAGTAGGATAAATTGATAAAATTGGCCCATGGTGTAGTTGGACAAAATGAAATTGGGAATATTTGGGATTTTCTGGAATTTTCTGGGAATTTTCAGAATTTTTGGATTTTTAGGCCAAGAGGGGTATTTTGGGTATTTGGAGGGTATTGGGAGGTTTTCTTGGAATTTTTGGTATTTTTGGGTATGGATGATCAGTTTAAGTGATGTGGAGATGTTTGGTACTGATTTTGAGGAATTTTGGGTAATTTAGGTGATTTTGAAAAATTTGGGTAATTTCAAGGGTTTTGGGTAGGTTTAGTAGGTGTAGGGTCCCGGGGGTCAAAAATTGAAAATTTGGGAAATTGAAGATTGGGTGAATTTAAGTGGAAAGAAATCATTTTGGTTGAGCCATGAAGCCATATCAAGCCCATATGAGCCATGAAAGGACTCACTTGAGGCATTCACTATGTTGTTCCTAACCCTCTTAGCCAAGGGCTTAGGGGTTAAGGACCATCCATGTGAATCACATACATGAGTCAGGAGGTCAAGTTAGGTATGGGTGTGGGTTTTAGGAGGTATGTGGAAGTGTAGTGTGTAGGTGTAGTGTATAAGTGTAGTGTGTGTAAGTCGGCCCCTTCACTGGATCGAGGCCGCCGAGGCGATCCTAAGGCCAAAGAGTCCTATAGGAACTCATCCTTTAAACTTCCACATTTGATTTCAACCCTCTTGGTGATTAGGGGTCTACGGTCAAGTTTGTGGAGTTTGCGGGGAGTTAAGAAGTGGTTTGAAATTCTAGAAGGTGGGTCCCAATTCTAGTCCTCTAAGATAGTCAAAGGAAAAGCCTAAGGCTAGATCCTAAGTACTAAAGAGAAGAAGAGAAGACCTCATCAAAAATGAGGTCAACATGAAACTACTAGGATCTTTAAGTTTTTCAGGAAGCTTTTTCTGAATTATCGCACTGCACTCCTCACTAAGTGCAACAGTCTCATTTTTTTTCAAACTTCCTCTTTTTATTAATAATATCCTTCACAAATTTCGCATAGCTTAGCATTTGTTCTAGGGCTTAAGTAAATGGATTATTAATGGTAAGCTTCTTTAATATCTCCAAGAATTTTGAAAATTGCTTATCCAACTTTTGTTGACAAATTCTCTGAGGAAATGGAGGTGGTGGTTTTTCTAAATGAACCATAGGTTGAGAAATAGGTCCTTCAAAACCTTTTAGAGCATCCTCTTTAAGTTTTTCAATCTCTTGTTTCTCTACTTCAGTTTCTTTTTGAACTCTACCTTCCAATTCTTTTCCACTTCTCAGTTGAATTGCCTTCACTTGTTCTTTATTCTTTTCTCTTGGATTCACTTCAGTATCACTTGGAAGCATTCCTTGGGATCTATTACTTAAGGCATTTGCAATTTGTCCCAATTGATTTTCAATATTTCTGATGGTTGCTCCATAAATTTGTAATTGATTTCCCATATGTGATACTACTTCTTCTATAGACAACTTCTTCTCCTTATTTTGTAAAGCATTGTTATAACCTGAAGGATAAGTTAATCTATTATTATTATTACCTTGGTTGTTCCAATTCTTCAATGGGTTTACTTGGGTGTTCCCCCATTGTTGATTAACACCACCCTAATTATTGTTACTCCATTTAAAATTTGGATGATTCTTCCAACCTGGGTTACAATAATTGGAATAGGGGTTGTTAGGTTTGATTATAGCATTCACAGTTTCTGGTGAAGAATAAGAATCAACCATTTGGCCTAATGAATTTTCTTCAATCATGACATTTGGCTGAGAAAAATTCATCCCAAATTGGTCTATCTTCCTTGATACAGCAGCAACTTGATTTGCTAACATTGTAAAAGCATCATTTTCATAAACACTGGCTAGGATTTAACCTTTCAGAAGGCCATTGAAAATTATTAGTAGCCATTTCTTCAATTAAAGCATAAGCATCAGAAAATGGTTTAGACATTAATGATCCACCAGCAGCAGCATCGATGATCGATCTAAGAGATCCAACTAATCCATTATAAGAAGTTTGAATTATTAACCAATCTGGTATCGCGTGATGTGGACATTTCCTGAGGATATCTTTAAATCTTGCCCATGCTTCATATATTGATTCCCCTTCATACTGACAAAAAGATGTTATATCATTTCTTAACTTAGCAGTCTTAGAAGTTGGAAAATATTTAACAAGGAACATTTGTGACAGTTCACCCCAAGTTCTAATTGATCCAGTGCTAATGAATGTAACCACATTTTAACTTTATCCCTTATTGAGAAAGGAAAAAAGTCTAAGTTTAATAGCATCATCCAAAACACCATCATATTTGAAAGTAGCACACAACTCTAGAAAATTAGCAAGATGCAAATTAGGATCTTCAGTTGTTGCTCCCCCAAACTGATTATTAGACACCATTTGGATAATAGCAGGTTTAAGCTCAAAAGAATTAGCGACTACGACAAGGTTTTGAATACTAGCACGAAGTTCATCTATTATAGGGTTAACATAATCTCTTAAAGATCTTAATTCTTGATGGATGCCATCATTTTGATCTTGATGATTTTCCATTTCTTGAATATTTTTATCTTTTTTGTATTTTTAATTTTTTTGATTTTTCTGGTAGTTCTTTCTAATTCAGAATCGTAATGCACAAGTCCTTCAGAACTTGAACTACGCATGCAATAATAAAATAAAACAAAACACAACACACTAACAAAAACAAAGAAAAGTAAAAATTTAAAATTTCTTAATTCTCTTTAAAATGTAATTTAAATTAATTTTCCCCGGCAACGGCGCCAAAAATTGATCCCCTGATATTTATACTTACAAATATGATATGAATATTGGCAACGACACCAAAAACTTGAGCCGCTAGGAATATATGTGTGCCAAAAACTGGTACCATCCGGTAAATGCAACGGCGCCAAAAACTTGACTCCGCTGGAGAAATGTGCTGATGATTTAGATATGAAACTTATGATTTTATAATATGGGATACTACGCAAGTATACGTATCGTTTATCAAGTAATTATGGACTTTCTGATTAAGTCCCGAGATATCGAACCCAACAGGGAAAATTTGAAAATCTTTAAAGGAATCAGAAAATTATCTTTTTACTTTTCTTTATGGCTTTTGAAAGTATGTCTTGATTTTGAAAAGTTTTGAAAGTTGATTTGTCTTTTGAAATTTTCTTAATAAAATGTTAAACAATGAAATAAAAATTATAATAACTAATAACACTGGATGTAAAATACTATTAACTAGAATATCTTTTTATTTCCTTTTATGAAGTAGTAATAATTCTTAAAGTATTATTGTGGAAGTATTTAAATTTGTTGTGATAGAAAGAAGTAAATGTGTTCTTTACCCTTACTTGGTTCTATAAAGAACATAGGTTAATTTGAAATTTTTATTATTTTTAACATGGTTAGGCAGGGAAGATACCAGTCTCTCACTCTAGAGTTCCCTCGATTCCTACCACCTGGGGGCTAACTTCTCATAACCAAACTCAAAAGTTCAAACCAAATTAGGGGTTTTAGCCTCGTCACTCTAAAATCCTCTAATTTTACTCCCTTTCATAAAAATATCTTCTAATATTACATTCAATTTTATGGACTACAATTCTCACCCATATAATTGCATGTGATTCTTACTATCTTTTATGAGACAATACCGCATTGAATATTACATAATTTCAATAAATTCTACAACTTAACAGGCCAAATTAAGAAGTAAATAAAGTTTTGAGAACCAATCTTCACAACTTCTTCCAACTTTTAAACACTTATACTTTCCACAACAATTCTTTTTAAATTAATTACTTCTCCATTTAAGAAAGAAAAAGAAAAAATAAACTACTCAGAATGCATTGGAAAAATACAATAACACATTAATTTGAAATTAAAAATAATAAGATAAATAACAAACAAAATAAAGTATTAATAAAAAAATTAAAAGTAAACACTTATCTGAAAATCCTCTCCACAAGACTAAGGAAGTTCCTCTGAAACTTTGACTCTTCGCTAAACTACTCCTCAGAGCAAGTCTCACAACTCCGATGACTCAGAATACAGACTTCAGACTTCAATAAAAACTAAACTGAAAGAAAGAAAAGAAGTGGGAAGAAGAAGACATCACTCCGACCCTTTTCTCCTTTCTACTCTCTACTCCTATTCTTAATAAGAACTCTTAAAATGCAGTGAAAGAACAATGGAAGTACCCTTCAAAATGCAGTGGAAGAGACTCCTAAAGCCTCCCCTAATCTTTCCTAAGACTCTCTTTAAATAGTAAACCAAAAGGTGTCTTGGTGTCTCTTCAAAATGTGTCCAAATTCAATGTAGTTATGGTTGTTACCACCAAGAGTTGCATCCCATCATTCAAAATGCAGTGAAAGAATAAAGGAAGTTATGGTTGTTACCACCAAGAGTTGCATCCCATCCCCTTTGAAATTGGCGCAAAATTCATTTTAATTTCGATTTTAACTGTGGCGGCTAAGCGCCGGCCCAGCGGCGCTTAGCCGCTAGTGCCAAAATTTTGATTTTTCATTATTTTTGCTCCAAATTTGATCCAATTTTGCTCCTTTCATCATGACCATCCATGTTCATCATACCTGCAAGAAAACACAAAATACCTTCCCTTAAAGTGCAATATTATTAAAAATAAGTATAAAAATGTGCATTAAAATACTATATATTTTATGTGTATCACTAACATCTTATATAAAATCTTAAAACAATAAACCAAATTAGGGGCTTTAATCTGTCACCCTAAAGCCTCTAATTCTACACCAATCAAAGTATATTTCCTTATTTTTTTACACAAAATTATATGAATTACTTTCTCATCCATATAATCTCATGTGATTTTTATGTATTATTGATTGAGACAATACCTATTAGGATCTTACATGTTCTTACAAGAAATGTTAACATCTTAATTGGCCAATTCAAGAAGTAAATGAAGTGCAAGGATTAAATCAATCACAACTTCTTCCAACATTAAAGATCATAACTTCCATAACTTTCATTCAACAATTAATTACTTTTCATTTTAAGGAAAATGATAAAGGAAAAAGTTAAGAACACCATAAAAAGCAGTTTTAAAAGTAGAAACCATGTAGAAAACACAAGTAGTATCAATCAAAACCAAATGAAGTACAAAGATAAAACATATCTCAAGTTCCTCGCCACTAAACTCTTGAAGTTCCTTTGAATCTCTTTATTTCTCTTACAAGACTCCCTTGGACTAATCGCCAACCCAAGAAGTTTTAAATCTCTCAACAACAATGGGATTTTACTTGGGAATCCCTACTCACCTTCTCTTTCATTAGGAATGAGAAAAGTGTGAAGAACCTTATGTAAGAATCCTACAACTTCTTACATTAACTACTTAAAAAACACACTAATTCTTCCTACATACAGCCACTCTAACAGCCCCTTTTACACTATAAACTCCTTCTTATACAATTTCTCAAAATGTACCTTGGTGTCTCTTAAAATTGTGTCCATATTCAATGAATCTACTCAAGAAATGCATCCTTTCAAGTGAAATCATTACAATTGCAAGGCTACCTGGTGCTTAAGCCCAGGGTTTTGGCACTTAAGCGCGGCCTTATCTGTCTGCTGGCGCTTAGGCACCCCAGTTCATTTTAACACTTTCTTCATTATTGCTCCAAATTTGATCATTTTTCACTCCTTTCGACATATTTGGTCCATTTAAGTGCCTAAAAAACACATAAATACCTTCCATTAAAGTGCAATATCATCAAACTTAAGTATAAAAATGTGTAAAAATATATTATATGTTTTAGGTATATCATACATTCACAAGGAGATCCTTGTGGAGATGATGAATGGTCTGGTCCATGTCTGGTCAAACATGCCAACTGCGTATCCTTGGGCTGCTGGATCAATATTTTTTAGAGTGGAAAAGGTTCTCTTTAACTTGTTTGTTGAAATATCGTGTGGTTCACTTTTTGTTTCTTCTTGACCAAGGGGTGAATTTGCACATACTTCTTTGGCCAGGTTGATTGTGAGCTTGGCCTGTTCGTCATTTGTTTGTTGTCGCTCTGCAAGGTTTTCTTTGTCAAAGGAAAAGGTTGTAATGTTCTTTTGGCTGTGATGGTTGTACTCTACTTATAGCATTGCCTCCATGCCATGAGATAAAATGAAAGGGGTGTGGCACATTTTCGATGAAGGCATCATTCAGATGGCCCAGAGTATCAAGGACAAGAGGTCCGCTTATTTCCCTTTTCTCATTTGATCTTTTCCTTATGAGATTCAGAAAACTTTATTAGATGCTTTGGCTTGACAGTTGGTGTGGGGATGATGCACAGGAAAGAACTTTAGTTTTGTTCCTTGGCTCTCGCAATAGCTTTTAATGCCTCAATTGATGAACTAGGTGTCATATTGATTTTAATGGTTAGGAGGAGCTCATGTCAAAGGATAAGCTTAGTCCAGATAAAATTTTGGACCATGGTTGTTGTGATTCGGGGGACGAGTTCCTATGCTTCCAACCATTTTGAGAAATAGTCAACAGTGACTAGGAGGAATTTGCACTGTCTTGTAGAAGGAGGAAATGATCAAAGAATGTCTAGCCCTAAATGAAGGAAGTACAGGGACTCAATATAGGTTGCAATCGTCGAGCTAGTTGAAACAGTAGGCAGTCGTATTTCTGACTCTGTTAGCATCTTTTCGCGTATTTTGGCATCTTTGAGAAGTGTGTGATAGATACTCTTAACATTGTACTCAACAGTAAAAAGTTCTTCCCTTCGAGTGGTTCCTGCATTTGCTTAAATGTATAAAGCAAAGGACATCCTTAGCATCGACTTCTCCTAGACATTGTAGGTATGTAGAGGTGGTGGATCTCCTGAAAAGTATTCCTTCCAACATCAGATAATGTGCAATCTTGATCTTGAATCACTTTGGGTTGGTGGCCTCATTCATTAGTTCCTCGATTTCAAGGTTACAGATGTATGGATCTGTCCAGCTTTTTGACCTTTCGGTGGACACCTCCATCACTTTAGGCTCTTTGATTGTTTGTTGAACCAATCACTTGGATGTTTTGCCTATAAGTTGGGAGCACTTGGATAGGAGATCAACTATTAAGTTTTCCTCTTGCTCAATGTGCTTTTTTGGAAGCTAGTACTAATCTTTGTTCTCACATTATCAAGGCAGTTCTCTGTCACTTTGTCCCTGACTTCAATCACCCCATTTATTTGGTTGACTGTGAGCTACGAGTATGTCTTTACATGAAACTGATGTGATCCTATGTGGTACACAATGTGTAGGCTGGCGATTATTGTCTCTTATTCTATCTAATTTTTAGTAACGTTGAAATTTATACACATCGAGCGATAGTGTTGCTCAGCAGATGGGCTACTCAAAGAGAGAACCAGCATTGAGGCCATTTTATTCGAGGCTCCCTCGGTATGTAGAGCACGTACAATCTTCGATGGTGGTTCCTCTTTCTTGCTTAGATAGTTTAGCAAAGTCTACTAAATATTTTGCCACTTCTTCGGCTTTGATCACCATTCTAAATACATAAGAGATGTCGAACTCGCTCAACTCCGCCGTCTATTTGAGTAGTTGATCTGAGTGCTCCAGGTGAGTGAGAATTGCCTTACGAGGGTGTTGAGTAACCACTCGGATTGGATGCGTATGGAAGTAGGTTCGAAGCCTGTGGGTAGAAATGACAAGCTCAAAATTTAATTTTTCTATGATAGAGAGTTCCTCGCTCGACATCAGACTTTGGAGGAGTAGAGGTGAAGCTGGGAAATCTTAAAGCCTTCTGAATGCTTCTTCACCCTCAACAATCGATTTAAAATGTTTGAATTTTCTCAAATATTTGAAAAATGCTGCACATTTTTCGCCTGACCTAGGCATGAATTGGCTAAGGCCTACTATTTAGTTGGTCAACTTTTGTACCTCCTTCGTGTTTTTTGGGAGAAGGCCTGCTCAATAAAGGTTGCACCTCTGTTGGGTTGGCTTTGATGGCTTTGTGTGTCAGGATATAACCCAAAAACTTCTTGGTCAAGGATCCAAAAGTACATTTCTATGGATTTGATTTCATGTTAAAGTTATAAGGGTTTTAAATGTTTTATTTAGGTCATTTATGTGTTGTTCAGGTGTTCTAGTTTTTACCAACACGCCATCCACATGCAATTCAACATTCCTTCCTCTCTGTTTAGTGAAAGTACATCCATCAATCATTAGTAACTGGCACCAACATTCTTGAGCCCAAAAGGCTTTACATTTTAGTAATACACTCCCCACAACAAATAAGAGCCATACTTTTGCATTGGTTGGTTGCATCTTAATCTGATGATAGCTAAAGAAAGCTCTAGGAAGCTTATCACAGAGTGTCCAACTATTGAATTCACCAACGTGATAATCCTCAACAGTGGTTAACCATCATTTAGGAAGATAGCACTCAGATTGGTGAAATTGACACACATCTATTATTTCCCCTTAGAAATTTGCACCATGACCACGTTGGATATCTGCATCGAATATTGGACCTCATGGATGTTACCCTCTTCCAATAGAATTTTACCTTTTCTTAGATCAGCTCGGTTAGAGTGATGACTGATGATCATAATTTCTGCTTGAGTGGTCGAAAGGTAGGATTGATGTTCAATCGGTGGTGTGAGAGGTTCATGAAGACTCCAGGAATTTTGGTGCTAACAAGTCAAGGAAGTTTTGATTCTCTTTAAGGATCTAGATGAGGAGTCCCTTCAATAAAGAATCAAAAGCCTTGGTGACTAAATAAAATTTAACAGTCTCCTTGTCGGTGGCAGAAACCTAAAGGGCGGTTTCAGTTGTCTCAAGACCTCCTTCTCTTTGACTTTATAGATCGAGTGATTTTTGGCTGACACAACTTAGGGCTCGGAGGTAGCACATCTTCAACTACTCTAGATCTCCCCGAATGGTGATGATCTCCTCATCTTCTGGAAACTTCACAATTACATCGTAGGTGAATGTTAATGCCCAAATGTTATTTAGTATCGAGCAATTAAAAATGTCATTGTACATGAGAGACGAGTAGACCACCAAGAAATCACCAGATCTTGTAAATTATTGATCTTTGTCTCCCCAAGCCTGTAAGCGTGATTAAACCAAGGTATTCTTTTTATTCTTCTTAGAGCCTGATAAGGATGATTGGACGGTGCTGGCATTTGATGCCCCTCCAGATTGAGCATGGCGAATATAGCTTTGAACAGGATGTTCACTAAGCTCCCAGTGTTGATGTGTCTACTTCCTAACTCGTAGTCATGCATTTGAGTTGTAATGACTATAATGTCATTATAAGGATTACCGCTCGTCGATGGATCATCATTAGTGAACATGATGGGGGTTACGAGGTCCTCCATGGGATGAGAGCGACAACGCACAATTTTTCCCGACTTGACCCTTTTTAAGGTTGATCATCGAAAAGACAATTTGTACCCTCCTATTATCGCTAAAATTATAAATGTGATCTAAATGGTGTTGACGGACTCATCATTAGCCCTGCTGGCTACTACTTTCCCTTGTTTGTGGGTATTTACCTAGACAGCCATGAATACTTTTAGCTTTCTAAACTTGATCAGGTCTTTGACAAGGCTTCTAAAGTGTTTGAACTCTTCTATGTCGAGGTAGTGGTCTCTGTGGTAGGCACATAATTTCTTTGGGTTTTGGGCCCTTTGGTGAACAGTGAAATAATGAGTGTCTACAATATTTTTCTAATGAATGGGTGTCCTATTTATAATTATAAGAGCTACCATGAGTACATAATTACCGTTAGGCCCTTTCCTATACAAAGAGATATAGGGGCACCAAGATCATTTCCACAATATATTTAAATATGCCAACGAATGGGTTATAGGATAGTATGAAGGCCCTTGGTCGAATTTGTTTATAGCTACCTCTTAGACCCTAGTTCGTTTGTCTCAGCTCGTCTTGTGCGCATCTTTTGTTTGGCCCCCAAGTTGGTGGGCCACCAACTAAGCGAATTGGTCGGTGAAGTCTTGTTGCGGTCTCCTAGTTTTGGTATTAATTTCCTTCTGAATTATTTAACTTAATGTGTTGAGCCCCGACACGTCTTAATCGGGGGGCCCACCTCGTTTGATATGCACTTCCATTTTTCTCAAAATTTGTGCTGTTGCAATCCTGTCATACAATTACATTTTTAGTTTAATTATTTTAAATTTCTATCAAAATCTTCAGGAAATATATATCCCACTAATTAACTTAAATTTAAGTCTTAAATTTAAGAAATTCCCAAAAGATTGAGTTTTAAAGTTATATAAAACCAACTTTAAGTAAATTGCTTAGCCAATACGCAACTCTACTTAGTAAAAACCAACCTCAACCAACAGATTATTTTCTCTCCAAAAAATTTAAGTTTAAGTTTCCAAGGAATTGTGGAACTTAATTTGTGATGCGTGTACAGATTTGATAGCTATCAAAAAATAAAGGGGAGATGACATTTTATTTTTCTCGGACTTACTTTGCTTGGTCATCATGTGTAAGATGTGCTAGCAAGGAAGCTAATGGGTGATGAGAATGTGAAGAAGGTTGACATGAACAAGATAATGTTGAGATGGGAAAACAAGAAAAACAAGAAGTTTTTGATGCAGAATTACATCAATAATGTAAATTATATGTTTACGAAATGAATGTTATATAAATTTTATTTGCAATTATATAAAGAATTATAAAACTATTGTTTTACATTATAAATATTAACACTTAGAATTATGGTTAATTTCATGGCAAAATTTGACTTTCATGTTATTTTAATAAATATTTATCTATTTTTATCATAAGTCTTGTACTCTTCGTATAATTCATTTCCTAGGAATATGGTGCCGTTAAGAAAAAGGAAAACAGAGACAAAAGGGTAATGCTGCGAAGAGACTTTCAAGTGAAACAAGAAAGCAAATCGCTAATCCGGCATCCATCTTCACGTACGATTAAAATATATACAATTAATGCACAGAAGCAGAACCATTTTCTCATATCATTTTTCTGTGTCTGTAGTGTACAAAATTTTGTGAATATGGGGTTGTCATAAGCCTACTTTTTTCTTAAAATTATCAAGATATAACTATTGCTATGTAAATGATAAAAAGACAAAAAAAAAAAAAAAGCATTAAAACAGTGTCGGAGAGAAAAAAAGGAAGCTGGTGATTTGAAAAGGTCTTTTGTCATTTCTGAGAAATTTCATCAATCACGCAAGCAGAAATTCATACATATATATATATATAGTCACTCGTGTCTTTCATCTCTAAAGTAAGCTATAAGGGCTACTGTACTATAACACTACTAAACTTTCTAGACAGAATGATACATGTCATCATCTTTATCAACTGCCCATGTGAGTGGGTTATATCAACACAGAATAATATCAATATATTCTAACTAATATTGCATGTGGGACACATTTCCCGAGATAAAATAATAAATTCAAAGTTAAAGTGGCACTATATTCATGATTTACCGAAAGGGAGAACTGGATCATGTGGTCCTCGCAACAAAAGAATCAATACTATCATATACAATCGTAACTTAGTGCCAGGAAAATGTTGACATGCCTTTTAGCCTTTGATGCGTGCTACTAGAGTGTTGGTAATGATTTAGCTTTATTGTAATTAGAGTCTTTGAGGTAATCTAAAAATAACATAAAATATTTGACGTAATATATAATTCTTATGTATTTGCAAATTTATTTACATAAAGAAGTAAATAATTAAAATAACATAAAAAGGATCATTATTACTAACTTTTAGAAGTAAATACTTTTTTATGTTGAGTTATCACTCCAAATGTATAAGAATTTTGTGGCATGTGTGTAAATTGCTCGGACTAAAATATGTCATCCAGAAATATAAAATTTAAAAATTAAGTATTTAAAGTATGTGGTCTAAATTTTACGGCTCAATAAGTACAAATTCAGCCTTTGATATTTCATACATACAAGCTTCTTACTCCATTATTTATCACAAGCTTAAAATTGTATTAAATATAAGATGCTTTACTCCAATATAAAGTGTTTGATTCAGATATTAGCATTTTGCAACATTTTAAATTGAAATTTGTCTTCTTTCGTCATAATATAAACAATTGATGTAATTTTATTTTTATGTGTGAATCTATTCAAAGCATTTGTAATTTTACATACATATATATATCTATATCTGTGTGTATGCGCACGCGCGCGGGGAAAGTCTTGATCTGTTGGTTGGCGCGATTCACAATAAGTCACTCGGGTCGAGAGTTCGACCACCGTGGCCGAGAGTTCTCGAATAATAAGCACATGACATCGAATTTCACTAGAGAGGTTATAACGCAAAGGGGAATCGGTATTTAGGCGCCCACCAGGGTCAAATACCGATTCCATATATATATATATATATATATATATATGTGTGTGTGTGTGTGTGTGTGTGTGTGTGTGTGTGTGTGTGTTTTCCTTATCTAATTTTGTAGGCCAAATTTGTTTATTACTTATTAAAACTATTATAGCTTTGCTTGGATCATTTTGTCATATGGATAGCAACAACAAATATTTATGAAATCTTTTAGAGCTAACTTATAATATTCACATGCCTTCATCTTTTTTTTTTTTTAAATTTTTCATCATTGAATATGTTTTTTTGATTATCATGCTGTACTATAATAAGCATACCTACTTTTCCAATCATTAAAGTTTTATTGTAAACTTCGCAATGAATAGTTATAAAACTAAATGTTACAAGAAGGGCTCTACCTAAGGATTCTTGAGATAGAGATTTTCTTTATTATTATTTGTTATATTGACCATTTAAATTTAAATGTCATTTTTGTTTCCAACTTATTTTCAAAATATTGTTTTGGCTTCACAAGCCACGGTGATCCATTTGGAAGCTCCAAATATTTACAGCCTGAACTTGACTTACTTCCTGGTTTGAAAAAGATGGTGTTGCATAATAGAAATTTTGTTTTTTTAAATGACGATAAGTGCCAATGAATTAGGCAGAGTTTGACTGAAAATATATCCTATTTCAATATTGTTGCCTGCTAGATAATTTCTAATGGTAGAGAGTAATTTCATCTTAGCTGAGTAAGAGAATTCGCAAAATAGAGGATAGAAGTCATATTAAAATATAGTAAAATTCACGTGGTCATACCTAGTGATGTTGCAAACTTTCATTTTTCTCTGAGACGGGAGAAGATAGAAATACAATACTTATTATCTATATTATTACAATAACAGTTTTCGAATAATAATATGAATTTGATGACAATGGTCTATTAATAACTGCTTATTGATTCTAATTAGGCAACAATAGTCTAAACATAATAATTAAACCGTAATAACTGTAGTTAGACTATAACAGCAATTGGCCAATGATAATCAAGTTTTCTTCATGGGATTTAGCTCTGAGGTCACTCTTCTTCCCTCATGTGGAGAGTCGATTTATTATTTTTGAGGGTATCATTTTTAGCCAACCTTCTAAATCACTTAATCAAATAATCCATACTGATTTTTCTTAATCTTAATTTCTTTTTTTTTAATTTTTAATTTTCTTATTGATCTTAAATTTGAATGATCTTTAATTTGTTTTATTTCTCTCATTGAAATACTTGATTTGACTACAAACACGCGAAATTTGAATTAGCGTTTGACTTTTCGAATAAATATTTGAATCTTTCAAAATACTTCAAGTGCTTTAATAATTCGGGCTCATGTGGACTCAGACCAAATCAATATCGGTGTTTTTATGTTTGTGTTGTTGAGATGCTCAATGTTATTAGAAATTTATTGAATGTGAGCTTAGATGATCTTGAATATGACTATGAAAATTGTCTAACACAAAATGCATTGTGATTCAGTTTAATCATGTAGATTTCTTGTCACATACGAACCCTGCCCCCAACAAATTATTTAGCATCAAATTTTTTATGTACAAAATACATATTAAAATTTTAAATTATTTTCTACTAAAAATTATAATTTCAAAAATATTTTATGGCATGACAGCTTCATGGATGTTAACAATGAAATCCCTTAGACACGTTACATTAATGGTATCATTCATGATCATAGATATTATTAAAATCAACACATCGATTGGAGGAAAGATTATTATAAATGTTTAAACTTTAACAATCCTCAAAATTAATTTAGAGGCCCCATTGAGCTATGAAGATTCATAATTGAGTCTAGAACACAAGAAAATGATGAAATATACACGTTGGAGGTTTGTGGCCGGCCAAGCCACCATCATTAGGGCTACAAATAAACTGTTTTTACTAAGCTACTTATAGCTCGACTCAATAAGAGCTGGTTTACAATCGATTAACCAATAGAACAAGTTTAAATGCTTTTGTAAATGCTCGATTGCTAAATGTGCAAGCTGGAATAACTCATTGTTTAATTTATTTATGTTCGCGAACAATATTGTTTAAAGCTCACAACAAACTCGTCAAGAAGCTCGATAAATAGTTTCATTTATAGTTTGTGAATAAGCTTGATTAATGCTCAATTTAATTCTTATAATTAAGATCAGTTAAATTTTAACATAAAGCCTATGAAAAAATACAGTTAAAGCATAATTTAATAATTATTTATATTAAACTTAATTAAACTTTTTATTCATAGTATATTAAAATAAATAAAAAAAATTATTTTTTTAATTGTTTAATTATATTGCATATTTATTTTATTATTTTAGTTATTTATTTAGTAACTCGCTCATTTAAATGCTATGTTATTTTGTTAGTTCAACACGTAACTCATTAATAAGCATGATAAAACTCGATTGAGTAAAAATTAAATAGCTTAATCATCCTACTTAGTAGTTTGCTTCATAAGTCTCATTTGGTTAAGAGATAAATAACATGATAAAACATAATCTAATTCACTCGATAACGATGATCATTTGAATAGAAATTAAGTATCTGAATATAAGTACTTATTAATTTACTCCTTAATGACCCTATTATGACCCAATAAAATGCACATTAAAAAAATTCAAACAATTAAACTGACAATTGAACTAAGCTTGAACATAAACCTAAAAACTTGATGAGCTTGAGCTCGGCTCAAGCTCAAATTTTAAGAGCTAGGTCAAGTATGAACACAAACCCAAATGCTTGATCTGAGATAGAGCTTGGTTTGAGCTCAAATATTATAAATAATCTCAATTTTGAACACAACCCTAATTGACTCGGCTCAGTTAATTTATAGCCCTAACCACCAATGCTAGTGGCTATGTGTAAGATCACACAAGGGCTAAGGGTAGACGTACAAGCACCTAGGCTCCAATGGTTATGTGCATAGGCACATTCATAAGCATATGTGCACGATAATGCACTTGCAAGGATGCATGTGGGGACAGCGGTTGCATCCATGCATGCAAATTAGCAAGAGCAAGAGAAATTTAGACGCAAGGATGTTCTTGCATGGTGACAAGTGAAGGAGTGTGTAAGCGGCTACTATAGTAGAGCTGTTAAAAAAATTCGTTGTTCACGAACAGTTCATGATCGGATCGTCAAGGAGTTTGTGTTCGATTTGTTCAATAAAAAAATGAGATGAACATGAACAACTTTTTTTCGTTCGGGTTAAATGAACCAAACACGAACAATGATGCGTTCGTTCGTGTTCGAATCATTATTGTTCGAAATATAAATAATTTAATAATTATATATAAAATTTATGATATTTAAAAAAATTAAATTTTATAAATTATAAAATATAATAAATTAACAATATTAATATATTAATATATATATCAGTAATATACTAATACAGATATTATATATTTATATTATATAATTAATATAATATATTATTTATATATATATTAATATTAGAGTTGTCAAACTGGCTTGTTGTTCGCGAACAGCTCGTGTTCAGCTCGTTTTCTAAGAAATGAACATGAATAGTGACTTCACGAACAATTTCAAACACGAGCTTATTTCAAACAAATTAAATTTCAAAAGAAATAAACACGACTACAAGTTCTGTTCGTTTGTGTTCGGTTCGTTTTCAACCCTATACTATAGTGCTCGAACCTTTCAACTTAAAATACCCCTAGAGGAAGGGAAAATTTACTGATTTATTCTCCTAAGAAAAGACCTTCATTGTACAGTATAAAAATTATGTTATTCCCTATTCATAGGATATTGTCTGCCTTTCTATAAAGCTTGATACAATTAGAGATATGTTGTTTGCATCATCTTTTAAGACTATTTCCCCCAATAAGTAAAAAACTATCTTATTTTATCAAATTTGAGAGAAATTTTAATATTATTTAATATTGATCATCTTCGTTCTAAAATTCTAATATTGGAAACATCTCATTGATTCTAATATGAGAATTTGGTCCTATAAAATTTCATAGAGCTTTTGTGGATATTGAAGTGAGATTTATATAATTACTTTATGTTAAGCCTTTTTTTTATATACAAGTACGCTCTTTGGGTGATATACTTTTCAACTCTTCTTGCAGGCTTCAACTCATTTTTATAAAAGAGGTCAATTAACATCCTACATCAAAAGATGTAGTTATTCTTTATAAAATCCAATTATGGGAATCAAGCTGATTTTCGACGGTTATAAGCCGTTGGTTAATAACGAATGTACCGTCGCTTATTACCTTTTTGACGATTCACTAAAAATTTTATGATCGTAGCTAAACCCTTATCGATAATATATAAAATATTTGACTTTCCAACGGCTTATATTTACCGAAGGTTTGGCGACATACTTTAATTGCCACTCATAAAAAATTCAATAACCATGGTTTATTCGTCAATTGTTGTCGATTTCTAATTACCGACGAGTTAAACTTTCGAAAATTACCGATGGGAACAACATCGATAAAGTGTCGCAATAGTCGCTTTTATGATGCAGTATTATCCGTCGGTTATGCGTCGAAGTACATTGCTAATTTAACTAATCAGGTCATTGTTTATCAATCTGTTTATATGAAAGTCAGCCCGTTAATTACTCGTCAGTACTGTGATGGTGATATAATCAACATTTTATGCCATCAGTTTTGATGACAATAACTTGATTTATCAGAAGACTAAGGGTAAGCTGTCAGAAGCTTGTAGCATTAAAAAAACAGTAGATTTCCTCTTTGATAGTTAAGATTTCCACAATGCAATTGCTACACATAAAAATGATAGAAACCACAATACAATTTAACCTTTGACAGACTAAAATCACAGTCAAGTAGTAACTTATCCAATCAAATAGATAATTAGGAAAAATTATTTAATTTAACATGTTTACATAAATGTTCAATAACAATATCAGTTTAAATGTTTAACAACATCATACACAAAAAAATGAAAAAAAAGTTTTTGTTAATCCTCCTTCATCTCCTCATCATCAACTTCTTGCTCCTCGAATGGTTGCTTCTTCTGCTAGTTTGTCCATTATCGGAACACATCTATGTCGGCCTTTAACTTGGTTTCCATATTTTTCTCAAGCTCTGACTTCATCTACTCGAAGCAGGCCTCTATCTTGGTAGGAAATGCAATAACACACCTAGAGACCTCCTTCTCCTGTAGAGTAGAAGCAAAAGTCACAGATGCACTGGTGGAGGGGCGGGTGTCGTAGGCGAATGCCAGAGACCCAAGCTCGTAGACTTAACCACTCTTCTTCCCTCCGACAGACTCCATTCACAAATCGTGTTTGGACGGATCATGATTTTGGATCGTAATGCCACATAATGTCTAGGATTGGCTATATTTCAATTTCTATAACTTTTTCTACAAAAAAAAAATTTGTTACATGCAGTTATAATGTGAGTAAACATCAAACAACTTTAGCTCATGAGTTACATGGGTCACTCAGGATCTATTGTCAATCCATGACTAGAACAACCACCACCTATGAGTGTGCTCATGTGTATCGACATTGGAGGACTCTCATCCCAACTCTATAGTTGTCAATGTAATGAAATAGTTAAAATATTTTTTTAATTTATCGTAAAATTTAAAGAAGAAATATGTTGACCTCACTTTTGTGAGGACTCACTCCACTCATTTTGCTCTTGACCCTAGACTAGGGTTGTGTCTTTTTGGACCCTACTAGGGCTAGCCCAAGCCCCCGACCCTTGGTTGGGTTGGCTTAGAGTTTTGACCAACTGAGGGACCAAAATTGACCCTTATGAGCAAGACATGCCCTAGGTCACCCATATCAACCCAAAACCGTAGGAGCCTCCCTATGATCCCTAGTAATCACTTTAACCATTAAATTAACTTTAGGAGAATGGACTACCTAAATTGATCCAGAGCCTCACCAAAGGCCTCGCTAACCCGTCCAAACCCTAAAAATCATCCCTAAAGCATAACACATCGTTTTGACCCAAAACTTTAATGACACCATGGGATGATCAAAACCAATTGGGCTTACCCAAAAAATGGTCAAATCTTTACCAATTGATCATATTCCCATCCAATTGAGCTTCACCCAACATGGTCATGGCACCACACCATGTAGTGAACCCAATTGGCACCATGGGATCAACCCTCGTAATTCACTTAAGTAATTAATTAAGGGAATAATGAAAATCCATTTTGTCCTAAAATTTGGGCTAAGTCTAACTCAATAGCCTAGATCCAAAATCTTAAAATTGAATCTAAAGCCATAACCCATTTTTATTGGGCTACACATGACCCAATACCAACCTCCTAGACATAAGGGTGACACTGAAAGACAATCTAAGTGTATTCCAAGCACTAGAAGACAAATCCACACACTTCATAATGTGGGAGGCTATTGACCTCATTTTTGATGAGGTCTTCCTTTCTTCTTTTTAGTGCTTAGGATCTAGCCTTAGGCTTTTCCTTTGACTATCTTAGAGGACTAGAATTGGGACCCACCTTTTAGAAATTCAAACCACTTCTAAACTCCCTGCAAACTCCACAAACTTGACTATAGACCCCTAATCACCTAGAGGGTTGAAATCAAATGTGGAAGTTTAAAGGATGAGTTCCTATAGGACTCTTTGGCCTTAGGAGCGCCTACTGGGTGGCTCAGTGCAGTGAAGGGGCTGACTTACACTACACTTACACACTACATTTCCACACACTTCCTAAAACCACACCCACACCCAACTTAACCTCCTGACTCATGTAGGTGATTCACATGGATGGTCCTTAACCCCTAAGCCCTTGGCTAAGAGGGTTAGGAACAACATAATGAATGCCTCAAATGAGTCCTTTCATGGCTCATGTGGGCTTGAAATGGTTTCATGGCTCAACCAAAATGATTTCTTTCCACCTAAATTCACCCAATCTCCAATTTCCCAAATTTTCAATTTTTGACCCCTGAGACCCTACACCTACTAAACCTACCCAAAACGCTCGAAATTACCCAATTTTTGCAAAAATTTCCAAATTACCCAAAATTTTCCAAAATCAATTCCAAACATCTCCACATCACTCAAATTGATCATCCATACCCAAAAATACCAAAGATTCCAAAAATACCCCCAATACCCTCCAAATACCCAAAATACCCTTCTTGGCCTAAAAATCCAAAAATTCAGAAAATTCCCAGAAAATTCCAGAAAATCCCAAATATTCCCAATTTCATTTTGTTCAACTACACCATGGGCCAATTTTGTCAATTTACCCTACTTTTGTCAAAACCCCCAAATTGACTCATTTTAACCCAAAGTGGACCCAATGTTAAACCAAACCTATCCAATTGACCCAAATTCTGGTCCAATTCAATTCTAAACTTCAATTCAACATTCCCAATACCAATTTAGACCAAATCCAAGTCCAATTTGATTGACATTTGGATCCAATCTCACTTTTGGCCTTAAAGCCCAAATTTGGACCCATGACCCAAACTTAACCCAAACTCACCCAATTCAACTCCAATTAACCTCAAATCTTTTCTAAATCTTCCTTAACATTCCCACAAACAAAACCCTAACATGATTTTCCCAAAATTTAGACCCAAACCCCACTCGAAACTCAATCCAAGGTCAAAAGGCCCATTTTTGACCTAAACCCAAACCTAACCCAAATTCAACCCAATTCAAATCCAAATCACCCCCAATTTGTTTCAAATCACTCATGACACATCCATGAGCTAAACTCAACAATTATTTGGCCCAACCTCTTTACAAAATTCCCATCCATAAATTCATTTTTAAACTTAAGGGCCCATTCCTTAAGCCATTTTAAAAGCCCACTTCCACCAAATCCAAAGCCCCAAAAATTCTTCCAAAGCCCATATGACATTTCCCCTCATCATATTTTCAATTAAAATCATCCCTAAGTCCTAAACCAATCATCAAATATTTCTAAATGAAGCTTCATCCAAATTTCCACCAAATTATCCAAAATCCTTAAAATCCTTTTTTATGAAATTGACTTCACTTTTCCCAAGCCAAATGGAGCCATGGAGCCATGCACAAGCCATATGCAAGCCATGAGAGCCTCTTTACATGTCACCATGCCATTTTGGGCAAAAGGAGGAGGCTCTTTCCTTAATTCCTAAAGGTGATTAACCACTTCCATGATTCCAGCTAAACCATGCTTAAGCCTCAATTGTGCTTGGATGGTGACTTGACCCTACTGATTATGCTGAGCCAAATCACTTTTCCCTCGGCCAAAACCAGGCCTTGGGTGGTGCACCTAGCCCAAATGGGTGGGTTGACCCATTTAGGTCCAAATCTAGCCATGCCCCATTCCACTTTGGATCAAAGCCTTTACACATGTCCATGGCCGATTGATTGCACAAACCTCCAGCCCGACCCACCTGACCTTGAGGGTGACCCATGCACGGCCGGCCGGCCACCGGGCCGCCGGAAAACACCATGGCCGAGAGCTCACATGTGAGCCAACATTGAAATTCTCACTTGCTTGAGCTGCCCCTTGCCTAGTGGTCACCATGGCTGTTCTTCTCCTCACCGGAGCGGCTGATCTCGAGCCCTAACTCCCCACAGGAGGCCTCCCGGCCAGCTCTACTTAAACTCCACCCCTCTCGGCCATGAAAGGGGAGAAGCACAAACCTTGCCAAAACTCTGCCAAAATTGTTCCAGACCCTCCTCCATCCTTAGAGCACTTGATCCCCAGTGAAATCCCCCTGCCATTTCTCCTCTGTAAGCTCGATTTTAGAGTTGAAATTCCACCCAAAACCGGGACACTTCTCCACGGTGAGCCAATTCCCAAATTGATTGGCTCTACACCTTCACCGAGACCAAGAGAAGGTGTCCACCGGCAAAAGCCCCATCTCCGGGCCACCCGAGTTGCTCCGGCCTCCAAGCTTTGTGATCGGGCTTGGTCGAAATCATATCCGGACAATTCACTGAGACCGGGAGACTTCATGCGGAGCTTGCTTAGGACCCAATCGAAGGTGCAACAACTCTCGGATTGAAGCCACACTTCTACGAGCCAAGGTATGAGCTAACTCTTCATCCCGAGCTTCGAAGATTCTCTATTTCAAATGCCTTAGTTTCGATGCATGTTAGCCGTATAGATGTGTTCGTCTCTTCGAGACGAATCCATAGAAGTATAAGAACGTAAAAATCCATTGAGAATCGAGTGAGATCTTAGGGATTTAGTGTGGACGGCTCTCGGGTGAGAACACTTGGGGACGATGAACGGATGCCGTCCATTCAATACACGCGCGCACGGATGGTTAGGATCGCGTCGGACCAGGAGACGGTACGAGAACCGTGGGGCCCGGGCTGCTGACTCAGGTGGCGGCGTCGAATGGGAGCGCGCCGCGTGGTCTTTCGGAGCTGCCGAGGATGCGGCGGCGCCGCGTGGATAAATAGAAAAATAGGGTATTTTCCGATTTATTTAATTCCCTAAACTTCAAAAATTCATATCTCCGTGTAGAAAAATCACAAAAATAAAATAAAAATACCCTCTTGCTCGGTGAACGAGAGGAGAATAATGTGGAAAAGAAATCATTTAATTTCATCAAGTATTTTATTTTTTATAATTTATTTACTCTCTGCATTGTTTTAATTCTCCATGCATGCATACAATTCACCATGGCATGAGACCATAGGGCTTTTGAAGCCTCTGAATTTGGGAACATTCACTGAATTTTCCAAAGTCAGAGGCCATCCCTATGAGGAGTTCTTGATTTTTCAAGTTCGAGTCATCTGTTTTGAGTATTTTAATTCCAGTAAATAGCATGTTGTGAAATAAATTCTAGGAAAATTTGGTGATGTTCCTTATGACCAGAGAACCCTAGGAAAAAAAGGTTTTGACTTAGTTCATTTAAAACAACCCTAATTGGCTTAAACACCCAAAATAGGTCTTTAATTAATTAGAGTTAACCAGGCATCAAATTGACTTGAAATCAATTCTCCACTGACCTTAAGGATCAGAGGAACCCACCATAAAAATTTGAGGTCAATTGGACTTGGTTAGCCCTACTAATTGGGTTGATTAAGTCACTTAGCCATTTTAAACTTTAAAAATTCATAACTTTTAAAATACTTTTAAAAAATTCACCAAATTGGTTTTGGAGCCTCTCTGATATCAGAGAAACCTAAAAAAATTAAAATTTCAATTTTCTAAAAAAGTTGATTTTTAATAATATTTTAATATTTTTAATAATTAAAAAATAATAAAAATCACAAAAATAATAAAATTCACCAAAATGTCACATTTTGAATTTTAATCACTTAGGAACAAATCCCACATTTTTCCTAGGTCTATTTAGTGAGATATTGAATTTTAAAGCCCTAGGGTAATTTTAAAATTAAAAAAATGTATTTTCTAGCATTTTCACTAAAATAATTATAATAAATCATAGAAAAATCAGAAAATTGCAAAATTTGTTTCTCTGGTTTCCTTGATATCAGAGAGATTTTTGAAAAATATAAAACCCATTTTTCAACATTTATTTTATTTTTAAATTAATTAACACTCCAAAACTTAAAATAATTATAATAAAAATAATATAATTCAAAAAATCACTAAAATTGGTCCAAGTGCTTCTCTGGTCATTAGGAATGTCCCCTAATTTTCTTAAGGACAGAAACTTTCCCTTGGTCATGTTATTAAATTTTCCTTGAAAATCTCTATTTTCCACCAAAAATAATTATATAAATAAATTAAATACAGAAAAATCACATTTTCTCCTCTCATGTCTTTATTGACATATGAGTGAAGTCACATAAAAATTTCAAGTTCATTTGGGTTCAATTTAGTGAGTTATGAAATTATTAAGCTTAAAGGGTAAAATGGTAATTAAAATCTTTAATCCTTAATTAAAACTTTAGGTCTAATAAAAAATCAACAAGTAAAATATTTGATCTTAATCTGATTTGGATGATTGAAATTTAAATAATTAAAGGGTAGAAACCCATTAAATAATTTTAAAGTGATTAAACTTTAATTAAATAATAGATTAAATTTGGAGGAATAATAAATTGGAATTATTAAAATAGGGATATTTATTAGGAAGAGATTTATTCTTTAATTTAAAAAATCCCTAAACTAATTATATCATCAATACTCAATTCTTAATTAAAATGATAACTCAAATGTAAAACATTAAAAGACTTAATTGAATTATTAAACTCTTTTGAAATTTCAATTAAAATTAAAAATAAAGTAAATTAAAGATAAATTAAATTAAAATTAAATTAAATTTAATAATTAAATTAAATTAAATTAAAACAAATTAAATTAAATTAAACTAAATTAAAATTAAATTAAATTAAATTAAATTAAATTTAATAATTAAATTAAATTAAATTAAACAATTAAATTAAATTAAATTAAATAATTAAATTAAACTAAATTACAATTAAATTAAATTAAATTAAATTAAATTAAATTAAATCAAATCAAATTAATTAAACACTAAATCAAATTAAATTGAACTATGTTAAACTAAATTAAAACTTAATTAAATTAAATTGAATTAAATATAACATCACCTAAGACATAAAGAATTCAAAATAAATGAACACTATTCCAAATTTAAACCCTTTAACTTAAATCAAATCATTTGAATACTAATTTACCCTTGAAAGCTTTGATTATTATAACTCCTAAATGGAACATCAAATGAAGTGTTACCTCACTCATAGGATATTCGAATGTCCTAGTTCAGCGAGCGAGTTAACAAGACTTGAAAACCTCGGACGATCGATTCATTTATATAATTAAATTCATTTGGACTTAAAACAATCCCGAAAATATTGAAAAGATGTTTAAGATTCTTCTTAAGCACTTCCTCGATATGATAGGATATTTATAAGAACAATTGGACTTAATTGTCCTTTGATGAAGAAAATCGTCCTCAAAACAAAAAACACAAAGAACCTAGACGTCATAGGAGTTGACTATCTATAGGATTAGGAATTTGGTAGAAAACCATAACCCTTCCCTTAGCTTTACCTAGGAACTTGCTTAAATATTCTAATTGTGTTTTAAGTGCGGCTTGGGATGACGGGAAGACCCTCAGGGTACGCTTTTATTTTTTATTGCAATTTGCTCTCTTGCAATTTACTTTCTTACAATTTACTTTCTTGCAAATGTACTTTATTTTTCTTGCATGATAAAACAACGAGTTGCATGAAAACCCACACCTTTAGGATAGTCCCTAAAGCTGAAACCAAATTAAGTTAAAAGTCATTGCAAGATAAAACTCACCGCCACAACATTTCAAAATATAAAACAACTCGAAATTTAATCACAAACGGAACACAAAACTACAATTACAACTAAATTAAAACGTCCTGTTGGATGATCGGGAATACCTCGGATGATGTAACCTACGTGTTGCTAACGGGATTTCCCACGGTCTAAATGAAAGTGTGGAACTCATTCGGTTGAGTTTAGCAAATTCATCCGGACTAAGTGAATCCGATAAAAATAATGATGCGGAAGGATGGAACCGTGGGATCTTAGCCGGTGTCGTTATAATCAACTTTAAGATTTGTTTTAATCAAAATACAAGAACACTTGGAAAATTAAGACTTCTCTAAACCAAAACACTTTTCTCATCTCCCGATTTATGGTTTCTAAAACTAAACCTCTGCAACAACAAGGAACTTGGAGCATGGTGGGCAGCACGGCCATCGTCGTCGGCAAAACTCGAGTCTACTTCAACAAAATCTTCTTAGAATTAAAACAACAAAGCCATAGGATTTCGAGGTAGCTTGCACTAGTGCAACATAAATCCTCGACTCTTCGTTAGGCATTTGCATTGCAAATTAAGCCCTAACCGGTCTTAGGATTCCGAGGTAGTCGTCCGATACGACAAAAAACCCTCGCATCTCCTGAAGCTATTTGTTTGATTTTATCATACAAATATAAGCCCTAATTAATTAAAATTGGCAAGATCAAAACATTTAAATAAGTATTAGGACTTTCCTAAACTCGAAGCCAAACGATAGGATAGTCGGGAAATTACCGAAGTTCACTTCGAATCGGTGATTTCTCCTACCTTTCTTCCTTTGGATTCACAAAACAAAATGTTCCAAAATTTGATCCATTCCCTATTGAAATTCCAAAATTCAATCTTTGAAAACCTTAAACTTTGAAATTCTTGAAAGCGAGTTATTGATTATTATCGAGAGTTTTCTTAGGTGATTCCCGTCACTTAAGATGTAATTAACTATAGGGGCTTGCCCTTATAGGGAATTTAAAAGAACCCGAGTAATATAAACCTCGTTTGATACTTTCATATTAAGCGGGGAATTTGTCGGCTTATAAAATTGGTTCACGGACCAAACGGATGTCACAAAACTTCTAGTTTATTTGATCGAGCCCCACCATCAAGCAGTGTGTCTATCCTTAGGGATAGATACACGGTTTGTGGTGCGGTGCTCGTTTATATAAACTATTTGGGATGTGAGATCGGTTCAATCTCAAATTTAAAATTATTTTCAAAGCCAAATACTACTTTCTAAATTATATATATATTTAAATCAAATTTAAAATTTAAATTCGCCGACAACTTCTGTTAGGCGACCCCCCTTTTAAAATACAATACAACCTAAAATATGCCGACAGAGGCCACATTGCCAAACTAGGCCTTGGTGAGCCATGAATAGACAAAACCTGGTCTTAGCCACCCACCAAAAGCCTCTTTCATCAAGCTAACTTTTTCCCGATCCCACCTCTCCCTTCATCAAGCTAACTTTCAGACATGGAAAATGTTTAAAACTCCTCCCCGGTACCCAAACACTTCTGGAAATCCTCTAGAAATCCTCCAAGGAGGAGCTTAAGTGTCTCCAATCCATGTCAAGCTCGACAAGAAGCTCTCATCGCTATAAATAGCCTAAACCCGGGAACCCTAAGTGCCATGACCAAGGGTAAGCTCTCTACATAGCCTCCCAAACCCTTGGCTCTCAATAGAGAAAACAGTAACCATGACATAGGAAATTGATCCCCATCATCCCTAAGAAATTTCCACCACTGGGAAACCATAATTTTCCCATTGAAATCTAGAACAAATTTCAGTCCTGACATGAACTCTTCCAAAGCTCAAATCTAACCCACCCACAAGCTTCCTATGACGTCCATGAGTACCACTCAATTAAATTTGAGGTCTCTCGAGCTCTCTAAACTATACCAACTCCAATGCGAGCTACCATTTTGTCAAGCATATAGCTAAGAAGCTCAAATTGAGACAAGGAGGAGCTTTGTGGGGTCAAGGTGATCATCACCATGTCCATTGAACCATATAGATAGGTTCGTCTAACCTAAATGAAGCTATAGGAACAAACCCAAGTGATTTGGTTAAATATCAAGAGAGATCATAGGATTTAATCATGGATGGTTCTCAGTTCTTCGTCCCATTGGGATGATGAAACAATGCCATCCATTTCCGCTAATTAGAAATGGACGGCGCAGATTGAACCGAACCACTGAACAACATGCCACCTTAGCGCCCGCATGGAAATCGTATCAAACTGGAGGAGATGCATAAGCTTTCGAAGCATCTGAGGATTGACGTGACACCATGTGTATAAGTAAGAAATCAGATTTTTATAATTAAATTAATCCATAAACTAAATAAAACTTTAAAAATTCATAATCTGGTATAGAAAAATAACAAAAATAAAATAAAATACCTCTAGACTCAGTGAACAAAGGGAAAATAATGAAAATAAGAATAAAAACATTTAACTTATAATTAATTTTCAATTAATTAGATACTCTAGAGAGCATTTTAATTATTAAAAATCGAATATAGACCCAAAAAATATGAAAATTTCAGGGATTGTTACCTCCAAGCTTGGGAACATTATTTGATTTTTACATTGTCAAGGGCCTTCCCAAAAAATTAAAATGGCAAATTTCCTACAAAATTTCTAATTTTTTTAAAAAATAATCATAAAATATAGAAATTAGAAATTAAAATGGAAATTAACATAAAAATTTATGGTACCCTAAAATGATCATTTCCACCCTCCATAATCCTAAATTCAAAATTCAAAAATTAGGGGTAAAACTGTAAAATTTACATTTTTCCCCAACTTGTTCCTCAAACTAAATTTAGATCATTAGCCCAGGTTTAGGAGCTTAAACTAGTCGGGTCATAAGGTTTTGATGCCATGGTTAGCCCCTTTAACAATGACATATCCTTAAAGACTTAGGGTAAGCACAATTTTAGTGTGGGCTTTGGTTGAACCTAATCAATTTAGACATAAAAGAATCTATAGTTGAACCCCATCTAATTGAGGTCAAGTCTGAGTCCTAATTAGATTTGGCATAGCTCATACATAAGCTCATCCCTTTAGGTCTAACTTAAATTAAACCAAAATTTCACTTCGATGTTTAAACCACCATAGGTTTAGTATAATTTTGTACCTTACTATATATAAACCTAACTTAGACCTATTCCCGGTGTAACCCACATTAGGCCTAATCTAAACCTTAAGTCTAACCTAACTTAGACTAAGCATATCCTTTAGGTCTAACCCGCCTTGGTCCTGAACCTAAAACTTAAGTTTAACCCAACGTAGACTTAGCCTATCCTTTACATCTAACCCACACTAGACCTAAAACTAAACCCTAAGTCTAAACCAATATAGGCTTAGCCTATCCTTTAGGTCTAACCCACACAAGACCTAAACCTAAACTTTAGAACTAGCTGACCCTAGACCTAACCTAAGTATAACCTAAATTAGACTTAGTTCAAATTAAACTCCCTTTAGGCCTAGCCCATCCTAAACCTAATCTAAGTCTAACCTTACTTAGACTTAGTTCAAATTGAACTTCTCCTTATGTCTAGCCCAACCTAGACCTAACCTAAGTCTAACCTTACCTAGAATTAGTTCAAACATAACTTCTCCATAGGTATAGCCCAACCTAGACCTAACATAAGTATAACCTAACTTAGACTTGGTTTAAATTGAACACCCTTTATGTCTAATTTAACATAGACCTAACCTAACTCTAACTCGATTCAGACTTAGTTCTACTTAAAATCTCTTGGGTCAAACCTAATTTTGTCCTAAATTCAACATGAACCACCCATAAATCTAACTTTACTTAGTCCTAATCACAACATGAAATCCTCCTAAGTCTAATTTAACTTAGACAGTCCAATTGGAACTCTCCTTGTGTCTAACTTAACCTGGTCCCAGTTAAGTCCCACCTAACTTTAACTTAAATCGCTTAATGAACTTTGGGTCAACCTGAACTATCATAAGTTAACCTTATCAAATTGAACCTCCAGGTCAACCCGACCTAACTCTTGTTCACCCAATTTAATTAAAATTTCAGGTCAACCCAACCTAACATAGGTTAACCTAATTCAACTAAAACCTCGTTTCAGCTCTACCTAACTCAGGTTAACCCAATTCAATGAACCTCCAGTGAACCTGACCTAACTCGAGTTAACCTAATTCAATTGAACCTCTAGGCTAATCTGACCTAACTCTAGTTAACCCCATTCATTTGAACCACTGAGTCAACTCGACCTAGTTTGGGTTAACCTAATTGAACTGAACCACCAAGTCAACCTGAACTAACTCAGTTTAACCCAATTCAACTGAACCAATGGGTCAACCCGACCTAACTTAGGTTAACAAAATCAATTGATTCTTTGATTGAACCAAATCTATCTAAGGTTAACCTAATAAACTCAACCTGCTGGGTTAACTTGACCTAACTTAGGAGAAACTAAGATAATTTTTTTCGGATGAATCAGACTTAACTCAGATTGACATGACTTGAGACTCAACTTCAAGATTTGCTTTAGTCTCAAACCAAGTTTAATCAAAGATTGATTTAAGTTTAACCCAACATAGACTTAAAAGATGACTGAAATCTAAATTAACTTAGACATAGCCCACTTCTAATTTAACTGAAACTTGATCTAACCTAATAGGTTTATCTCAGATCAAACTCAGCTCAACCTAGCTTAGTTTAAAGTTAACACAAAATTTTTTTGACTTGGCTTATCCCGAGCCAATTTAGGTCAAGTAAGACTAGTTTGACATCAAATTAGGTCAACCCCAATCAATCCTTTTAAACATTTTGTTGACTTAAACAAGTTTAGAGTTAATACGAGGTAAAAGCATCTCAGGTTAACTTGGATTATCTAAAGACGTATTCTAGACAAATGTAAAATTAACCTAGACTCAGGTGACTGAAATATAAAGAGGGTTTTACTTTTTGTATGAGAAAAAAAACATAATTAGCTTCGATCATGAATAATTTGGGCCTAGGTATCAAACCAATATGAACAAATTACATAAGCTCACCTTAAAAAACAATAAAACTTAAACTTGAACTCAAAAATACAACCTGGTTTATGATGGTATTTTGGAGGAGACAATCCAGGGCTTCTAACAAAAAAAACTTCCAGTCATTCGTGACTAATTGAACCATAAAACCTAATGACACCGGGATGATAGAAACATGGGATCCTGACTAGGTCAATCTCAAACTGACAAAAATAAAATGACAAAACAAAAAAAATATAATCGGCTAATAAGTTGTACGTAACCTAAAATTTTCAACCCCTAAAACTTGAGAAAGACATTAAGACATAAATTTAAACCTAATGAACAAAAAATTCCAAATGCAACTTGAACCCTTCTACCCCGCTCTACAAATATTTCTTGGATGAAACAATCCATGGTTGCTTAACAGAATCTTACGATTAGAGTAGGCTTGACCGCCTCTCACACTAAGTAGGTCAGGGTATCCAATGACCCCGGGATGACAGAGCCATGAACATCTTGATCGAGTATTCCAAAAATATAAATTAATAACAAAATCTATATTTTTGTTTAACTTTATTATTAAGGGTTGTTAAAGTTAAAAGGTGGTCGTACCCTAGATTTACTTTGCATGTTATTGAGGTGTGCTAACTTATATTATAGAAATGTCATTCGAGTGATCTAAAACCTAAAGCATAAGATGAACCACAACTAAACCATTGAAAACAATGCAAAAATCTATTATAGTTTGGAATTTTTAGAAATCCATTAGCCTTAGGATAGGACTTCTTGATCTATAAAAAAATATCTATTCTTTATGTCTTAATTCTTATCAATTTCAAAGGATATTATGCTTTAATGAAAGGTATTTTTGTGTATTTGGATATAGGTGATGAAAAAAGGTCTAAAAAGGTAAAAGGAGCAAAAATGGAGCAAAATACAAAAAGTATAAAAAAATATGGCCTGGCGCCTATGTGCCAGAAGTTGACGCCTAAGCGCCAGACTCGATACAGAAACTGTCAAGTTTTTTACAACGTTTGATCGGTTATTTTGACGGAGTGAGCGGTTATTGGACATTCTAGAAGACTGGCAGTTGTTCCTTGATAATAGGACATGTGATACATTGAATTTGGAAGCTCCAAAAAGGTTTTAATCGCGAAGAGGTGCGAGCCAAAGTGAAGAGGTTAGGCGCCCGATTTCGGGGCCTAGGCGCCAGACAGACCTTCTAGAAGATTCATTGAATGTGGAAATGTTTTGAAGAGGTGCCTCAAGGTAACCGTTGAAGCCTATAAATAGGGGTCCATTTCTTCAGAAAACTTGCCCCTCCCATTGTAACCCTTTCTCTTATCCACTTTAGGATCTCTCATCCTTAGAGAGAGAAATAGAGAGAGAAATTTAGGGCCACTTTTGTTTAGTTTAGTGAGTTTATTTTCAAGTTGTTGCATTTGGAGTTCATTACACTGTGGAGTCAATAGGTATCAAAAGATCTATAGAAGAAATATTTGAGATAAGTATTTTATATTTGATTCAAAGTTTATTTATTATGTTTTACTGTTTATATTCAATGTATTCTGAGTAGTTAGTTTACTTTCTTCCTTCAATTATGAAGAGATAGATAAGATAATAAAAGATTCGATGGAGAATTGAAATTCAAAATATTTTCAAAACATTGTGATGACATTAATATCTGATCTTACTTTACTTTTTAAATTGGCCATTTAAATTGTTAAAACCTGTTGAAGAGTTTTGAGACCTAGAAGGAGAAGAAATCTTAACTTGTAAATGTTACATGAATCCTTGGGTAGTCGAAGGTCATGTGTGGGATATTCAAGGTAAAGTGGAAATAAATAGGAAGATAAGATTTATAGGGTGTAGAATTGATAAGTTTTTAGAGTGACAGACTAAGTTTTTATAATTTGATTTATAGATTAGGAAAGGGTCACTAGTAGGACAGACCATAGCCACCCTTGGACATCTAGAAGTGTGAGTCTAGATTAACCCATTCTACTAACAATACATCCGGACTTGATCTATAAATTGCCTGATGTTCTTTGCGCACGGATCGAAAGGGTAAAGAATAGGAATGCTTCATTTCGCACAATACCATAAATCAAGTTCTCCAACGAATATTAAATTATCTTAAAAATCTTAGATTAATTGAAGAGAAGAAAGTTGTTTATTTTATATAGTTTTCATAAATCATTTTCTTATTATTGTTTTCTTTATTTGCATCTAGTAAATTAATAGTAATTTATAGTTAAATTAAAAGATAAAAAGAAATTTTTGAAATATAATATTTAGAAAATTTATCACTATAAATCTTCCCTGTGGGATCGATACTGGGGTCTTTATTTCAAAGCCCTATATTACTTGAAACGATACATATACTTGCGTAGTACCCCTAGTGTGTAAAAATATTTTCTAAATTTACAACATTTTGATTTTATACACTAGCCGTTATTTATAAATTGGGTCAACTTTTTGGCCATCTTTTGGAAGCGAATATTACTGCATTATTGCAGGTCGGTCAAGTTTTTGGCGCCGTTGCCGGGGAAGAAAGAAATAGAATAGAATAAATTTTCTTATAAAAATATAAAAAAATAGATATATATTTTCATTCCTTGTTTTATGCAAAGATTTGTTTCTGAAGGATTAATACCTTTAGATTCTAAATTAGAAAGAATAATTAAAAAAATTAAAAAGGGAAAACAAATTCAAAAATTTTAAGAAATGACTACTTTACAAAATCCAATTAAACTTAATGATCAAAATGTTTATAAACCATTAAGGGATTATGCTAACCCTACAGTAGATGAACTTCATAGTAGTATTCAAATATCCACTATAGATGCTAATTCTTTTGAACTTAAACTGCCTATTATTCAAATGGTGCAAAACAATCAATTTGGTGGATGACCAAATGAAGATCCAAATTTATATCTTGTTAGTTTTTTAGAACTTCGTGCTACCTTTAAATATAACAATGTTTCTGATGATACTATTAGACTTAGACTCTTTCCTTTTTCTTTAAGAGACAAAGCAAAGATGTGGTTAAACTCATTAGCGACTGGTTCTATTAAAACATTAGATGAAATGGCACAAAAATTCCTTGCTAAATATTTTCCTCCTTCTAAAACTACTAAATTACGAAATGATATTACTTCGTTTAGTCGATTTGATGGGGAGACAATATATGAAACTTGGGAAAGATTTAAAGAACTATTAAGAAAATTTCCTCATCATGCTTTACCTGATTGGTTGATTATTCAAATATTTTATAATGGATTAATTGGATCTTTAAAATCAATTATTGATGCTACTGCTGGAGGTTCTTTAATGTCTAAATCATTTGAAGAAGCTTACACTTTAATTAAAGAAATGGCTAATAATAATTTTCAATGGCCTTCCGAAAGGATTAATCCTAAAAAGATGGCAAGTATTCACGATAATGAAGCCTTTTCTATCTTAGCTTCACAAGTTGCAGCAATGTCTAAGAAATTAGATAATTTTGCAAGTAATATTTCGCATAATAAATCTGCTAATATTGAAGATTCTCAAACTATTGAAACTTTACAAGCTATTGCAAGTAAAAATAATCCTTATTCAAATTATTATATTCCTGGGTGGAAAAATCATCCTAATTTTAACTGGAATAATTCACAACAACAATGGGGTAATAATAAATCTCATCCCACTGGAAATTGGAATAATCAAGTTAATCCAAATTATAAACCTCCTGGATTTAATAATCAACAGAAAAAGTTATCAATCGAAGAATTAATTTTACAAATGAATAACCAATTACAAAATCAAAATACTGCTATTCATAATATTGAAAATCAAATGGGGCAAATTGCTACTTTAATTAATAACAGACCTGTAGGAACACTTCCTAGCAATGTTGAAATTAATTCAAAGGAAACTGGAAAAGAACATGAACAAGTTAAAGCTATGCAACTTAGAAGTGAAAAGGTATTAAAAGAAAGAATGCAAAATGAAATTGAAAAAAAATTGAGGTTGAAGAGATTGAAAAACCTAAAGAAACTCTCTCTCCTAGTCAAGATCAGACTGTTATACCTGTTAATGTGAAAGTTGAAAAACCACCACCACCTTTTCCTCAAAGAATTAAATAGCAGAAATTAGATCATCAATTTTCTAAGTTCTTTGAAATTTTTAAGAAACTTACTATTAACATACCTTTTGCTGAAGCTTTGGAACAAATGCCAACTTACGCAAAATTTATGAAGGATATTTTAAGCAAAAAATGAAAATTTGAAGCTTTTGAAACTATAGCATTAATTGAAGAATGTAGTGCAATAATTCAAAAGAAATTACTTGAAAAGCTTAAGGATCTTGGAAGTTTCACTATACCCTGTGCTATTGGAGAAAAATTTTGTGGAAAAGCTTTATGTGATATAGGAGCAAGTATTAATCTCATGCCATTTTCTATCTTTCGAAGATTGGATTTAGGAGATATTACTCCCACCACTTGTAACCCTTCGGTTAGGTGATAGATCTATCACTTATCCTAAAGGAGTTATAGAGGATGTCCTTGTTAAAGTGGATAAATTTATCTTCCCTGTAGATTTCATAGTACTTGATATGGAAGAAGATAAAGAGATACCTATTATTTTAGGGAGACCTTTCTAGCTACTGGACGAGCTATTATTGATGTGCAAAAGGGAGAACTAACCATGAGAGTTAATGATCAAGAAATTAAACTCAATGTTCTTAAATCAATGAAGTACCCTGATAAAGAGAAATGTTATCTAATGGATATAATTGATTATTTAATTGAAAAACATTATCAAGAAAAATGTAAAGTCATTTACGAAGAAAAATTTGAATTTTTAACTGATGAAGATGAAGTAGTAGAAGAAGAAGAGACTCATTTTATTAAAGATAATTGGGAAACTTTAGACATAACTCAAACTAATATACTTTTACCATCAATTAAAAAAGCCCCTGAACTGGAATTAAAAATATTACCTTCACATTTAAAATATGTGTTTCTTAGAAATTCGTTAACTTTACCTGTTATTATTTCTTACGAGCGAGTAAAGATCAAGAAGAAAAACTACTAGGTGTGTTAAAGAATTATAAGAAAGCTTTTGGTTGGACTATTGCTGATATAAGAGGAATAAGCCCTTCCATTTGCATGCATAGAATCTTAATGGAAGAAAATTTTAAACCTACTTATAGAATCGCAAAGAAGATTAAATCCTATTATGAAAGAGGTTGTTAAAAAAGAAATTATTAAGTGGTTAGATGCTGGTATTATTTATCCTATTTCGGATAGTCAATGGGTAAGTCCTATTCATTGTGTTCCGAAGAAAGGAGGTGTAACTGTCATTGTTAATGATAAAAATGAATTAATTCCTACAAGACAAGTTACTGGATGGCGAATTTGTATTGACTATAGTAAATTAAATAAAGCCATTATAAAGGATCATTTTCCTTTACCTTTCTTGGATCAAATGCTCGATAAATTAGCTGGACACTCATATTTCTATTTTCTGGATGGCTATTCTGGTTATCATCAATTACTTATTGCTCCTGAGGACCAAGAAAAGACAACATTTACAAGTCCTTATGGAACATTTGCTTTTAGAAGAGCTCGTTTTGATTTATGTAATGCACCTGCAACTTTTCAAAGATGTATGATGTCAATATTTTGTGATTTGATTGACAAAGGAATTGAAATATTCATGGATGATTTTTTAGTCTTTGGAACTTCTTTTGAATCTTGTTTGGAAAATATAGCCGAAGTTCGAAAAGATGTGAAGAAACAAATTTAGTTCTTAAGCGGGAAATATGTCGATTCATGGTCACAGAAGGCATTGTGCTTGGTCACAAAGTATCACAAAAAGGGATAGAAGTAGATCAAGCAAAAGTGAAAATTATTGCTGAATTGCAACCACCTACTACTATTGCTGATGTGAGAAGTTTTCTAGGTCATGCTGGATTTTATAGAAGATACATAAAGGATTTTTTTAAAATTGCTAAACCTCTTTGTCATTTATTGGAAAAAGATGCAAAATTTGAATTTAATAAAGAATGTATTAATGCTTTTAATATTCTAAAGGAAAAATTAATAATGCACTTTATTATTGTTGCACTTATTTGGAATAAGTCTTTTGAATTAATGTGTGATGCAAGTGATTTTGCAATTGGAGCTGTATTAGGACAAAAATATGAGAAAATTTTCAAAGTTGTATATTATGCTAGTAAAACTCTCAACTGAAACACAAAGAAATTACACTACTCACCGAGAAAGAGCTTCTAGCTATAGTATATGCCTTTGATAAATTTAGACCTTATCTTCTTGGTACTAAATGCATAGTTCATACCGATCATTCTTCTATTAAATATCTATTATCTAAGAAGGATTCTAAACCTAGACTTACAAGTTGGGTTTTACTTCTACAAGAATTTGATTTTCAAATAGTAGATAGAAAATGAACTGAAAACCAAATTGCTGATCATTTGTCTAGAATTAAAAATGATATTATTTTTGATGAAAATATAAATGAGAAATTTCCTGATGAATCTTTATATGCTATTCAAGGATGCAAAACACCTTGGTATGCTGATATTGTTAATTATTTAGTTAGCAATATTTTTCCTTATGACTTGGATAACAAATTTATTAAGAAATTTAAATATGATGCTAAATCTTATATTTGGGAAGAACCTCATTTATTTAAAATTGGTAAAGATTCTATGATTCGAAGATGTGTACCTTATGAGGAAACTTTTGCTATTATTCAAAAATTTCAAGATTCTGATTTTGGAGGACACTTTGGCATAGATAAAACTGCATTTAAAGATGTGATAAAATTTGAGAAAACATGTGGTCGATGTCGGAGGGGAAATATATCTAGGAAGGATGAAATGCCTTTAAACTATATATTGGAAGTTGAAATTTTTGATATATGGGGTTTAGACTTTATGGGGCCATTTGTTCCATCATCTGAAAAAATTTATATTTTATTAGCGAGTTGATTATGTTTCAAAGTGGATTGAAGGCATTTGCTTTACCAAGCTGTGATTCCAAAAGTGTTTCTAAATTCTTAAAGAAAATGATATTTTCAAGATTTGGAATGCCTAAGGTAATTATCACTGATGGTAGAAGTCATTTCAGGAATATAAGAATTCAATCATTACTACAAAAATTTGGAATCAAACATAGAATTGCAACTGCTTATCACCCACAAATGAGTGGAATGGCAGAAGTATCAAACAAAGAAATTAAAAGAAATTTAGAGAAGACTGTTAATCCTAAAAGAACTGATTGGGTTGATAGACTTGATTCTATATTATGAGCTTATAGAACAGCTTATAAGACACCAATCGGAATGTCACCTTATCTGTTAATTTATGGTAAACATTGTCACTTACCTGTAGAACTTGAACATAAAGCTTATTGGGCAATAAAGGAAATTAATTTTAATTTGAATAAAGTAGGAGAAAAATGATTATTGCAATTAATGAGATGGAAGAAATAAGAAATGAAGAATATGAAAATGCGAGAATTTATAAAGAGAAAATGAAGATGTTGCATGATAAAAAAATTTCAGGAAAAATTGTTGAGCCTGGACAAGAAGTATTACTGTTTAACTCTCGTTTAAAAATTTTTCCTGGAAAATTAAGATCTAAATGGATAAGAACCTATATAGTTGAGAAAGTATACCATTATGGAGCTGTGGATATTAAAGATCCCAAAACAGGAAAATTTTTTAAAGTAAATGGATTAAGATTGAAGCCTTATTTGGGAGATATTAAAAGGATTTATAAAGAGGCTTATGAATTGAGTCAACCTGATTAAAAATTTACTTAAGTCGGGCTGACGCCGTTAAACCAAGCGCTTTGTTAGAGGCAACCCATAATTATCTTTTGTTTTGAGTGTTTTTGTGTTTTATTGTAAGGTTATGCCTCGATCATGATTAATTTTATACTACTTTAGAAAATTTGATGCTCATAAGTCTCTGTTGACTTAGGCTGAAAATTATTTTGAAGTATGTAAGATTTAGAAATTGGATCACTCTATTCTGAATATGAGTAAAAAGGAGATCAAGTTAACCTTCATTATGATTGATTACAATGTGTGTTATTGAGTCTAAATTACTCTTACCAGCATAATGTACCTTTCTTGGAGAACCAAATTTTGAAGTTTGACGATTAGGCGAAACAGAGTTGAACATAGTTCCAGCGCCTAAGCACCAAAATCAACTATGTATCAATAAGTCCGGCGCCTAGGTGCCAGAATTCGGCGCCTAAGTGCCACGGTTACTGGGTCGTGCAAAAACCGAAAATTTTCAGTTTTTTACAGGATTTTCACCTTTAAATCAACCTATCATCTTCCCTAACCATCAAGCAATAAAAATTACATCCCTTGCACTTCATTCTTAAGAGATTTGAGAAATTTTTGAAAGATATGGAAGGAAGAAATCATTGAGAAGAAGCTAGGGACAAGGTCTCAAAGGATCCTCAACCCTACTTCAATGGTTTCATCGCTGTAAGTTTAGAGAAAATTTCTAGTCGTTTGGATAAGTTTGAAGCGGAGTTTAAAAGCATTGGAGACCGCCTTCATAAGACGTTTCATCAAATTGAACATCTAGAATGGAAAATGAAACTTCAATTTGATCATTTTGCGGCTTATCAAGATGCTCAAGTCGAAATGTATGCGAAGAATAAGTGGATTGACGAAAAGACGGCTACGGATTTCCCGAGAGCGTTAGTGTTCTTTCCAAGTGAAATACACAATTTCCCTTGTGAAGATTAGAATATTATGGTAATGAGATAGTTATTATATGGTTTGTTGAGTCGTTGAATCGATTTAGAGAATCGATTATGTTTGTTTGTGTATTTGCTTTCATGTTCAATGTGTGTTGTTTTTGCTTAAAAACTGTTGCGTTTAAGTGTGTATTAAGAACTTGAATCAAGTGTAATACTTATCTAGAATGTATTAAGTCAATATTGAATATTATAAATGGAATTTAGTTAGTTCGATTGAAACCTTATGTTTGATTGGTGGATTAAATATTTAATTTTTATAAATTTTTGAGAAATGTTGTGGAAGTTAGAAATTGAAGCCCTACTCTGATATGAGTAATTGGAAGTTGAATTTATGAATTTTGGTGGAAAATTAAATTTAAAAATAATTTTTTGTGAAAGGCGAGTCTGGCACCTTGGTGCCAGAATTCGGCGCCTAAGCGCCAGTTCGGCCTGTACCCTAAAATTTACTTAAATTACCCCCAAAAGCCATTTTTGACACCTAAGCTTCATCTTCTTCCCCATTTTCACGAAAATACACCCTTTAGATCCATTTTGAGGTCAAAACATCAAGGATTTGAGCGCAAAACCACTCGATTTCTTCATCTCAAGGTCAGATCTACACTTTAAACTATTTATTTTTTTATTTTCACCATAGATTTCTCTAGGTTTTTCTAAGAACCGAAAATTTTGAAAAAATTTTCAATTTTTAGTGATTTCTTTGGATTTTTAAACTTATTTTAAGTTTTATAAACTTAAAAAAAGTTTAAATCTTTGATTCCTAAATTTGTTCTTGTTTTCTTTCACGTTTAGATGGCTCAAAAATCTAAACGCGGGAAGGCACGAGATAACTTTGATAACAACAAATTTTCTACTGTGGCTGCGCATTTTCGCTTTCACGAATTTGTGACGTCCAGAAAGTTCATTTCAGAACGAAGTTTCTAACATCCTAGAGAAATGATCGAAAACACTATCGTTGCACACAATTGGCAACGATTCTGTTATTTCATTGTTGTTGCTGTTATCCCGATTGTTCGAGAGTTTTATGCAAATTTTCTTGATGCTGAAGATTATGAAGTCTTTGTCAGAGGTTTCCGAGTAGGATTTAGTCCAGAAAGATTCAATATAATTTATGGCCCGCCACCGACTATAGAGTGCTATTATTCTGGATTATCACCATCTGAGGGAGATTTGGATATGATCATTGCTTATTTGATTGATGGTACTAGATCTTGGAAGATCAGGAACGGAAAAGGGTAAACTTCAAATCCTCCAAATTAAATGGTATTTCTAAAGCATGGCACTATTTTATTTACGCAAGATTGTTACCTTCCAACCACACGAGTGAAGTGACTAGAGATCGAGTGATCTTAAACTACTGCATTCAGGAGAGGAAGCCTATTGATGTCGTGAGTATTATTTATGATTCTGTGGATTCTACTGTGAGGTCCAGCACTTCTGTTGGATTGGAATTCCTATCTCTGATTTATTCATTATGTGTTAGTAATGGAGTCACTGCTGATATTTCTGAGGAGAAGTTAAAGTCTACCAAGCTAATTGGGCAGGAGAGTGTTAGTATCTAAAATCATCTTCGAGGGAAGAGATCGACCTCTCCTTCTACTTCTGCACATACTCCAGGTAGATCTTCTACTTCTCGACCCTCTACTTCTGCTGAGCCACCATCGAGTTTTTGGGAATCAATGCATGATCAGTTTTTAGAGCAACAACAGGAGTTATTTCAAACACACTGCAGGATTGATACTATTGATAGGAAACTAGATCATTTATGTGATTATACCCAGAGGAAGAGTAGTTATGATGTTGAGTATGATGAAACCCTAATCAGATTTCTGAAGGGTGAACATGATGTTAGTTTCCTTACTTTTCCTAGTTTCACACCATTTGTTGATCCTAAGGACATAGAATTTTCCTTTGGTGAAGATGATGATGATGAGGCTACAGCTAGCGAGTAGTAGTTATAAATCTTTATGATGAGCTACTTTGTTAGTTTGTTTTATTTGTATTGTTTGTTTAGTTTTGTGTGATGTATGTTGATTTGTTTAAATATTTGTGTGGATTGATTAGTGGTAAGATTCTATTGTTAAAATATTTTTAGTATATTGTGTTGAGACTGAAGTTAGAGTTAATTTATGATTTGTTGTTTTAATCTACTGTTTAGTAATTAGTAATTTTGCTCTGTTTTAGTTTTGTTTCAAATTTAGTATCATCATAAAAATTAACCTGCTTACTTTTTTTTATATACATGCTTCAATTTTATCTTAATTATTCATAAAAGCATGATAAAAGTTAATTTTTCTTTTTAAGATTGTTTTTACATACTTATAAAAATTCTTATGATTTTCTTTCTCTCATACTTTCAAAATATCATAGTATACCAAAACTTAAGTTTGGGGGAAGGGAAAATTCATTCAAATTTAAATTTTATTTTTCCTCAAAGAGCTTATATTTTCATAAAAATAAAACCTTTTTAACTTAACTTAAGGAATGAAGAATTTATTTGAGATCACTTTTATTTTTGAAATTATAAACAATTTAGTGAAAATTAACCAAAATTTTAATAACTTTGATTGATTTTAAGAATATAATTATTTAACTTAAAGAAGAATAAGATAAAGAATTTTTCTATTCATGATAGAAATAATAGAATTTTAGAAATATTAAGTAATAAAAAATTATCACTTGAAAAAGAAAAGATTGGAAATCTTTTTTAATTCTTATTTATGTTATAATAATTAAGTGGAAATGTATAAGTTCTGAAAATATAAGTTAAGGATAGTGAAGTTCAAAACCATTAACAGGCTATCCAGATATAGTAATCCTCTTTATATAAATAAAAATAAATAAATAAATAAAGAGAAGAGAGGAGAAGCTTGAGGAAATGCATAATCAAAAATTGGTTTCACTTTAATTATCTTATTGAAAGAAAACTAGTTACATATTTTACTTAATTTTTATACATGAATATTTATTTAGAAAAGATTTTTCAAGAAGATCTTTTTCTTGTAAATAATCTATGAGAGCTTAATATAATAGACTTCTATTATTTTTAAAATGAATGAAAAGTTTGAAATCTTATGATTTGGTAGTTAAATAATCTTTAAATTCTTAAAATTAAACCTAGTTAGTGAAATTGGGTTAATAATTTACTAAAGACTTTATAAACTAAAAAATTATAAGGAATCTTAAATATTTATCTTTTATTCCAAAGGTTATATAGTTTATATAGTAGAAAGAGTTACTTGAGGAGAAGTAACATTTAAGTTTGGGGGATTTTGATCATAAAAAATTACCTATTTCTTTATGTCTTAATTCTTATCAATTTTAAAGGATATTATGCTTTAATGAAAGGTATTTTTTGTGTTTTTGGATGTAGGTGATGAAAAAAGGACTAAAAAGGAAAAAGAAGCAAAAAGGAGCAAAAATGGAGCAAAATACAAAAAGTATAAAAAATATGGCCTGGCGCCTAGGCGCCAGAAGTTGGCGCCTAAGCGCCAGATTCGATACAGAAGCTGTCAAGATTTTGACAAGGTTTGATCTGTTATTTTGACGGAGTGAGCGGCTATTGGACATTCTAGAAGACTGGCAGTTGTTCCTTGATAATAGGACATGTGATACATTGCATTTGGATGTTCCAAAAAGGTTTTAATCGCGAAGAGGTGCGAGCCAAAGTGAAGAGGTTAGGCGCCCGATTCCGGCTCCTAGGCGCCAGACAGACCTTCTAGAAGATTCATTGAATGTGGACATGTTTTGAAGAGGTGCCTCAAGACAACCCTTGAAGCCTATAAATAGGGGTCTATTTCTTCAGAAAACTTGCCCCTCCCATTGTAACCCTTTCTCTTATCCACTTTAGGATCTCTCATCCTTAGAGAGAGAAATAGAGAGAGAAATTTAGGGCCACTTTTGTTTAGTTTAGTGAGTTTATTTTCAAGTTGTTGCATTTGGAGTTCATTACACGGTGAAGTCAATAGGAATCAAAAGATCTATAGAAGAAATATTTGAGATAAGTATTTTATATTTGATTCAAAGTTTATTTATTATGTTTTGCTGTTTATATTCAATGTGTTCTGAGTAGTTAATTTACTTTCTTCCTTCAATTATGAAGAGATAGATAAGATAATAAAAGATTTGATGGAGAATTGAAATTCAAAATATTTTCAAAACATTGTGATGATATTAATACCTGATCTTACTTTACTTTTTAAATTGGCCATTTAAATTGTTAAAACTTGTTGAAGAGTTTTGAGACCTAGAAGGAGAAGAACTCTTAACTTGTAAATGTCACATGAATCCTTGGGTAGTCGAACGCCATGTGTGGGCTATTCAAGGTAAAGTGCAAATAAATAGGAAGATAAGATTTAAAGGGCGTAGAATTGATAAGTTTTTAGAGTGACAGACTAAATTCTTATAATTTGATTTATAGATTAGGAAAGGGTCACTAGTAGGGCCGACCAAAGCCACCCTTGGACATCTAGAAGTATTAGTCTAGATTCACCCATTCTAATAACAATACATCCAGACTTGATCTGTAATTTAGCCAATGTTCTTTGCGCCTGGATCAAAGGGTAAAGAATAGGAATGCTTCTATTTGGCACAATACCATAAATCAATCTCCAACGAATATTAAATTATCTTAAAAATCTTAGATTAATTGATGGGAAGAAAGTTGTTTATTTTATATAGTTTTCATAAATCATTTTTGTATTATTGTTTTCTTTATTTGCATCTAGTAAATTAATAATAATTTATAGTTAAATTAAAAGATAAAAAGAAATTTTTGAAATATAATATTTAGAAAATTTATCACTATAATTCTTCCCTGTGGGATCGATACTGGGGTCTTTGTTTCAAAGCCTTATATTACTTGAAACGATACGTATACTTGCGTAGTACCCCTAGTGTGTAAAAATATTTTCTAAATTTACAATATTTTGATTTTATACACTAGCCGCTATTTATAAATTGGGTCAACTTTTTGGCCATCTTTTGGAAGCAAATATTACTGCATTATTGCGGGTCGGGTCACTTCGTAATTCTTTTGATATCAGCATTCCAATTTTTTTAGCACGATTTATTACCTTAATCAGGAGTATTATTAAGCAACTCTTAGATTGCTAAAGACATAATTAACCATAAAGACTTGCCATAATAGGAAGAAGCAAAATCCTAGAACAGGTACAACAACCTAAATATCTGGTTGTGGGTTTTGTTTTCATGAGATCTTCTTGATAGGTGCGCCACCAAAGTGTCTTGAACCGACTCTACCTCGATCAAACATTTTGGAGCTCTCCATGAAAAGGATACCTCATGAAAGATTTCTTTTTCCATGTTCTTACTTTTTTTTATCTCCATTGTTATTTTTCTTTTTTTATCATCTGATGTTTTAATTCTCAGGACCACCATATAATCTAAGATAGAGAGTTACTTAAAGAGAGAGAGAGAGAGGCAATATAATAGGAAACATACTAGTGACTCCATAACAAGAATGACAACAATGTCGATGATCTGCAACAAGCGATCAGCCATCAAGAGAGAGTTCTGATGACTCTACTGGGGAATTATTTTATTCACATCTCTGTTTGTTAGAATTGTCCTCACATTTGAGTGATCTAACTATGCTTTGTGTAAAGGTAAGTAACTCTATCTTTGTTAGGATGTTACACCCATAGGCAGAGCTTGATCGACACCCCCTCGATCTCAAAATCGTTCATGGTGAACAGATCTTGGATCTAAAATCCTGAAATAAAAATGACAAAATTGAAATGACATAACGAAAATGATAAAACACAAACAATGATAAAATAAAAACTAAAACTTGACAAAAAAAAAACTAATACAAAACTCTCAGTTTACATAATAGATCAGAATAATAATACATAACAAAATTTTAAAGACGTGTTAGAATGACATCCTAAATTTCTTTGAATTCATAGTACTGCTGTAATGGACTCCTCGAGGTAAGTCTTTTCATACTCTTGAGGACTTAACCTGCCAATTGACAAGGGTGCCCATTAACAAAGGCCGCTAATCAATTTCATATCTGGGTTCGATGCCATTAAGGTGGTACTCAGTGATCTTCTTCACATCATCCTATAAATGAATTCCCTAAGCGTATATACGACAATTGAGTTCGACCTGAGGTCTAACCAGGACTTCCTGATGGCCCTCAACTTGTCGCTTCTATCATCGTCAATTCTCTGTCGATCAGATGTTTGTGTTTTTTGTTGTCGAGGAGTCGCCACTCTGTTTATCTATCACATTGCTCTGATCTCCAAGTAATGTATTCATTCGGATCGTGTAAAGGATCCTTAGATATTAAGAAACTCATGGAAAATAGTAGAAAAGGGAATATTAAGATAGTTTCATTGTGGTGAACATTACGGAAAAAACTCTAGAGTGTCTGATTCTTGAGATCCTCTAATAAAGAAAACCACATGAAAACTTAATGACTAGAGATTTAGGTATATTACTTATTCTGAGTTTTTCTTCTATAAGAGCAAGCCCATATTGTTAATTACATCTTAAGTTATTATTCAGTAATAAAACTCCGGATTAAGGTTAATCCATTATTCTCAAAGAAATGTCAAGATCAAGGAAAGAAACGTCAATGTTCATTCCTAGGGGTAATGTATTTCTAAGTATCGTGTACTATCCTAAGATCTGGTTTTGTTTTGTTTTTTTGTTGTTGTTTTTGTTTTTATCATTTTTTTATTGTGAATTTATTTTGTTGTCATTTTGTCATTTTACTATTTGTTTATGTCATTTTGTTGTTTTGTTTTTGTTTTGGTTTGGATGTTTTCATGTTGTTTTTGTTATTATTGTGTCATTGTTGTTGTTTTGTTTTATCATTTTGTTTTGAGGTTCATTGACCCGTCTTCAGAATATTGTACTAAAAAAAAGAGTTAACACACCCTATAAACACACAAGTTAAAATCTAAAATGAAACTTGTTTTATGTATTCATCAATCATGTAAGAAATAATGTCAGGTTTATTTTTAAATTATTAATTTAGTTAGTTGAATTTCTAATTTTTAGATAACTCGGTCAAGATGTTTATGGCTCCCTCTTCCCAGGGTCGTCGGATGCCATGATCTACTTAAAATGAAAGAAATTTAAATCTGGACTGGAAGATTTTTATCAAAAACCACTGATTGCATCATCTAAGAAATCTTCGTAGATCAAAACATATTGTGTTTTAAATTGTGTTCTGTGATTTTTTTTCATTAATGTTTCATTTAAGTTTTAGTGTCTTTTGTTAAATTTTAAGGGTTTGAATATTTTAGGTTGTTTAAGTTTTATTAACCGATTAATATTTGATTTTTTTTCCATTTTATTTATTTTATTTGGGATAACCCGATCAAGTTCCCATGGATTCATCATCCTGTCGGCATATTTTTAGGTTGTGTGTTGTATTTTTGAAAAGGAGGTCGCCTAACAGAAGCTGTCGGTGAATTTTAATTTAATTTAAATAAATAATTTTGAAAAGTAGTATTTGATTTTGAAAATAATTTTAAATTTGAAGGTTTTAAGATATGAGATTAAACCGATCTCACATCCCAAATAGTTTATATAAACGAGCACCGCACCACAAACCGTGTATCTATCCCTAAGGATAGACACACCGCTTGATCGGTAGGGCTCGATTAAATAAACTAGAAGATTTGTGACATCCGTTTGGTCTGCGAACCAATTTTATAAGTCGACAAATTCCCCTGCTTAATATGAAAGCATTAAACAGGGTTTATATTACTCGGGTTCTTTAAAATTCCCTATAAGGGCAAGCCCCTATAGTTAATTACATCTTAAGTGATGGGAATCACCTAAGAAAACTCTCGATAATAATCAATAATTCTGCTCTCAAGAATTTCAAAGTTTAAGTTTTCAAGGGATTGAATTTTGGAATTTCAATAGGGAATGGATCAAATTTGGAACATTTTGTTTTGGGAATCCAATGGAAGAAAAGTAGGAGAAATCACAGATTCGAAGCGAACTTCGGTAATTTCCCGACTATCCTATTGTTTAGCTTCGAGTTTAAGAAAGTCCTAATATTTATTTAAATGTTTTTGATCTTGCCGATTTTTAATTAATTAGGGCTTATATTTGTATGATAACATCAAACAAATAACTTCGAAGATGTGAGGGTTTATTGCCGTACCGGACGACTACCTCGGAATCCTAAGACGAGTTAGGGCTTAATTTGCTTATGCAAATGCCTAACGAAGAGTTGAGGGTTTATGTTGCACTAGGCAAACTACCTCGAAGTCCTATGGGTTTGTTATTTAATTCTAGGAAAGTTTTGCTGAAGTAGACTCAGGTTTTGCTGATGACGATGGCCGTGCTGCCCACCATGCTCGGAGCTCCTTGTTGTTACAGAGGTTTAGTTTTAGAAATCATAAATCAGGGGATGAGAAAAGTTTTTTGGTTTAGAGAAAATCTTAATTTCCAAGTGTTTTTTATGTTTTAATTAAAACAAATCTTAAAGTTGATTATAACGACACCGGTTAAGATCCCACGGTTCCATCCTTCCGGCATCATTATTTTTATCGGATTCACTTAGTCCGGATGAATTTGCTAAACTCAACTGAATGAGTTCCACACTTTCATTTAGACCGTGGGAAATCCCGTTAGCAACACGTAGGTTACATCATCCTAGTTATTCCCGATCATCCAACAGGACGTTTTAATTTAGTTGTAATTGTAGTTTTGTGTTCTGTTTGTGATTAAATTTTGAGTTGTTTTATATTTCGACATGTTGTGGCGGTGAGTTTTATCTTGCAATGACTTTTAATTTAGTTTTGGTTTCAGTTTTAGGGACTATCCTAAAGGTGTGGGTTTTCATGCAACAGTTGTTTATCATGCAAGAAAAGCAAGTGCGATGCGATTAAATAAATTGCGATAATGTAAATTGCAAGAAAGTAAATTGCAATAAAATAAAAGCGTACACGGAGGGTCTTCCCGTCATCCCAAGTCGCACTTAAAACACAATTAGAATATTTAAGCAAGTTCCTAGGTAAAGCTAAGGGAAGGGTTATGATTTTCTACCAAATTCCTAATCCTATAGCTAGTCATTTCCTATGACGTCTAGGTTCTTGTGTTTTGGTTTGAGGATGATTTTCTTCATCAAAGAACAATTAAGTTCAATTGTTCTTATAAGTATCCTATCATATTGAGGAAGTGCTTAAGGAGAATCTTAAACATCTTTTCAATACTCGATGAGGATTGTTTTAAGTCCAAATGAATTTAATTATATAAATGAATTAATCGTCCGGGATTCAAGTTTTGTTATCTTGCTCAGTGAACTAGGATATTTGAATGTCCTATAAGTGAAGTAACATTTCATTTAATATCCTGTTTAGGAGTTATGATAACTAAAGCTTTTGAAGGTAAATTGGTGTTCAAATGGTTTGATTTAAGTTAATGGGTTTAAATTTGGAATAGTGTTCAAGTTATTTTAGATTTATTTTGAATTCTTTATGTCTTTGGTGATGTTATATTTAATTCAACTTAATTTAATTTAATTTAATTTAATTGAGTTTTAATTCTATTTTATTCAATTCAATTCAATTTAGTTTGATTTGATGTTAAATTAACTTAATTTGATTTGATTTAATTTTAATTTAATTTGATTTAATTTAATTTAATTTTTAATTTAATTTAACTTAATTTAATTTAACTTAATTTAATTTTTAATTGAATTTAATTTTTAATTTAATTTTAATTTAATTTAATTTTTAATTTAATTTAATTTAATTTAATTTAATTTAATTTTTAATTTAATTTTAATTTAATTTAATTTTTAATTTAATTTAATTTCATTTAATTTGATTTAATTTAATTTGTTAATTTAATTTATTTAATTTAATTTAATTTATTTAATTTAATTTAATTTTTAATTTAATTCAACTTTTAATTTTAATTTAATTTAATTTAATTTAATTCAATTTAATTTACTTAATTTAATTTAATTTTTAATTTAATTTTATTTTTAATTTTAATTGAAATTTTTAAAAGAGTTTAATAATTTAATTTTAGTTTAATGATTAAGTCTTTTAATATATTTTAAATTTGAGTTATCATTTTAATTAAGAATTGAATATTAATGAGATAATTAATTTAGGGATTTTTACATTAAAGAATAAATCTCTTCCTAAAAAATATCCCTATTTTAATAATTCCAATTTTATTATTCTTCCAAATTTAATCAATTATTTAATTAAGGTTTAATTATTTTAAAATTGTTTAATGGGTTTCTACCCTTTAATTATTTAAATTTCAATCATCCAAATCAGACTAGGATCAAATGTTTTACTTTTTAATTTTTTTTATTAAACCTAAAGTTTTAATTAAGGATTAAAAATTTTAATTACCACTTTACCCTTTAAGCTTAATAATTTCATAACTCACTAAATTGAACTCAAATAAACTTGAAATTTTTATGTGACTTCACTCATATGTCAATAAAGACATGAGAGGAGAAAATGAGATTTTTCTGTATTTAATTTATTTATATAATTATTTTTGGTAGAAAATAGAGATTTTCAAGGAAAATTTAATAACATGACCAAGGGAAAGTTTCTGTCCTTAAGAAAATTAGGGGCATTCCTAATGACCAGAGGACCACTTGGACCAATTTTGGTGATTTTTTGAATTATATTATTTTTATTATAATTATTTTAAGTTTTGGAGTGTTAATTAATTTAAAAATAAAATAAATGTTGAAAAATGAATTTTATATTTTTCAAAAATCTCTTTGATATCAAGGAAATCAAAGAATCAAATTTTACAATTTTCTGATTTTTCTATGATTTATTATAATTATTTTTGTGAAAATGCTAGAAAATACATTTTTTTTAATTTTAAAATTACCCTAGAGCTTTAAAATTTAATATCTCATAAAATATACCTAAGAAAAATATGGGGTTTGTTCCTAAGTGATTAAAATTTAAAATGTGACATTTTGGTGAATTTTATTATTTTTGTGATTTTTATTATTTTTTAATTATTAAAAATATTAAAATAATATTAAAAATCAACTTTTTTAGAAAATTGAAATTTTAATTTTCCTAAATTCCTCTGATATCAGAGAGGCTCCAAAACCAATTTGGTGAATTTTTAAAAGATATTTTGAAAGTTATGAATTTTTAAAGTTTAAAATAACTAAATGGCTTAATCAACCCAATTAGTAGGGCTAACCAAGTCCAATTGGCCTCAAATTTTTATGGTGGGTTCCTCTGATCCTAAAGGTCAGTGGAGAATTGATTTGAAGTCAATTTGATGTATGGTTAGCTCTAATTAATTAGAGATCCATTTTGGGTGTTTAAGCCAATTAGGGTTGTTTTAAATGAACTAACTCAAAACCTATTTTTCCTAGGGTTCTCCTGGTCATAAGGAACATCATCAAATTTTTCTAGAATTTATTTCACAACATGCTATTTATTGGAATTAAAATACTCAAAACAGTAACATGAACTTGAAAAATTAATAACTCTTCATAGGGATGGCCTCTGACTTTGGAAAATTCAGGGAATGTTCCCAATTTCAGAGGCTTCAAAAGCCCTATGGACTCATGCCATGGTGAATTGTATACATGCATGGAGAATTAAAAGTATGCAGAGAGTAAATAAATTATAAAAAATAAAATACTTGATGAAATTGAATGATTTCTTTTCCACATTATTCTCCTCCGTTCACTCGAGCAAGAGGGTATTTTTATTTTATTTTTCTGATTTTTCTACACAAAGTTATGAATTTTTGAAGTTTAGGGAATTAAATAAATCAAAAAAATACCCTAATTTTCTATTTATCCACGCGGCGCCGCGTCAACCTCGGCAGCTCCGAAACGCCGCGTGGCGCGCTCCCATTCGACGCCGCCATCTGACTCAGCGCTCCCGGGGCCCGCCTGTATCGTTCCGTCTTCTGATCCGACGCGATCCTGGCCGTCCGTCCGCGCGTGTATTAAATGAACGGCATCCGTTCATCGTCCCCAAGTGTCCTCACCCGAGTGCCGTCCACACTAAATCCCTAATATCTCACTAGATACTCAATGGATTTTCATGTTCTTATGCTCTATGGATTCGTCTTGAAGAGACGAACACATCTATACGGTTATCATGCATTGAAATTAAAGCATTTGAAATGGAGAATCTCTAGAAGCTCGGGATGAAGAATTAGCTCATACCTTTGCTCAGAGAAGTGTGGTTCAATCTGAGAGTTGTTGCACCTTCGATTGGATCCTAGCAAGCTCCAGATGAAGTCTCCTGGTCCGGTGAATTGTCTAGGTTGGATTTCGACCACAGCCGATCACAAAGCTTGGAGGCTGGAGCAACTGGGAGGCCTGGAGATGGGGCTTTTGCTGGTGGACACCTTCCCCTGGTCTGGTGAAGGTGTAGAACCAATCAATTTGGGTATTGGCTCACTGTAGAGAAGTGTCCTGATTTTGGGTAGAATTTCAGTTGAGAAATTGGGTTTTGTCAGTGAGGATTAGGGCAAATTGACACTGGGGATCAACTACTCTAAGGGTGGAGAAGGTTTGCAACAATTTTGGCAGAGTTTCGGCAAGGTTTGTGCAACTCTCTTCTCATGGCCGTGAGGGGGTCGGGTTTAAATAGAGGTGGCTGGAGAGCCTCCCAGGGATGGCCAAGGGTTGGGATCAGCTGCTCTGGTCATGGGAAGAACAACCATGGTGGCCATTGGGCATGGGGCAGCTCAGCAAGGTGGAATTCCAAAGTTTGGCTCCTCCCGAGGTCTCGGCCATGGTGTTTTCCGGCGATCCGGGCGGCTGGCCGGCAGACATGGGTCACCTTCGTGGTCGGGGAGTCCGGGGCTTGAAGTTGGTGAAGTCGGTGGAGTTTGACATGTGTAAAGGCTTTGAATTAAAATGGAATGGAGAAGGGGTCATTTTGGCTTCAATTTGGTCAACCCATTGGTTTGGGTTGGGTGCACCTCCCCATGGCTGGTGTTGGGCCGAGAAGATCGGTTAGGCTAGTCGGTCAAGAGGTGGTGATGTCCTTATCCAAGAATATTTGGATTAAATCTTGGTTAAGGGGAAACATGCTTAAGGCTAATGACTTTTAGGAGATGGTTAAAGGACCTCCTCCTTTTGCCATTAATGGCATGGTCACATGCCAAACTTTCATGGCTCCATATGGCTTGTGAATGGCTCACCCTTGGCTCAATTTGGCTTGGGAAAAGCTTGGGTCAATTTCATAAAAAGGGATTTAAGAAAATTTTGGTATTTTGATGGGAATTTATATGGGGCTTGATTTGGAATTGTTTAATTGATGATTTTGAAACTTAGGGCAATTTTGATTAAATGGATGATGAGGGGAAGTGCCATGTGGGCTTTAGATGAATTTGGGCTTTTGAATTTGAAGGAAGTGGGCTTTTAGGAAAGTTTAAGGGGAATGGGCTTTTTGATTTTATGATGGGCATTTGGGTGAAGATTTTGTGAAGGACCTTGTCAAATAAGTGTTATAATTGGTTTAGGGATATTCTATGAAGGGCTTGGAGTCAATTTGGTGTGATTTGGGGTTGAATTGGTTTGAATTTGGATTTATTTGGTAAGTGGGCCTATGTAGGTCAAATTGGGCTAACTTGGGCCAATGTTGGGCTAGGGTTGAAATTGATGTAAAATTAATGTTGAGAAATATTTATGGGAGTGTTTCAAAGAGGTTTTGACTTTGGTTGGGCTTTGATTTTGGGGTTTAGGCTCATTTGGGTTAGGTTTGGGTTTAGGTCAAAAAATGGGCCTTTTAGCTTTGGGTTGAATTTGAGTGGGGTTTGGGTCTAAATTTTGGGCAAATCATGTTAGTGTTTTGTTTGTGGGAATGTTAAGCAAGATTTAGAAAAGATTTGGGGTTAGTTGGAGTTGAATTGGGTGAATTTGGGTTAGGTTTGGGTCATGGGTCCAAATTGGGCTTTAAGGCCAAATGTGAAATTGGATCCAAATGTCAATCAAATTGAAGTTGGATTTGGTCTAGATTGGTATTGGGAATGTTGAGTTGAAGTTTTGAACAGAATTGGACCAGAATTTGGGTCAATTGGGTAGGTTTGGTTTGACATTGGGTTCACTTAGGGTTAAAATGGGTCAAATTGGGGGTTTTGACCAAAGTAGGGTAAATTGACAAAATTGGCTCATGGTGTAGTTGGACAAAATGAAATTGGGAATATTTGGGATTTTCTGGAATTTTCTGGGAATTTTCTGAATTTTTGGATTTTTTGGCCAAGAGGGGTATTTTGGGTATTTGGAGGGTATTGGGAGGTATTTTTGGAATTTTTGGTATTTTTGGGTATGGATGATCAATTTGGGTGATGTGGAAATGTTTGGGAATGATTTTGGAGGATTTTGGGTAATTTAGGTGATTTTGCAAATTTTTGGGTAATTTCAAGAGTTTTGGGTAGGCTAAGCGGGTGTAGGGTCCCGGGGGTCAAAAATTGAAAATTTGGGAAATTGAAGATTGGGTGGATGCAAGTGGAATGAAATCATTTTGGTTGAGCCATGAAGCCATATCAAGCCCATATGAGCCATGAAGGGACTCATTTGAGGCATTCACTATGTTGTTCCTAACCCTCTTAGCCAAGGGCTTAGGGGTTAAGGACCATCCATGTGAATCACCTACATGAGTCAGGAGGTCGAGTTGGGTATGGGTGTGTTTTAGGAAGTGTGTGAAAGTGCAGTGTGTGTGTAAGTCAACCCCTTCACTGCGACCGGGCCGCCCGTGGGCGGTCCTAAGGCCAAAGAGTCCTATAGGAACTCATCCTTAAACTTCCACATTTGATTTCAACCCTCTAGGTGATTAGGGGTCTATAGTTAAGTTTGTGGAGTTTGCAGGGAGTTAAGAAGTGGTTTGAGTTTCTAAAAGTTGGGTCCCAATTCTAGTCCTCTAAGATAGTCAAAGGAAAAGCCTAAGGCTAGATCCTAAGCACTAAAAAGAAGAAGAGAAGACCTCATCAAAAATGAGGTCAACACATCCCAGGTCAATAAATTTGTGGTTTGATTAGTCATAAGTGATTGGAAGATTTTTTTTTAGCAACCATGGGATACCTCTTCCAAAATTTCCTCTCAAACAAAGTTGTATATTAAGGTTTATGTTTAAGGCTCTGTTTGGCGCAGCTACAGCTTCTCAGCTTTTCAGCCGCAGCTGTGTTGCCCAAGAAGCTACTGAGGGAAGCTGGCTGTCTGTTTGTTGCAACTGTGTGAAAATAGTTGTGGGATAGCTGTTTCTGGAAAATTGAACATTTTTGCCCTGTTTAGTAATTTTTTTTGTAATATAATTATAACATCAATTTATTTAATAATTTTGAAATAGAAATTCATATTAATAACTTCTCTATGAACATTATCCCAAATGAATATGCTTTTGCTAAAGCAAAAAATTTGGTCCCAACTAATGAGGCCAGTTTTTAATGTTATGGCTGAAGAATAAGTACTAATGAATTAAGTTGACAGTCATGCTTTATTAGAAACAGAATTTAAAACATCAAGGTAGCTTATAAATAATGACAGTTTTACTTGTTAGCTGCTTCAACCATATGAAAAGGTAAACTGATAAAATATAAATTTGATGTATCAAGTGTCGAAATGAGTTGAAGAAATTTGATTCTTTCTTCTATTGCAACAAATTTTTAAAGTAAACATAAAAATTGTTAGCTATGACGTTCCGTGCTTAAAAGGACAGCTAAAGATCATAAAAACTGCCGATAAAACATCAACATATTTACAAGCCTAATCTAATTATTTGAACATTAATGAAGCAAGGAAATTTGTCCGAAGTAGAAGCCTTCAGAGTTTGGAACAAAAACCATAGAGACAGAAAGCCTCTTGGCGGCATGAAGAGGGCTTACAGTTTGTCATATAGATCTTGATAAGCTTGAACTCCTCAAGAGTAAGACCCCTTTCCTTGTCGATCGAATGCAAGACATCGATCTTATCTTGCTAAACATGCTGCTTGCAATCAAGGTCAAAGAAAGATAGGAAAGTTTTAAAATTAAGAGATATTTTGGTCTAGAAGAAATGTCAATGGATGACTAGGATGAAGAAGGGTTACTGATGAGAAGAGATCCAGAAATTTTCCGCCATTGTGTTTGGCTCTGCAGAGCGAATCGTCCGGCCAAAGGAGTCATGATAAGAGGAAAAAGAAGAGGATTGTTACCATGAGAGTCGTCAGAGAGAAGGAGGAGAGAGCCAGTTGGAGAAGTGACAGATAAGGAAGAGATTGCGTGGGGTAGTTGAGATAAAAAGTCACGTGAGAAAACCCGGCCACAAGGTACTGCATGCCTCCTGCTTTCAGCTCGAATCACATCCCGCTGCAGATAGCCCGTCGCACCAAACGATATAAAATCGTGGTGTTGTGCCGCGCCGAGGTCAATCAGCTTCGCCAAACAAATCCTAAGTTTTAATCCATTTTAGAAAGTATTTTAAGTCATTTATTGGACTTATATCGGTTGGTTTGTTGAATTAGATAGGTTGATTAAATCTAAATTTAGGCTTCAATTTTAAGTTCAATATAAGTAGAATCTAAAAGAACTTAATTAAACTTAACATATGTTAGACTTTGGTTTTAGGTTTAAGTAAATAAAGATAATTGGTTTATAGATTCAATGTAAATAGAATCTAGTGCTAATGTAGGTTAGAATTATGTTTTACGTTCGATGTAAGTAGAACCTAATGATAATTGGTTAAGTCTTAAGGTTTTAGATCTGATGTAAGTTTTAGTTAAGTCTAATGTAGATTAGACTTAAGTTTTTTATGTTTGATATATGTTAGACCTCAGGAAATTTGGTTAAGTCTAATGTAGGTTAGACTCAAGGTTTAGGTCCGGTGTCAGTTGAATTTACAGTTTATGGTTAAGTCTAATGTAGGTTAGACTTAGGGTTTAGGTTCAATGTAGGTTAAACCTAAAGATTTTTGGTTAAGTCAAAGGTAAGTTAAACTTAGGATTTAAGTTCAATTTATTTTGAACTTAAAGAAGTTTGGTTAAGTCTAATGTAGGTTAGACTTAAGGTTTTAGGTTCGATGTAGGTTAGACCTATGGAAGTTCATTTAAGGTTTAGATTTAATGTATGTAGGACCTAAGGGGGTTGATTTATGATTTAGTCCTAATATAGTTAGGACCTAAGGAGGTTTTGATATGCTGGTTCAATGTGAATTGAACTCAAGGCTTGAGGTTACTTAGGTTCAATTTAGGTTGAACCTAGGGTTGAAAGTTACTTAGGTTCAACTTAGATTGAACCTAAGGCTTAAGTTAGTTTAGGTTTAGTTTGGGTCAAACCTAATATTTAGTTTGACTTAGACTCAAATGGATTGAATCCAGGGATTTTGGTTAACTTAGGTTCAGGTGTTGTATTGAAACTAAAGTTATTGGATATCTTAGCTTTATGTCAGATTAAACATAAGGTCTTAAGATGACTTAGATTAAAGTTATATTGAAACTAAGTACTTAACTTAGATTTGAGGGTCAAGTTTAAAATGGGATTAAGCCTTAATGTTAATTGTTGATTAAGCCTAATGTAAGTAAGGCTTAGTGGTTAATTAAGTCTAATTAGGGTTAGGATTAAATAAGGTTTATAAGTTAATTAAAATTTATTAAGCCTAATGTAATAAGGTTTAATGTTTAATTAAGTCTAATTAGTGTCAGACTTATTTAAGATTTATAGGTTCATTAAGATTGATTAAGCCTAATGTAAGTAAGTCTTAATGGAGGTTAATTGGGTCTAATTGGGGTTTAAGATTAATTAAGCCAAATGTATGTAAGGCTAAATGGAAGTTAAATAAGTCTAATTAGAGTTAGACCTAATTAGGGTTTATGATTTACTGAAGCCTAATGTAAGTAAGGCTTAATAGATATTAACTAGGTCTAATTAGGTTTATACCTAATTAGGGTTTATGATTAATTAAGTTTAATGTTGTTAAGGCTTAATGGATGTTAATTAGGTCTCATTATGGTTAGCCTTAATTAGGATTTAAGATTCATCAAGCCTAATGTAAGTAAGTCTTAATGGATGTTAATTAGGTCTAAGTAGGGTTAGACCTAATTAGGGTTTAGTATTAATTAAGTCTAATGTATGTAAGGCATAATGGATGTTAATGAGGTCTAATTAGGATTAGACATAATTAGGGTTTACTATTAAAAAGCCTAATGTATGTAACACATAATGAAGGTTAATTAGGTCTAATTATAGTTAGACCTAATTATGATTTTGATTAATTAAACAAAATGTATGACTTGATGAAGGTTAGTTAGGTCTAATTATGGTTAGACCTAGGGTTTAAAGGTTACTTAAGCCTAATGTAAGTAATGCTTAAGGAGATTAATTAAATCTAATTAGGGTTTGTCTTGAGTTCATTTAGGTTGAACCCAAAGGTTTTGGATTTCACTTGGGTTCATTTGGGTTGAACATAAGAGATTTGGATTTCACTTGGGTTCATTCGGGTCTAACCCAGGGTATATAGTTTGGCTTGGGTGCATTTGGGTTGAACCTAAGGGTTTAGGGTTTGCTTAAACCTAATGTAAAAAAGGTTTAAGGGCATAATTTAGGTTTAGGATGAGTTAAACCTAATTGGGCTCAAAATGTGACTTTTAAAATTTATAATTTTAACCCTAAATGTCTAAATTATCATTTTAAGTTTCCTTAAGGTTATAAATTGTCATTTTAATGTTTAAGTTTATTACCCTGAGTTTTCTAACGAATTTCCAATTTAATTTCAAATTTTCTGTTTGTTTTATAATAATTTTTGAAAATAATTACAAAATTTCAATGAAAATTTCTTATTTCATTTTAGGGATTTTTCCTAACCCTAAAAAAATCAGAGGGTGTCCCCAAGGATGGCAGGATCAATCCCTGAAAATTTTGTCATTTTTAGATTTAAGATTAATTTTTATTATATAAACTAATTTTTTATTCAAAAATATAATTCATTAATTTCAAATTTTGTTTTTATAATTTCATTCCTTTCTTTGCTGAGTTCAGGAATTTATTTTATTTTAATTTTAAGATTTTTCAACGTCAAGTTATGTACTTTTGAAGGTTTTAAGTATTTTATGCAATTAATTAATTCGAAAAATAATAATTATTGACTTATCTGACGTGGCACAAGCTCAAACCTCAGACGGGTCAAATCTCCATGTGGCGCTATTTGGTTTATAGGGCTTTACATGCGGGCAACCATGTGGCCCGCAGTTTAGTCCATTTCATCTGGATGGCTCAGCAGTCTGAATGAATTAGAGCCGTCCATTTCTAAAACATGAAAATGGACGACATCTGTCCATCGCCTCAAGTTCTGTTAACCCACAAATTGTTCATGTTTAAACCATAAAATCTCGCTCGATTATCAATATATTTTTATAAAATTTGTTCCTAAAGCTTCATCTCAATGAGATGAACATATCCATACATTTATGTGCGTACAGTGTGATATTTTTCTTCACAAGTAATCAAATCCGAGCAAAAAATTAGAGTTAGAGGCTCATACTTGGTCTCGAGAGGTACGACCTCAATCACGCTTTATAGTAATGATCGTTAGGACTTTGCGAAGCTCCTCCTTAGCTCAATTTGAATTGAAATTGGGATGGGGTATACTCTTGCTGAAATGGGGTCACGGCTTCAGCTTGGAATAAGTTAGAGCTTGTGGGAAGAGCCAATTTGGATTTGGAACTTCCTCGTGAGGCTCAAGGAAGCTTTCGTGATGATTGAATTAGAGTTTTAGGAAGTTTTATGTCAACTTGAAATTTTGTCCTGGTTTTGGGGTGGAAGATTGTAGCTCAATGATGGATTAGATAAGCCAAAACAATAGGGGATTCACTGCTTAGGGTATGGGCAAGAAGTTTACTGTTGCGTGCAATAAGGTTTGGGGACTGTATGTATGATTCTCTTCTTCTTAGGAGCTCTCAGGTTGGCTCCTTAAATAGCCATGGGAGGCCTTAGATAAGCTTGAGCTTAATTGGAAGAAGAAGAAGGTGGCACAAGGAGTTCATAGAGGATAAGGAAGATGAGTTTCATCTGTGAATATTCTCATTCTCCCATTTCCATGCCTACTTAATCATGAGCTTGAAAAATGGTGGAGATGGTGGCTATGGTATGTCTTCTTCCCATTTGAGGGGTAATGAGGTCGATATGAACCCCATAAATGAGATGGCTTAACCCATCCAGCTAAGCATGAAGGCTATGAGATAGATTTTAGATGGAATGTCACAAAACCGTCCTCTCTTGATGGTTTTTTTACCTTGGTAAAAAATAGTGGGTTTATGGATTTTAAGGGGGTTACCCATGTCATTATTAGTATTAATGAGTCATGGGTGACCCAATATCAATGGGCCACGGTTGGATTTAGGGTTTTGGTGCAAAATAGAGATTTGGGGTTGCCTTAGGCATAGGTCATTATTTTAGGGTTTAAATCCTAGGTCTAATAAGTCCGAATTTCACCTTTTTAATTAATTAAATAAAAGAATTAAAAATCTGATTAAAAATCTATTGATTACCCAAAATAATAATGTAGATTTGCCCAATTAACCAGGGTTGACCAATTGATTAAGGTTGACCAATTGTGTCCTAGGGTTGATCAACTAACTAAGTTTGACCAATTGGGTCCTAGGGTTGACTAAAGTGATGGTTAGGTTGGCCATATGGCAATGTCTTGACCATATGGAGATTAAGTCAATTATAAGGTGAAAGTGATGATCATAAAGCCAAAAGTTGACTTAGTGGGTCAACAGGGTGATCATTAGGCAAATGTTGACCAAATGGTCAATGTGGTGACCATAGGGGTCAGGGTTGACCAAATGGTAATATTGGTGACCATAGAGTCCAAGTTCAGTTTGTCTGTGTTGTTCAATTTTGATGTCAAAAGGGATATATGGGGATTTGATCAAACATTCGGGTTGGGGGACCCCCAATGGGTTGAATGAGTCAATATTAGTAGACCCCTTCACATGATGGGTCATCAATGACATTTAAAATGAACCCTCACAAAAGTGAGGTCAACAAATGGTACTCAAATATGTGTGGAATACTGAATATGTATGTCGCACATATTGGTGTTGACCGAAATGACCAACACAATCCGTTACACTATCAGTTTGTAGTTGATTGTAAAGAATAAGGTAATTGTTTCATGTCAGGAAACTTACCATTTAATTCTTAAAATCCATTAGGGAGAAGAATTTTATGACTTCCATAGAAAAAGGCATAAGGAATCGATAACTTATAGGAAAGCCTTGATTCCTTATCAGTAAGGCCTTGCATCTTATAGCAAGAGAGAGAGAAAGCAGATGCCATATTCCACTAAACGAGGTCTTATATCACTTTCTCAGAAATTCCAAATGTTAGTTTGGGAAGGAAAGCTAAGAAACTTATATCCTATCCCAAAGTAAGAGCTATAGGAAAGCCATGATTCCGTGTTGAGAAGGTCTTATATCCAATAGCAAGAAAGAATCCATATGTCATATTCAATTGAAGGAGGTCTTACACCTCTTTCTAAAAAATGTCAAATGTCAATTTTGGAATTTTGGGTAAAGGATTTCATTTTACAAGTCAATAAGTAATTTTTTTGTTGCTTCATGGAATTTTGTTCATTTTAATTTATGTAATTTTTAGTTGTAGATGTTCATTTTGGCTTTTCTGGACCTACACAAGCATTGTCAATAACTGGAAATTTTTGTAACAAAACTAGAGTTCCATTTCATTACAAATGATACCATATATATTGATGAAAATGTCATCCAAAGATGTCAACAGTACAACATGCATTATAGACAAAATGATACCATTTGTTCCAGTTCTTCTCTTCTCTTGAAAATTTAGATGATTCAGAAGAAAGACTTATTAAAAAAAGAAAAGTATGCAACGATGAAATAATTTACAAGTCCTTAAAAAAGAAAAGAGAAAAGAATGAAAAACATGATTTTCAATATGTAATCAAGGAAAAGCTTTATCACTTAAGTCCCAATAAGACTCCCTACAGATTCTCCTTTTTTCTTTAATTTTGTTGTATCAACCTCAAGCATCTTCTGAGGGATATTTACCCATTGACTTTTTACTTTTCTTTTTTCCATTTTTCTTTTGAGAATTATTATATCTTGTTAGAAACTTTTTATTTTTAGATTTTTAGAAATGAAGAAGGGTAATGTTTCTTAAGCAACAAAACTCAACACTAAAAATTTTAATGTCCCCCCTCCATGTTATTTTTTTGGTTAAAACTTAAGATAACATTAATTTTTTTTAAATGAACTGGAAAAAAGCATAAAAACATCTTGGTTTCTACTTAATATTTAAATTACACATTTTTTATAATATATATATTTCCTTCAGTAAAGTCAGAAGTTGTTATGTTTGCAATCTTTATTATTAATTTATTGAAGCTAATTTTTCATAAAGGTCATTTATCTTCTTTTAACAAACTATGAAAAGCAGTTTGAATTAAGTCAAACTTCCTAATAGTAGCTACCAGATTAAATTTATTCCTTTACTAAGTCAAGTTACCTCCTTTTAGGTTCATTACAAGGCAAACATTTCCCCAGTCCCCCCTCCCTGCAACTTACTCTTTTCCAACATATGCAAAACTTGAAGTAGCAAAAAAATAAAAAGCATGTAAGCAAAAAAAATAAAGGCATGTATAATTACATGAATCTCAAAAGAAACATGTCTGTAAAATATGAAATAATACATGAACCAGGAACAATTCAAAAATTCAGGACCCCACCCACTATGAAGGATGAGCTACTCCGCAGACAGACAAGAGTCTTAAACTAATCCAAAAGTAAGTTTTAAGAAAACATCAAAACATATTCATGATGTAAAAACATGTACAATGAATCAGATAACACATGGGTTTCCTCCCAAGGTAACGGTTGGTTTATCATCATTAGCTTGACGAAGTCTCCAACAACCAACCTAAACTACGTATCCTAGATCAAATTGTGAATCCCGTAATCGTTGATCACTTATTTTAAATTTAGATTATCCTTTGTATTGTCTCTCTTCCTCAAATGAAGTTATTCTTTTAACTTTATCCAACTAATATTAATGTTGTCCCATCCACAAATTATGGTTTTGCAATAACCCAACAATTTTCAATCAGATAATCATCCATTTTCCAAAAGGAAGACTATGACATTCTCCTAATAGGTCCGAGTCTTGTGGTTGGGCTTATTCTAAGGGAAGATTTAATATTATCACTAGTCGGATTACCTAATACTCATCAATTATCATTTTATCTTCCAGGTTCAGTTTATTTGATTCAACAGATGGGGTTTTTATTACCAGACCACCATTTCTAGTTTTTGTTATAGATCATTCTTATATTCTTTGGGAAGGTTAAGTGATTTGAAAACATCAAATATGACTTATTTATCTTTCTATATTAAAATTACCTTCCCCTCCTGAACGGCAATGATAGCCCTACCCAAGGCTAATATCGGTCTACCAAAAATTACATGCATTCTTTTGTGAGCTTTTAGATCTAAAATCACAAAATCAGCAAAGAATTGAATCTATCCAATATGATAGACAAACATTCAACAATTCCTAGAGGATGGGAAACAAATTTATTTGCTAATAGAAATTTCAAATTGATAGGTTTAATTTCTACTCTTCTAACTTGCTTAAAAATGTTTAGAGACATGAGGTTAACAATGGATCCTAGATCAAAGAATTTTTTTTTCATGAAATTCAATTCCTATAGCATAGAAAATGGTAAAACTACCAAGATCCTTGCTTAGCTTCTGCAACCTTTGAGGGAATGAAGTTGGAAGTCTCTCAGATGGGACAATTTGAATGGTAGAGGTCAATTTTTTTTTAAAATACCTCACAGAGGTGCTTTCATCCTTATAGCTTGCTTTTTTTTTCCTCTGGTCATCACTCCTACTGCTTTGCACTGTTCCAATTTTTGGTCTTTTGGATTTACCTAAGTGTTAGTGGGCAGTGCCCTAAGAGATGTATTATTCATTGAGCCCGCCATCTGCCCCAATTTAGTTTCCAAAATTTTTTATGCCTACAACTTGGCTCTTTAAGGTATTCCTTTTTTAAATAACTAATTCCTTTATAGATGATTTATTTTAGGCATGTTGAGACTTTTGTTTGAATCCTAGTGGGTATTGTTGCTTATTGGTGTTATTTCCTTGATTTTTTCAGTTACCTACAGGATTGTCCAGAGAGTTCCCCGTTGCTACTTTTTCTATTCCATGAGAAATTGGGATGATTTATAGCCTTAGTAGTAGGTGTTATAACTACAATTGTGGTCATTATATCCTATGCCATTAACAGATTCTAATGTCGACATGGTCAGATCTGTCACTGATCCTTGTATTAGTCCATCATTTGATGGAAGTACTTACACTGAATTCATCTTCAAATTGTTCAACTTCCTAGAAGTAGTAGCTACTTGGTTTGCAAGGATAGTTAATACATATATTCATGCACATTCGTTACTTTCTAATGTAATCTTTCTGCAGGATATTGAAAACCTTTTGTGGCCATTTCCATTATCAATTGGTGTGCTTCATCAAAAGTTTTAAATATCAGAGACATCAGGTAATCTACCAATCTATTATAAGTGATCTAAATGATGAGCAAAAACAAGTAAGACGTGGTTTGAGAACCTCCTAAGTATTTTGTTGAATCTCTCCGAAGCTTTGTAAATGGACTCTTTATCAAATTAGGTGAATGAGATAATCTCATTCCTAAATTTTGTAGTTTTGGATGGTGGAAATTATTTTTCCAAAAATTTTTTAGTGACACGGTAGTAGTTGATGATCAATGGAGTTAGGTTGTACCTTAGTATTGTCCCATAAAGAGAAAGGGAAATTCTTAAGGCTAACGACATCGCTGGGGATATCGTTGTACCAAAAAGTGTCACAAAGTTCAGGAAAATTGGCTAAGTAAAAGTTTGAGTCCCTAAAAGAAGTCCCCCAAACTAGTCTTTCTGAACTATTTGGATTATGGCAACTCTCAATTCAAATGTGTTAGCTTCTATAGACAGCTAAATGAAGCTCATGTGGATTTCTTCAATAGAGGGGTTAGTGCACTCCCTAAGTGGTTTCATGATGAAGTGTTAGGGTCAACCATCTAAAAAGTTATTTCCGTAAGTGAATGTGCTCTCCTAAGACATCTAAAAGCTTGTTTGATCTCAGGATCAAAAGGGGGTGAGCTCAACTTCCTCCTCTAAACATAAAAAAAAATAAACAAACTTATGTAGAAACAGTCACAACAATCCATGCGAGTCAGGTAACACACAAACATGTAATGTACACAAAATATGTAAGGAAAAAACACAATAAATTTAACATAAATATTTTTTTATCTTTCTAATTTTTTTTCAGTTTTTCAATGTTTTTTAGCATCTGTAAGAGAACTTTATAGAAATGCAGAAGCAACAAGAGAGATAACAAACATAGAATAAATAAGAAAAATAAGAAGTGTCAAACCTAGATCTTAAGTCTTTCAAATAAAGTTCTCCAAAACTCAAAAATAATTAATATCTTTCCTCTGTAATAGTGCCAAAAACATGCTCACCAAAACTTACTGTGAAATAAGTTGGCCATATAATGCAAGTGAACATGGCAAGTAGCATGCGATTTAAGAGTCAGCATCTCAATACCAGGAGGAAAGGTTTAATAACTTATTTTAATAGAAGAATCTCTAGTTTACTAATTTAGTGAAGCTAGCTTTATGTGATTGCAAAGAAGGTTTAATTCATAAATCTTAATTAAAGCAGAGTAGATAGATGATGAGACTCGTGCCTCTATGAATCGGGGATCGTGGAGATTGTCACTTTGCTAAATTATTTCTAACATGATTGTTTCTCAATCAGAGATACATTACATCTTTTGCCTATGCCTACGTGGAAGGAAGCTTAAAATCTGTGAAGTTAAGGCTTCCTCAATGCTCATGGATCTTTGACCAAGGCCAAGCTATTCAATTTAAGCTTGCATTCACCAAGGCCAAGCTATGAATCTTTGACTCAACCCGAGCTTGGGTTTGAGCCTTTGTGAAGAAAACCATTTCACAACAATCCATATGTCACCGCATGGATGTCTTCGTCTCCATCAGATGAAGCTTTAGAGCCAAAAATAATGAAAATCCATTAAGAATCCATAAAGATCTTAAGGATTTTAAATGGATGGCTCACAGGTTAGGAGAAACAAAGAGGATGAAAGGATGTCGTCCATTTCCGTGTTTTGGAAATGGACGGCTCTGATTTAATCCAGCTTGATCCTCTGTTCGGAGCCCCGCAGTGGATCAAGCATGTTTTTGACAGATCCTAGGAAATGTGGCACTCCCTGGCTTTTTTTATTTAGTTAATGATTTAATTAATGCAGAATAACCTTAAAATAATAAAAAATTCATATCTTTGCACAAAAAAATCACAAAAATATGATAAAAATATCCTTGGATTCAGGACAGTGATGAGAAAAATGTGGTATTCAAAATTTGAATTTACAATTTATATTTAATTTTTAATTAATTAACTACTCTCTAGAGTAATTTAATTATTATAAATTACTTATAAATCAGGAAAATATGATATTTTTAGGGATTGACCTTCAAGTCTTTAGACACATCTTCTAATTTTTCTGAGGCTAGGAAAATTCTCTAGCATAGGATTTCCTAATTTTCATGTAACTTCGTAATTATTTTTTAAAATAATTATAAAAACTAAGAAATTAAGAAATTAAATTGGAAAATGGTTATGTGATTTAGGGTAACATACATTAACCTTAAAAAGCCATTTCTTAGCCATTGGAAAATGTTAAATGATAACCATCTTTTAGGTTAAAAATTATTAAATTTAAATTAATATTTAAAACCCTAAAAAACCTTTAAAATAGAAAATCAACCATACTTGACCTATTTCACATTGGGTCAAAGTCAATGGTGAGTCTAACTCCAAATAGATTCACATTAAACTCTAATTAGGTTTAAGACACCAAATTAGACCTAATTAACCCTTATTAAGCCTTAACCACATTAGGCATAATCATTTTGGAAACCCTAATTATGTCTAATTGCTCATCAAGCATGTTTAATTACCTTAAACCTTAATTATATTAAGTTTAAGACAAATTAAACCTTAATTAGGTTTAATCCCTTATTAGGCCTGATTAAACACCTTAAACCTTAATTTCATTAGGTTTAAGACAAATTAAACCCTAACTTAGTATAATCCCTCATTAGGCCTGATTAAACACCTTAAATCTTAATTACATTAGGTTTAAGTCAATTTAAACCCTAATTAGGTCTAATCCCTCATTAGGCCTGATTACACACCTTAAACCTTAATTACATTAGGTTTAAGATAAATCAAACCCTAATTAGGTCTAAGACACCAATTAGATCTAATTAAACTAAGTTAGACCTTAATCATATTAGGTTTAAATTAATAAACCCTATTTTGGTCTAAACCATTAGACCTAATTAATCGTTAAGCCTTACTTAAATTTAGCTTAAACAATCTTAAATCCTAATTAAGTCTAACCCTAATAAGATTTAATTAGCCTTTAAGCCTTACTTAAATTAGGCTTAAACAATCTTAAACTCTAATTAAGTCTAACCTTAATTAGACTTAATTAACCATTAAGCCTTACTTACATTAGGCTTAAACAATCTTACATCCTAATTTAGTTTAACCCTAATTAGACTTAATTAACCTTTAAGCCTTAATTACATTAGGCTTAAATAATCTTAAATCCTAATTAAGTATAACCCTAATCATACTTAATTAACCTTCAAGCCTTACCTACATTAGGCTTAAACAATCTTAAATCCTAATTAAGTTTAACCCTAATTTGACTTAATTAACCTTTAAGCCTTACTTAAATTAGGCTTAAACAATCTTAAACTCTAATTAAGTCTAACATTAATTAGACTTAATTAACCTCCAAGCATTACATACATTAGGCTTAAAAAATCTTAAATCTTAATTACGTCTAACCCAAATAAGAGGTAATTAACCTTTAAGCCTTATTTAAATTAGGCTTAAGAAATCTCAAATCTTAATTAAGTTTAACCCTAATTAGACATAATTAACCCTTAAAGCCTTTCTTACTTTAGGCTTAAATAATCTTAAATCCTAATTAAGTCTAACCCTAGTTAAGCTTAATTAATCTTTAAGCCTTACGTACATTAGGCTTAAATAATCATAAAATCTAATTAAGTCTAACCCTAATTAGAATTAATTAATCTTTAATTTTTACTTAAATTAGGCTTACGTAATCTTAAATCCTAATTAATTCTAATTCTAACCCTAATTAGACTTAATTAACCTTCAAGCCTTACTTACATTAGGCTTAAACAACCTTAAACTAATTAAGTCTAATCTCTTAAACCTAATTAAACCTTTAAGCCTTACTTAAATTAGGCTTAAACATATTAAATCCTAATCAAGTCTATCTTTAATTAGACTTAAACCAAAACCTAACTTGAGCTCAATCTAACTTAAACCCAAATTAACCCAACCATAGGTTCAACCCATATTGAACCTAACTCAACCAAAACTGAACTTAAGTTAATTCTAACTTGAATCCAAGTTAAATCAAACTTAAGTTCAATACATATTGAACTCAAGTCAACATTTCTAACTTAGGTTCAACTTAAATTGAACCCAAAATTAATTCCAACATCAATTGAACTTAAATTGACATTTATAACTTAGGTTCAACTTAAATTGAACCCAAGTTAACTCGAACTTAAGTTCTACTCATATTGAACTCAAATGAACACTTCTAACTTAGGTTAAACCAAAATTGAACCCAAGTTAACTCGAACTTAAGTTAAACTCATATTTAACTCAAGTCAACATTTATAACTTAGGTTCAACTTAAATTGAACCCAGGTTAACTCAAACTTAAGTTCAACTCATATTGAACCAAAGTCAATATTTCTAACTTATGTTCAACCTAAATTGAGCCCATGTTAACTCAAACTTAAGTTCAACCTATATTGAACTTAAGTCAACATTTCTAACTTAGGTTCAAGCTAAATTGAACCCAAGTTAACTTAAACTTAAGTTCAACCCATATTGAACTCAAGTCAACATTTCTAACTTAGGTTCAACTTGATTTTAACCCAAGTTAACCCAAACATAAGTTCAACCCATATTAAACTTAAGTCAATATTTCTAACTTAGGTTCAACCTGTTTGAACCTAAGTTAACCCAAACTTAAATTAAACCCATACTGAACTTAAGTCATTACTTCTAAATTTAATTTAAGTCCAATCAACATTAGAATTAACACCTTTTAGATTTAAATAACATCAAATCTAAAATTCTAAAGTCTAACTTATGTTAGATTTTACACAATTTAAATCTAATCTACATTAGACTTGCCCCCATTTAGATTCAAATGTCATCAAATCTAAAATTCTACAGTCTAACTTATGTCAGATTTTACTCAATTTAAGTCTAATCTACGTTAGACATAACACCTTTTAGATTCAAATGAAATCTAATCTAAAATTCTAAAGTCTAACTTATGTTAGATTTTACTCAATTTATGTCTAATCTACATTAGATTTAACACATTTTAGCTTCAAATAACATTGAATCTAAAATTCTAAAGTGTAACTTATGTTAGACTTTACACAATTTAAGTCTAATCTACATTAGACTTAACACTTTTTAGATTTAAATGACATCGAATCTAAAATTATAAAGAATAATATATGTTAGATTTTATTCAATTTAAGTCTAATCTACATTAGAACTAAAACATTTTATATTCGAATGACATCGAATCTAAAATTATAAAGTCTAACTACGGTTAGATTTTATTCAATTTAAGTCTAATATACGTTAGACTTAACACCTTTTAGATTCAAATGAAATCGAATCTAAAATTATAAAGTCTAACTTAAGTTAGATTTTTTTCAATTTAAGTCTAATCTACATTAGACTTAACACATTTTAGATTCAAATGACATCGAATCTAAAGTTTTAAAGTCTAACTTATGTTAGATTTTATTCTTAAAATTTCTAGATTCAAACGACATCGAATCTAAAAATTTTCAATTTTAATTAGATCTTACATTCATTTAATCTAAATAAACTTGACCCCTTTCTTTTAGTCTAAATTACAATAGACTTAAAATAAACAAATTAAAACTACATATGAAAATTAATCAAAATGACATATGAAAAATTTTAGTTGGTTAATAAATCGTAAATAACTTAAAATTTTCCAACCTAATATAAAAGAATACATTATGACTTAAATGAAACCTTAATGAACAAAGATCACCGAATGTAACTTGAACACCTGTGTTCTTGATCTACGAACATTTCTTGGATGACGCAATCCTAGTTATTGACAGGAGTCTTTCGGTTTAGTTGAAACACCTTTCGGACTAAGTAGATTAAGGCCTCTAATAAACTTGGGAAGACGGAGCAGTGACATCTTGATCGGGTTATCTAAAATCTAACCAACTAAAATAAAAATATTTAAGAAATAAAATTGACATTATTTCTTTTAAATCTGACACTCATTTCTCTTGCAGGTTGAAGACAAATTCCACTTTAGATTTACTTTACATGTTATTAGAGTGTGTTAACTCTGTTTTGTCTGGCGACATTCTAAAGATAGGACACACGACAATAAAAAAATTAAAGCAACGCCAAAACAATGATAAAACAGAACAAAAAAATAGAAACAGCTTTAAAATGACAAAACCAAAACAAAACAAATCATAAACGTTTAGAATAGCCACAAAACCTAAACTTTTAGGATAGTTACCAAACAAATAATAAACTACAAGATAAAACAAAAAAAATGACAAAACAACAAAATAAAAAAATGAAATCAACATAACAAATGACATTGACAAAAATCAAACTCTTAGGGTAGTATGACATATTAACCCTAGGATTAAACATTGGCGTTTCTTTCCTTGTTTATGAAACTACTTAGAAAACAAGTGATTAACATTAATTAAAAGTTTACTTACATTATTTTAGTTGTCTAAGATGTAATTAACAATAGGATCTTGCTCCTATAGGAGATTTAAGAACTCAAGATAGGTATCACAACTAGAAATCTATGGTTATCAAAATTTCATATGTGATCATCCTTATATAAAATTTCTAGAATAAGGCAATCTAGAATATTCTTTTATAGGGAGTATCACTGACATTTCTTATTCTACTATTTTCTATTTTATTAGCTGTTACTTTCTTCAAACTGATTATTATCTAAGGATCCTTTACATGATCAAAAAGAAATAAGATTTCTTGAAGATTTGGATAATATTATAGATAAACAGAGTGGCGACTCCAAAAACAAGACTTTGAAAATGAGAAAATCTCTGACATGGTTTCGAATGCCGACAAGCCTCATGCAATTGCGTTTCTAATTTTTTGCAATTTTTCTTGAAAATTTGTACATTGATTATTCCTCCTACAATGAAGAGAGACAAGGGAAAAACCACTTTTGATTCTGATAAATTCTCTAGTGTGAAGGGTCAGAACAGATATGCAGATCTGCAATCAAAGAAATTGATTATAGAACAAAGTTTTCTTCATCTTAGTGGAACGATCGAATACTTGATTGCAGAGTAAAAGTGGGAGAAATTTGGTTATTTCGCTTTCATTGCTGTGATTTTAGTTTTTCGAGATTTTTATGCCAATCTGTCGGATGAGTCAAATGATTTGGTATTCGTGAGAGGGCATTATGTGGATATTAGCTCTATTAGGATCAACCACATTTATAACCTGCATAGTGTCTCTACGTGCTTCTTTACTGAGTTTCATCCTACTAATGTTGAACTGGATTATTTTATGGGATTTTTGACTGATGAAAATGGGATTTGGAAGATTAAGAATGGATGTCAGGTAAACTTTTCATTTTGTAAGCTTAATGTTCATTCTTGTGTCTGGCATTATTTTATTATTGGTAGATTTCTTCCAACTAATCATTTTAGTGAGGTAACCTGAGAGAGAGACACATTCAACTATTATATTCAAATGAAGAAACTAATTTACATTGGCTCTCTAATTTACAAGATTATGATTATTTCCTTGAGAGGCGGAACTACAAGTGGTTTGGGTTAACCTTCACTCATATCCACCCTATGTGTTGAATCTGGTGTTAAATATGAGACATGGGAAGAGATTTTGCCATCTCATAAGCCTATTAGAAAGACTAACTTGGTGATGTATGGAAATCATTCTAGATCAATATCTAGGGGTAGAGGCTCTGAGATACCCTCTACTTCAGCTCCTGCTTCTGCTCCTGCTTCTAGACCTTTCTCTTCTAGTACTACTCCTTTGATACTATTTTCGAGCATGAATTTATATAGTAAGGAGACATTTTATCATTATGGAATTAGTTGAAAGGCATAGAAGCTCACATGTACCATAATGATGAGTACACATAGAGGAAAGATGAGTGTGATATTGCTTTTCATGAGGCTATGGTGAGATTCACGAGGGTTGATCATTCTATAAAATTTCCTACTTACCCTAGTTTTACACCATACTGGCCTAGTGAGGTGGATGAGGACATTTTTGGGTGGTGAGGATGATGATGATAATGTTGATGATAAGGAAGATGATGCATAGTCTGTTGTTTTCTTTCCTTTGCTCTATTTGTATATTTGAACTTTCTTTTGTTAGCGATTAGTTGTATTTATGTTGGAGTGTTGTACTTCTATTTTGTTTGTGTTTCAGTGTTCATTTGTGTTAAATTTTTATGTTGTACCTTTTTGTTCTACTATTCTACTATTTACCCTTTAATCCATTTTATATGCTAGAGCACTCTTTTACTTTACGTTTTTATTGTTATACATGCTAATCTTAAATTTACTAGTACTCAGCACCCGTTTTTACTTGTACCTGGACTAATTCTCCTATTTTAAATTTTAAATTTTTTTCTCTTTCTTCATGAACTTTCCTATTTTGATTAAATTAAAATTTTAAGTACGGGGAAGCGAGAAAAACTTCTTAAGAACTAAACTTTATATTTTTCTCAAAGAGCTGTATTTTTTTAAAATTGTTTTAACATAACCTGTGGTGTGTAGGGTTAGCTTAAGATAACTATATTTTTTATTTTATGAAAATCATAGAAGCCATAAGTAAAAGTTTTTAATAATAAAGATTACTTCTAGGATTAAGATTTTTAGTATAAAAGTGTAAGGTTATGCTTTTACTATTTATAGTAAAGAAAACTGTATTTTTGGAATTATTAAGGATCTTAGATTTATACTTGAAAAGAAAGAATTGAGACTTTATGAAGAATCTTGTTCAAAGCTAAAACACATTTATCAAGTAAGGAAATGTGGGATGTTTTTAACTTTAAGTAGAGGATGATGGATTTCAAAATCATTAAAGGTTATACAAATATAGTAATCCTCACATGACATGAAAAATAAAATAAAGGATTGAAAATGATTCTAAAAGAAAAGAATGTGAGGAGAAGCTTAAGGAGTTGCCTAATCAAAAATCCTAAAATTATGGGTTACTATTAAAGCGTGGAGGATAAGGAGGTCTATAATTTGTGTTTCCTGGGTTGTTCAAATTTCATACTGGGTTCACAGTATTGTTTCCCCATTGTGGGTTAACTGTAGCATTGTTATTACTATAGTTTAAGTTCGGGTAATTCTTCCAACCAGGATTATAATAATTCGAATAAGGATTGTTGTGTCTATATTTATAACATTTAAGATCTCATATGGTGTTTGAGATTTTATAATCTGTCTTAATGAATTTTCCTCTAACACTAGGGGTGTTTGAGAATAATTCATTCCGTATTGATCTATTTTCTTTGAAAGGGCAGCAATTTGAGAGATTATCATAGTTATATCATCAGAATCATGAATACTAGCTAGTCTCTTAGGATTTACCCATTCAGAGTGCCATTGAAAATTATTAGTAGCCATCTTTTCTATTAATGAATATACTTCATTAAAAAGGTTTTGACATTAACAATCCACCAACAACATCATCTATAGTTGATCTCATTGATCCTACTATTCCATTATAAAATGTGTGAATTTTTAACCACTCTGGTAAATCATGATTTGGACACTTCCTAAGGAGATCTTTAAATCTTTTCCAAGCTTGATATATTGATTCCCCTACAAACTGACCAAAAGTTGTAATATAATTTCTTAGCTTAGCAGTTTTTTATGAAAGAAAATATTTTGACAAAATTTTTTATGAAAGTTCTCCCCAAGTTTTGATAGATTTAGGTGCTAACAAATTTATCCATGCTTTAACTTTATCCTTTAATGAAAAAGGAAAAAGTCTAAGTCTCACAACATCATTTGACACTCAGTCATATTTAAAAGTAGCACACAATTCTAAAAAACCAACAAGATGTAAATTAGGATCTTCATTAGGTGTTCCTCCAAATTGATTATTTTGTACTATTAGGATAATAATTGGTTTAAGCTCAAATGAATTAGCATCAACATCAAGATTTTGGATAGTTAAGTGAATTTCATCTTCTATTGGGTTAGCATAATCTTTTAAAAGACTTGGTAAATTTTCATTTTTATTTCTTTGATTATCTAAGTTGTTCACCATTTTGTGAGGATTTTTAGATTGTTTTTATTGTTTTTGAATTTTTCTAATATTATGCTCTAATTCTGTATCGTAAGGAACTAAACCTATGGATCCATTCGTACACATATAAAATCACATTAAACACACTTAAAAGTAAGCAAGAACATACACAAATGTAATTTGCAAAGTAAAGGTTTGCAATCACCACAAATTTGGCAGTTACCATTTTATATCTTCCCCGGCAATGACACCAAAAACTTGATCCTCGAGTTCTGCTGCTAACATTAATATTTAAAAGATTGTTTCAATTTAGTTTTTACAATAACATCAGTTTAATAATTAGGTAGTCTATATGCAAGTATACGTATCGTTCAAGTAATACAGGGCTCTAGTGGAGTCCTGGTTATCGATCCCACAAGGAAGGTAAGAACTTTTCAATTTATAATATAAAATTGAAATAAAATACTCAATTCACAATGCAAGTTCAAGTAATATTTAAGTTGTTAGTGTAAAGATGACTAAGGCTAAATTAACAAAAATTACTTTCTAAACTTCTAAACAGGATTAACTAACACAGACTAAGTTTTGTATTGAAAGGTTCAATTATGGAAAAACATCTTTTCTCTTGTAATGATTCTATGATGAGTGAGTGATACAGATTGATAATAAACTTGTATTATGCCAAATAGGAGCATTTATATGCTTTACCCACTTTAGAGTACCCCTTCTTCATATTTATGTAAAGAACATTGGCAAATCCTAGGCTTAGTCCCTAAATCCATGGTTAGGCTGCGAGGATACTTGTTTTCACTACAGAGCTCCCACTTACCTTCACCTGAAGGCTAACCCTAGCTTTAGTTACCAAACTTTAGGACCAAATTTGGGATTTTAGCCTGTCATTCAAAAATGTCCAATTTGATTCCCATCAAAACACATTACCCTATTTATTTGCACTTAATTCCTATGAACTGTGCAACTCATTCAAGGACATTGAATGAATTGTTTACTATTATTGTAGAACACGTAGTCCTTTCAGATTGAATGTTTCACAACAAGTTTTAATAATTCAATTGGCCAGATCAAAAAGTAAATGAAGTTCAAAGTGAAAAATCATCATAATTTCTTAACATTTCAAATGACACATCAAATCTACATCATTACTTCACAACATCTCATTGCAAGAAGAAAGACAACGAAATGTACTCAGAATTTATGAGGAAGATACAACAAAACATGGATTTCATATATATAAAAGTCATGCAAATCACAAGAAGTAAATACAACTTATCTCAATTTCTTCCCCAAGTAAATCCCTTGAAGTTCCTTCGAATCCATTTCTCTCTTCAATACAATACTCAATTCTCTCTTTTGAATAGTAATGAAGAAGCAATCTCTCACATTCCTCCTTATCCTACAATTTTTAGAGAAGAATACCTCACAACACAAGACTTCTACACACTTACCACTCACTCTCCACAAACCCTAACACACTCTCCTAACTCCAAATGACTGTTTTCTCTCTCCTCTCTCACTTTTTTGCATCCAAATCTATTTGAATTAGTTCAGAAAAAAATTACTCGAGATTTTTCTTAAGTACCCTTTCAAAAATCGTCCAAATACAGTGAATTTGACTTCTACCAACATTAGGCACCGTCAGCACTGGATAAGGCACCGGTGGCACTGGATAGGGTGCTCGCGGTGCTGGTCCACCATTTAAATTCTGAACTCTCTGTATTTGGACGCCGGCTGCGCCAGTAGGTTGATTTCTTCCTTTTGCCTCTTTTTGCTCCAAATTAATTCCTTTTCACTTCCTTTTACTCGAATCACCTAAAATTATCATACCAGTAGCAAAACATGAAGAATACCTTCCTTTAAAGTGCAATATCACCAAAAATGAGTACAAATTATATTACAAAAAACTAACATTTTTTTGGTGCATCAAAATCCCCCAAACTTAACTATTACTTGTCCTCAAGTAATCCTTTTAATACATAAAAATATAACTCATAGTACTGAACTTTTCACTTATAGAATACTATGAATTTTTATTTAAATAAATATAATAGTAAGATTCTTAGAAAGAAGTTCAGTAAGTCAGGTTAAAACTACAAGCATAAGAACATTTAGTATTCAAGTCTAAGAGTTCTAGTTTCTTATTTATTTCACGATTAACCATAATGTTTCACATTAAGGGTGCCTTAAAAGACTATATGAAAAAGAAGTTCATGTAAACTTTATTAGAAAGTAGGCTAATACTTTAAATATAAATTTAAAAATGTAACAAAGTTTTTCCTTTCGGTTGATTTAAGTGAAGCCAACTTTTGATTAGGCATCTCCTCAAGCTTTTCCTCACTAATATTTTCTTTCTTTTTCTTTTTATCTTTTTCTTTTCTTAGGATTGTTTTTCAATCACCCCTTCCTTTTTTTCTTGTGATGATTACTACATCTGGATAGCCTTTAATAGTATTGAACTTCACTTTCCTCTTTCTAAATATGAAACTTGAAACACCTCCTTACTTATAGATATATATTAGCTTTAATTCATTATAAAGTCATAATCCATTCATCTCCCATAATTCTTTAAGTCTCTTAACATTTCAAAAATAAAGTTTTCCTTACTTTAAATAGTCAACTATAGTCAAATCCTCTTATACTAAATATCTTAACCCTATAAAGTTAACCTTTATTACTAAAAACTTTCATTCAAATCAACTATAATATTTAAATTAAATAAAAAATTTAGATATCTAAAGTTAGGATCAACTACTAAAAGTTATGCTAATAATTTTTGAAAATATATTAAATGAGAACAAATAAGAGTTAATATTCTACCCTCCCCCAAACATAAGTTTTTCATTACATATAAATTTGTAAAGGTGGAGAGTAAAAGAAAATGAACCTTTTTGTGCTGGGATTTTGAAATCTTCTGAAGCTATGCTGGTATTAATCAATAATTTATGCTACCAAGCATGAAACAGTTAGAAGCAGTGATATATATAATATGAAAAATTTACAGGGTGAAGAAGTATTAAAGACTTAAACTTTAAACATCCAACAAAAGTATCACAATCTCAATCCAAATCACTAAACAAACAAACACATAGTTCATTACATTTTTCATTTTTAACACTAATACATTTGCAAGTTACACACATCACAGAAAAAAAAATAACTAACACATAAAAGTACTACATAACACAATTAAAACAGAAATCACATAACTACCAGCCATCATCAGCAGCTTCCTCAGCTTCATCTGCATGATCTGGTTGGTAAGGAACATAAATGGGGCAGGTAGGAAATATCACTTTTGTGTCTCCCCTCATGAATCTGACCTGAGCATCATGGTAACCAGTGTCATTCAACTCTCCTCCTCATATAATCATCATTAACATTGCTTCGAGCCTTGAATCCATCCATCCTATTATGGAGTCTATCAATATTGACACTCTGAATCCTCAACTGCTTTATAACACCAGACAAATTAGGTGCCTCAGAAGTAGATGGTATGTCTTGGCTAGTAGTAGGAATATCTGTACTCCTACTTTCTCCTCTCCATCCTACATGAGAATGATAAGTACGAATATTGACCTTGGTAATAGGCCTCAGTGGATGGACTACCTCTTCAGTAATATCAAACTCAACTCTAGACTGTACACATAATGAATTAATCAAGGCAGAATGTCCTAATCCAATAGTGGTTTCTCCTCTAGCAATAGTCTGAATACTCTTAAATAAAATCGATCCAATATCAATCCTTTTCATATTTTGAATGCAGTTATTAAGAATAGCTCTATCTCTAGTAACTTCACTGTGATGATAAGAAGGTAGTAATCTAGCATAGATGAAATAGTCTCAGGCTTTAGATGCTAAATTTAACTTGGAAGCAGGGAAACTAATCATTTGTCTATGCTTTATTTTCCATTTCCCTTTTCCATCAGTAAGAAAAGAAATAACTTCATTCAGTCTAGCTTCCATGAAACCAAAATTTTCATATTCACAAAATGAAGTTCCTCTTAACTGGTAAAAAGCATTAGCACATTCTGGGGTAAACTCTACCATTTTTCCATGAACAAGCACATATTCAGTTTCAGTCTATGGCAGATTTGCAAAAATTTCTCTAATAGTACCCATAATCGCATCAGCAATAAAAAAACAAAAGATTTCCCAATTCCAATAAAAAATTAACTGTTCTCTAGATCCGCCTGGATTTTCAGAAGCCTAGCCTTGAATACACTTTTTGTTGTAAACAGATGAATTAAAATGAAATTTTGCCTTTACATTTACAAGTCTGTCTTCATAAAAATCTATTTTTCTCTTCCCTCTACTTGTCCTTGGAGCCATGTGAAATTGTTTAAAAATATGCAAGAAAATCTAATAAATCCCAAAATCACAATGTAGAAGACTCCAAAAGTAAATCTAAGTAAGTAAGAGCATAAATCACCATGGATAATCTCAAAGCATCATAAAAAATTCCAAATTTTGGATGTACATAATGTGGGAAATTTCCATGGTAAAAATAAAAAATATTTAGCTTAGAGTAGAGCTCTTACCAAAAGAAGACGAGATCTAAAATTTTTAAGCCTTGAAATCACTTAAAATCCATGATCTAGCAAGCACTATATCTCAATTAAGCGTTGGTAGGAGGTTGAAGACGATTGAAATGGCGAAAATGGCAGGTCACAGGGCAAAAATCGTGAATTTAAGAGATTTTGAATCTTTTCTGTACTCGTGCACTATTGGCACTCTATTTAATTTAAAAAGCACAACTCTTTGTATTTGGGCGCCGGTGACGCCAATTTTAATTCTGGGTCTATAAAATTTTTGTAGTTTTGATCATTTCAAAGTTATTCCATCACATAATTAGCATTTTTAAGCATTTATGTCACCAATCAAGTAACTAACTAACATTAATTTTACACAAAAATCACAAAACATCACTTTAATATATAAAATCCAAATTACAAGCATACACACTTAAGCACTCACCATATGAGTACATTAAACCATAATAATTCAGCATCGCAAACACAGTACAAGACTCTAACGTTGAAAACTAAATATAAATATAAATTCTAAGTATAATAAGTCTAAACACATACTACACAGTCAATCGAGCCAACACTAAGCACACCAAAGTATAGTAAAATACCAAATACTAAATATAAAGCAGAGTTAATACTAATCATCAGTTTCAGTACTATCTTCTCCTCTGATATCTCCCATAGATTTACGATCCACAAATAAATTATAAAAGGGATGATAAGGGAATTCATCAGTTGATTCCTCCGCAACACATCATTCCTTTTCATCACATTTACCAAACTATCTTCAATTCACCCAATGTGATCAAACTGTTCTTTCATCCTCCAATCTAAGTGATCAACTAAATCATAAATATTATTAATAGCATTCATAATATTTTGTACCTCTTTCTCCAACTTTTTAATTTTCTTCAGAATCACATGTGAACTTTCAGGAAAGTAAGGTTGAATAGGTCATGAACTTTGAGATGGTTGATCTGCAATGAGGCTCATATCATTCTAATCTCCAATTACCTGATAGTCTTTATGATATTTATGAGTGAGTAGGACTCAAATATGACTAACTACAGGTACAACTACTAAAATTAACACAAGAAAACTAATATAATAAAGATAAATATGGGTTTCCACCCATAAATTGCTTGGTTTAACATCATTAGCCCGACATACATTCAGCTATTTAGGATGACTTAACATTAAAACCTCTTTAAAATTTGGTTGAAACCCTTCAAAATATGGTTTTAATATATGCCCATTAACTTTAAGTATCCTTCTAGTTTTAGGATCCTCAATTTCAATAGCTGCAAATGAAGAAACTTCTATAATAGTTAGAGGTCCTATCCACATTAATTTCAATCTTGTATTATATAATAAAACTTTTTATCCAGGTTCAAATTTCTTTCTTAATATCTTACGATCATGTCATAATTTCATTTTCTCCTTATAAATTTTGTCATTATCATAAGATTCATTTCTAATTTCTTCCAATTCATTCAAATGCACAAATCTCTTCTCACCAGTATTCTTTAAACTGAAATTTAGCTCTTTTATCGCCAAACATGCTTTATGCTCCAATTCTACAGGTATGTGGCAAGTCTATCCAAATACTATTCTATAAGGAGACATTCCGATAGTGGTCTTGTAAGAAGTCCTATATAATGCAGTATCTAAACTTACAGACCAATCTAATTTGTGAAGATTCACAGTTTTCTCCAAAATTCTTTTAATTTCACAATTAAACACTTCTGCTAAACCACTAGTTTGGGGATGATAGGCAGTAGAGATTCTATGATTAATATTATATTTTCCAACTAATCTCTAAATTAGATTATTTCTAAAATGCGATCCACTATCAGTTGTGATCACTCTCGACATTCCATACCTTGTAAAAATATTTTTCTTTAAGAATTTTAAAACACTTCATGCATTACATCTTGGTAAAGCAATTGCTTCGATCCATTTTGAGACATAATAAACAACAACTAATATATATATATATATATTCAAATGAAGTAGTAAATGGTCTCATAAAATCCAATCCCCATACATCAAAGATCTCAAACTATAATGTAAAATTTAGAGGCATTTCATTTCTTCTAGACATATTTCCTACTCTCTGATATCGATCACATGATTTTATATGTCTATAAACATCCCTAAAAAGAGTAGGCCAATAAAATCCAGATTATAAAATCTTATAAGCAGTTTTATCAGTTCCAAAATGTTCCCCAAATTTTGAATCATGACAACTCTGAATAATTAGTTCAATTTCTTCATATGGCACACATCATCTAATAATAAGATCCTTACACTGTTTATATAGGTATGGCTCATCCCAAAAGTAAACTTTAACGTCATTGATAAATTTATTTTTTTGTTGCCTTGTTAAATTAAGTGGAAAATATGGCTTACTATATAATTCACAATATTAGCATACCAAGGCAAATTCCTTTCCTTAATGTTATAAAGTTGTTCATCAAGGAATGTTTCTGTAATTTGCTTCTCAAATTTAGAAAGTTTATAGTACACCAGTCTAAACAAATGGTTAGCAATTTGGTTAGCAATTCTTTTTCTATCAACTATTACAAAGTCAAATTCTTGCATTAAAAGTATCCATCTAATTAATCTTGGTTTGGCATCTTACTTTTACATTAAATATTTGATAGTCGAATGGTTCGTATGCACTATATATTTAGTTCCAATCAAATACAATCTAAATTTTTCAAAAGCTTACACAATAGCTAATAATTCTTTTTTCGTAGTGGTATAATTGATTTGAGCTTCATTAAGAGCTTTACTAGCGTAGTAAATAAATAACCTTAAACATTTTATCAGACATTTGCTTTAAAGCAATTCCAATCGCATAATCACTGCCATCACACATATGTTCAAGTGGTTTCTCCCAATCATGTGAAACAATTATAGGGGTAGTGATTAGTTTTTCTATTAATAGTTCAAAGGCATTTAAACATTCTTCATTAAAGTTAAATTTCTTAACTTTTTTCTAAAAGTTGGCACAAATGTTTTGTAATTTTTGAAAAATCTTTAATATAGCGCCTGTAAAACACAACATGTTCTAAGAAACTCTCTACCCCTCTCACTGTAGTATGAGGTGTAATTTCTCAATAATCTAAATTTTTGCAGGCTCAACCTCCATAACAAGTTCAAAAATTTTATGCCCAAATACAATTCATCTTGCAACCATAAATTGATATTTTCCCAATTTAGAACTAAATTTATTCTTTCGCAAAGCTCCAACACTTTTCTTAAATTATTCAAACATATGTCAAATGAAGTTCCAAATACAAAAAAATCATCCATAAATACTTCTATTCCATTATCGATCAGATTACTAAAAATAGACACCATACATCTTTGAAATATTGCAGGTGCATTAAAAAATTCAAAGGGCAGTTTTCGAAAAGCAAAAGTTTCATATGGGCTAGTAAATGTAGTCTTTTCTTGATCCTCAGGAGCAATATGTATTTGATGATAACTAGTATATCCATCCAAAAAGAAATAGTACTTATGCCTAGCAAGTCTATCCAACATTTGATCTAGAAAAGGAAGAGAAAAGTGATCTTTCCCAGTGACAGTATTTAATTTTCTATAATCTATACAAATTAGTCAGCCATTAATTTGTCTTGTTGGTATAATTTCATTTCGTTCATTCACATCAACTGTCACTCCTCCTTTCTTAGGGACACAATGAATTGGACTTACCTAAGCACTATCTGAAATAAGATAAATAATTCCAGCATCAAGCCATTTTAAAATTATTTTTGTAATTACTTCTTTCATCATTGGGTTTAGTCTCCTTTGTGGATCAGCTCTAGGTTTATGTTATTCATGTAACAAAATTCTATGCACATAGATCGAAAGACTGATTCCTTTAATATCAGCTAATTTCCAACCAAAAGCCTTCTTGTATCTTTTTAATGTATCCAATAATTTTTGTTCTTGATATTCATTCAAATCCGAAGATACAATGACTGGTAAAGTCGCCAATTCTCCTAAAAACATGTAACAAATTATTAGGAAGAATTTTTATTTCAAGTTCAGGAGATTTTATGATAGATGGAATTAAAATTTTATCATCACTTTCCATAGTATCCAAATCTTTCATGAACCTAATTTAAATCTTCATTCTTCATATCATCAAAATCATCTTCTATTTCATTATCATCCTTACATTTCAAATTTTCATATTCTATTTTCTTTTCAAACATTTCTTTAAAATGATCATCTCTTAAATAATCACAAATTTCCATTCGAAAGTATTCATCATCTTTTTCTATTGAGGGATATTTCTTAGATTTCAAAATACTAAATGTCCCCTCTTGATCATTAACTCTCATAGTTAATTCTCCTTTTTGAACATCAATTATAGTTAATCCACTAACAAAGAATTGTCTTCCTAAAATAATAGGAATTTATTGATCATCCTCCATATATAAGACAATAAAATCCATAGGGAAGATAAATTTATCAACATTAATTAATACATCTTCTACAACTCCTTTAGGATAAGTGATAGAACGATCAACTAACTGAAGTGTTACAAAAGTAGGTGAAATTTCTTCTATTCCTAATCTTTTGAAATTTGATAAAGGCATAAGGTTAATACTAGCTCCTAAATTACATAAAGCTCTTCCAAAAAGTTTTTCACCTATAGCAAAAGGGATAATGAAACTACCAGGGTCTTTAAGTTTTTTGGGAAGCTTTTTCTGAATAATCACACTACACTCTCTGCAAAGTGCAACAATCTTGTGATCTGTGAACTTTCTTTTCCTTTTAAAAATATCCTTCATAAACTTTGCATAATCAGACATCTATTCTAATGCTTCAACAAAGGGAATATTAACTGTCAATTCTTAAGGATTTCTAAAAATTTTGTAAATCAGTTATCTTTATTTTGTTTTTTATGTCTTTGAGGAAATGGATGTGGTGGTTTTTCTACAGTAATTTTCATTAGTTTAAGAAGAAATTCCAAATCTGGATATATTTTATTAATACCTTTTTCAATTTCCACCTTCTTTTTCTTTGTTTGAATTTCTTTTTTACTCTCGTTTCTAATTCTTTTCCATCCTTAATTGTATAGCCTTAATTTTCTCTTTATTTTAATCTTTTGGATTGATCTCAACATTACTAGGAAGAGTTCCTAAAGGTCTATTATTAAGCACAGTGAAAATATGTCCTAATTGATTCTTAATAGTCTTAATTGCAACACTCTGAGTTTGTAATCGATTACCCATGTTTAAAATTAATTCTTCAGTGGACAACCTCTTTTCCTTAAATTGTAGGTTACTATTAAAGCCTAGAGGATAAGAAGGTTTATGATTTGTGTTTCCTGGGTTGTTCAATGTTTTTACTGGGTTCACAGAATCGTTTCTCCATTGCGGGTTAACAGTGATTCTTCCAACCAGGATTATAATACTTCGAATATGGATTGTTGGGTCTATTATTTATATCATCTAAGGTCTCATAAGGCGTTTGAGATTATATCATCTGTCCTAATGAATTTTCCTCAAATACTGGGGTGTTTGATAATATCTCATTCTGTATTGATCTATTTTCTTTGAAAGGGCAGCAATTTGAGAGACTATCATAGTTATAGCATCAGAATCATGAATACTAGCTACTCTCTTAGGATTTACCTATTCATAGGTCTATTAAAATATATTAGTAGCCATCTCTTCTATTAATTAATATGCATCATCAAAGGGTTTTAACATTAACATTCCACCAGCATCAGCATCTATAATTGATCTCAATGATCCTACTAATCCTTTATAAAATGTTTGAATTATTAACCAATATGGTAAAGCATGATGTGGACACTTTCTAAGAAGATCTTTAAATCTTTCCCAAGTTTCATATATTGATTCCCCTTCAAACTGACCAAAAGATGTAATATCATTACTTAGCTTAGCAATTTTTTATGAAGGAAACTATTTTGACAAAATGTTTTGTGAAAGTTCTCCCCAAGTCTTATAGATCCAGGTGCTAACAAATTTAACTACGCCTTGGATTTATCCCTTATTAAAAAGGAAACTGTCTAAGTATGACGGAATCATTCGACACTCTGTCATATTTAAAAGCAGCACACATTTCTTGAAAACTAGCGAGATGTAAATTAGGATCTTCATTAGGTGCTCCTCCAAATTAATTATTTTGTATCATTTGGATAATAATAGGTTCAAGCTCAAATGAACTAGCAGCAACATCAGGATTTTGGATAGTTAAGTGAATTTCATCTGCTGTTAAGTTATCATAATATCTTAAACGTCTTGGTAAATTTTCATTTTCATTCTTTGATTATCTAAGTTGTTCGCCATTTTGTAAGGATTATTAGATTGTTTTTGTTGTTTTCGAATTTTTCTAATATTACACTCTAATTCTAAATCGTAAGGCACTAAACCTATGGATCCAATCCTATGCATATAAAATCACACTATACACACTTAAAAGTAAGCAAGCTCATACACTAATTTCAAATTATAAAGCAAAGGTTTTCAATCACTACAAGTTTGACATTTATAGTTTATACCTTACCCAGCAACGAAGCCAAAAACTTGATCATCGGGTGTTGTCGCTAACGTAAATATTCAAAAGGTATTTTTAATTCAGTTTTTACAATAAGATCAATTTAATAAATAGTCAGTCCCTCGTATATGCAAGTATACGTGTTGTTCATGTAATACAAGGCTCTAGTGGAGTCCTGATTATCGATCCCACGAGAAAGGTAGGAACTATTCAAGTATAGTATGAAATTGAAATCCAATACTCAATTCACAATGCAAGTTCAGGTAATATTTAAGTTTCTAGTGTAAAGAGGACTAAGGCTAAATTAACAAAAATTACTTTCTAAACTTCTAAACAGGATTAATTAACACAGACTAAGTTTTGTGTTGAAATGTTCAACTATGGAAAAACATCTTTCTTCTTGTAATGATTCTATGATGAGTGAGTGATATAGATATATAATAAACTTGTATTGTGCCAAATAGGAGCATTTTTATTCTTTACCCTCTTCAGAGTACCCCCACTTCAGAGTTATGTAAAGAACATTGGCAAATCCTAGGCTTAGTCCCTAAATTCATGGTTAGGCTGGGAGGATACTGACTCTCACTCTATAGCTCCCACTTCCATTCACCTGAAGGCTAACCCTAGCTTTAGGTACCAAACTTTAGGACCAATTTAGGGATTTCAACCCGTCACTCTAAAATCTCTAATTCGACACCCATCAAACCACATTTCACTATTTATTTGTACTCAATTCCCATGAACTACGCAAGTCATTCATGGACATTGAATGCTCCACTATTTTTGTAGGACACTTAGTCCTTTTAGATTGAATATTTCACAATAAGTTTTAACAATTCAATTGGCCAGATCAAAAAGTAAATAAAGTTCAAAGTGAAAAATCATCACAATTTTTTAACATTTCAAATTGCACATCAAATCTACATCATTACTTCACCACATCTCATTGCAAGAAGAAAGACAAATAAACCTACGCAGAATTCATGAGGAAGATACAACAAAACATGAATTATATATATAAAAACAAAGTCATACAAACCATAAGAAGTAAATATATTTATCTCAATTTCTTCCCCAAGCAAATCCCATAAAGTTCCTTTGAATTCTTTTCTCACTTCACTACAATACTCAATTCTCTCTTTAGAATCATAAGGAAGACGAAATCTCTCACTTTCTTCTTTCTCCTACACTTTTTAAAGAAGAATCCCTCACAACACAAGACTTCTACACACTTACCACTCACTCTCCACAAACCCTAAAACACTCTCCTCACTCCAAAAGACTTTTCTTCCTCTCCTCTTTCGCTTTTTGCGTCCAAATCTGTTTGAAATAGTTTGAAATTGAATCCCCCAAGAGTTTCCTCAAGCACCCCTTCAAAAATCGTCCAAATACATTGAATTTGACTTCAACCGACATTAGGCATCAGCGGTGCTGGTCTGCCATTTAAATTTTGAACTCTCTATATTTGGGCATCGATGACGCCATTAGGCTGATTTCTTCCTTTTGCCTTTTTTGCTTCATATTTGTTTCTTTTCGCTTCTTTTTGCTCCAATCACCTAAAATCATCATACCTACAACAAACCATGAAAAATACCGTCCTTTAAAGTGCAATATCACCAAAAATATGAGTACAAATTATATTACAAAAATCTAACATATTTTTGGTGGATCACTATAGCATTGCTTGAAAGGAGAAATGGGCGATATAGTGCTAGTAACTACTCTTATAGAAGATATATTGAATTTGGTCAAATTTTGAATAGGTGTTTAAAGCAGCCCATTGTTATTTTCAGAGATCTATTAAATGACAATAATTTGACCTAAAATAGAAGACTTTAGAGAGGACGTTTGGAGAGATTTTAGTGAGGATTATTAGATTTTTATTATTCTTTTTATTGTGTGTATGTGTGTGTGAATAAGTGTTATATAAGAGGTCAGAAATTTCTGGAAGGAGACTCAAGAAAAATGCTTGGGGAGAAAACATATTGTGTTTAGTTTTTAGTTGTAAGACTTGAACTTCAATACAAATAGTTTATTTTTATTTTATCTCCATAAATTCTGAGTAGTTCTCTTTCTTTCACCTTGCATATGGGAATTAATCTTGCGGGATGAGAATTATTTAAAGAATTATTTTTACTCTTAAAAATTTTGATGGTATTTTCATCGATTCTTAATTGAATTTGCAAATTGGCCACTTGTGAGGCTAAAATCCATTGTGACACATAATGTTTCAGGGCTATGATTTCACCCAACATTTCATCTTGGGCAGAGTCGTTGCGATCACCGGAGGGGAGTGGAAATAGATAGGGAGATAAGTTTTTTTGGGCGTAGAATTGATGTTTCTAAGGTGACTGACTAGATCCGGGTCCCTAGTAGTTCCTATTGAAAGGACAAAGTGGTTAATCTAGAGATGAGAGACCATAATCTACTCAGCATTACTACACAAGCTAGTAAAAATTTCAAAATTAGTCAAGGTTCTTTGCTAACACTGAGAGGGGGTAAAGGACAGGATAGCTCCTATATATCACAATACAACATTTTTGTATTTTTAATCATTCAAATCCTACACTGAATAACATCTCTTTTGCAAGAAGAAAAATCTTTTTATAATTATCAAACTCATTTTTATAATTTATTAGCCTCTGAACTTTATTAAACTTTTAAATTTATATGTTGCTTCTTGCTTAAAACTAATTTTTACTATTGCAAACATATCAACTTTGTTATCCTATTATATTTATCTGTAATTTAAATATAATTTTGCAAGTTAATATTAAAAGTCACAACTTTCCTGTGGGATTGATATTGGAGTTTTTATGGAAAATCCTATATTCCTTGAAACGATTTTTTCCTATGGGATTAATTTTTGCAAGTTCTTTAACGTCACTAACTTACGTAATACCTATAACCTTATCATTTAATTTCTAAATCATTATATTTATTCACACAAGCTGCCAAACATAAATTGAGACAATTTTTTCTAGTAATTTTACAAATTATAAATATAACCTAATTGCAGATCGAGTCATTACGCCGAAAACTGGCAAGGTTACGTCTATGTGTTCAATAGGGCAACGTGGTCTTATCTGAAGGCATGTTCACACTATAGGTCTGTAGATTAATATGTGGTGCTATATGGCGTAGTCATGCCATAGCTCTCGATCAGGAAGCATAGTCACACCACTTCTACAAATGGTCATGCTGCTTTAGCCTTCTTTTTCGTAAGCTTTTCTCACTCCAAATTGTTGTTATATAATTCCTATAAAATGCACAACATCAAGAAAAAAATTTATCAAGTTTAAATCTACGATAAAAAAGTAAAAATAACATGTATGATGTAAGAAAAAATATAGGTGAAGTCTCGTAAAATTGGCGCATGTCACTTAACAATGAAATGATTGGGAGAGGAGTAGCTCGGTTCACCTAGTCGTCATCCTGACAATTTCTTCTTATCATGTGATATTTCTTAGCAAGGAAACACCCCTCCTCCATCAGAGAATCCTCAATTAAGCAACCATTGTTTGAATCTGAAGATCCCTTCTCGACCACCTGCTCAGAGGTCCTTAGCTAAGGCATGGCCTGTTTCACTGGTCATTTAACCTTAGAAATGAATATTGCCCTCTTTTTCATTATCTGAAACACCAATGGGAGAGCCTTCTTGACAACTTATTTCAAGTGATGTACACCATTCATACTTGACACCACTGGAAAATGGGAGTTGAATATGTAAAAATGCTTAGAATATAAATTTTTATGTCTAATTTATAATTGTTTTGGCACAGAAATAAAAAAAATATTCAATTATTTTACATTTAATGGTCATGAATATCATGCACTTGTTTAAAAAATTTTGATGCCCTTGTTCTTATCAATAATGTCGCTATCAATGAGCAAGAGAATCAGGGAACTTTAATATGTACATGAAAAATGTGCTAGCACAAATCTTAATAATTTCTAGATGTTGGCGGAAAAACTGAAGTGGCATTGTGAGGCCCTCTAAAGACTTTCTGAACGACGCGCCTAGCAGGATGGTTCTCATGTACCAAGAAGATGATACCTCAAATACGAAGAAGAGGAGATCGTCTCCTAAAGAGTCTAACTAGCTAGGCTCATACAGATGAACCCAACGACCTCCATTTGGGAGAGACCAAATAGAAAAAACAAACCGTCTGTTATAGTGTAGTTAGCACTGGTCCAAGCATGCATTGCCCGACTTAATGGTAGCCACCCTGCTTAGTAACTACTGATGCACCCCAGTGTGTGTTGTTTTTCTGCTTGTTTTATGTTCGTAAGTACGAGCACATACTAGAGGTTCTACGCAAGTATACGTATTGTTCAAGTAATATACGTCTCTAGTGAAGTTCTGTTAATCGATCCCACAAGGGAGTGAGGTAAGGGGTCCTCAGTCAAATTCTGGTCTACTACTATTATACTTTAGTTTAGAGGATTGATTTAAGTAGTTTTTCTAATAAATACTCATAAAGGTAAGTCTTAAGTTTAAAATAACTAATAACTACTCATAAAAGAGAATATTAATACTAAAGATAACCCATTCTGGATGAATTGCTTTGGAGAATTTTGAGATGTTAAAAACTACTATTCTTATGTAGTGAATTGGATGAAGTGTAAGAATGGGATACATTAGATATTGTATGTGTTAAATCGAAGCAATCCTATTCTTTTATTTCTTCCGAGTGCTATAAAGAACATTGGCTAATCCTACGTTGGACCCTAAATATGTGGTTAGGCTGAGAGGATACTGGTTGCCACTCCAGAGTTCCCACTTCCCTTCTCCTGAAGGCTAACTCTCACTTTAGTTTCCAAACACTATGACCGAATTGAGGATTTTAGTCTGTCACCCAAAAATCCCAAATTCTACGCTCATCAAAGCATTTTCCTTATTTATTTGCACTCAACCACCATGAACTTCACTATCCATGGAATTTAAATGTGGTTCCACTTTGTTGAGAATTACACCGCCCTCTCGGGTCTAAATGTAATTACAATGAATTTTAACACTACAACGGTCTCTTTTTGTAATGTAAATGAAATGCAAGTAAAAACAATCATATTTAAAATTAAAACTTCTTTTAGCATGTAGCTCGATATCCTAAACATGAATCTTACTCCTTATAAAAGAAAAATAGAATGAAAACAATGGCATAATCTTCTCATGCCACTATTTCCAAGTAAGAAGAAAGGGTAAGAATAAGTCATCACAAAACACGAAGAAAACACAACGAAAAAATTTATTACATCAAAGCAAATCCACTAGATAAGTGTTTAAAAAATCATAAGATAATGAAAAGCACAATACTTAGCTTTTTCCCCTTGAAAGAAAGATGAAAATCTCCCACACAAAGTCTCCAACTGATCCATACAATGCTATTACAAACCCGTACATATTCTCTCAAAATTCCCTCTCCAATATCTCCAGAAATATATAAATCAACATTTCTACTACAATTCTAATATCTATAAGCATTCTCCACATTTTTTACTCACAAACACTTTTTTTTACTTTAAATTCACTTTAAAATTGTGTAGGGATGAATTTCCCAAGAGATGCTTCAAGAAATATTCCAAAAAGTGTCCAGATTCAATGTATAAGACCAATAACCATCCCTGGCACCATTGGCGCCACTTTTGGGTGCTGTCGACTCCCAAAAATGTAGCTCTCAAGCTTCTGGCGCTGTCAGTGCCCTATCAGGCGCCGATGGCACCCATTCTGTGCAACTCCAGCGTTTTGCTCCATTTTAACTCTGTTTCACCTATTTCATTTGTGTTGCATTCCTAACAGAAAGCCGTACAAAATAAATATGAAAAAAACCTTTCTTTAAAGTGAAATCTCATTCAAAAATATGCAAGAAGTGTAAATAAGATTAAGTTTAGAAAGACTTATCGAAATGTGCCAAGCCAAAATTTGCTTTCTTGCTCGTTTTTGCTACAAATTGCACCATTTTTGCTTCTTTTTCTTGAAAAGTTCATTTCTTGTAACTAAAAAAAACATACAAAATAACTTCCTCTAAAGTGCAATACCATTAAAATTAAACATGAAATATATATGAAAAATTAAACAAGTTTATAGGAGTGTAAACTTTCCCAAACTTAACTGTTACTTATTTTCAAGTAACACTATAACTTCAAAACCCAAATATGTTGATTTGAGGTAGTGGGTTTCAATAGTGTTTTCTATAATTTTGTCTCAGAAATCTTATAGTGTAACTTAAGGGAAATTCTAGCAATTCAACCAAAGACTAGAGTGTACAAATATATCATATTCAACTTAGGAATTCTGATTTTCTATTTACTTCAAAAGTTATTAAAATTTGACAAACTAAAGATTCATAGAAAATATATAAACAAAATTTAGGCACCTTATCTATACCAATTTGACTAATACCTTTTGAAATAATAATAAGCCTAGGATCATTTTTAAGTCTTTTCATCTAAAAAGATTCAAGTGAAACCAATTTCTCCTCAAACATCTCCTCAAATATTTTCTTTTCACAATTCTTTTTTCTTTTTCTTTTTTCTCTTTTTCTTTTCTTTCTTTCGGGATCATTTTCAATCCCTTTTTTTTCTTTTCTCTTTATTTTTTATGTGAGGATTACTATATCTGGATAGGTCTTTAATACTTTTGAATTTCACTATCCCCTTTCTAAAGTCCAAAACTCAAAATTTTCCCAAACTTTTTAAAAGTGTAAGTATTAGTTTGAAAAAATTTTCAATAAATGCTCAATTCTCAATAAGTATAAATCTAAAAATCTTATTTTTTCAAATATTCAACTCTTTTTTACCATAAATAGCAAAATCAAATTTCTAAAGTTTCCTACAAAATATCTTAACTCTAGAATAGTTTCTTCACATAGGATTTCAACTAAGTTATTTTTCTAGTTGATCCAAGAAAAAAATACCTATTTTTATGCCCTGATTTTTATTAAATTTTAAGGATATTATGCTTTAATGAAAGGTATTTTTGTGTTTTTACATGTAGGTGATACAAAAATGTTCAAGATGAAGAAAAATATGAAAAAGGAGCAAAAATGGAGCCAAAATGCAAAATTTTTGAAATTATTGGCCTGGCGCCTAGGCGCCAGAGTCCGGCGCCTAAAAGCCAGCTCGATACAGAAAACTGTTAAGTTTTTGACGACTTTTGGGTGGTTATTTTGACAGTGAGAGCGGTTATTGTACTTTCTAGAAGACTGACAGTTGTTCCTGGTTTATAGGACATGTGATACAATGTGTTTGGACGCTTCAAAATGGTTTTAATCGCGAAGAGGTGCGATCCAAAGTGAAGAGGTACGAAGAACTGGACGCAGTGTCCAGCGCCTAGGCGCCAGACACACCTTCTAGAAGATTCATTGAATGTGAATACATTTTGAAGAGGTGCCTTCAGGCAACCCTTGAAGCCTATAAATAGGAGGGTATTCCTTCAGAGAAAAATACCCCATCTACCCCTCCCTATCTAGAGTCCAATCTAGAGAGAGAACTAGAAAGATCATATTAGGGCCACCTTTTTACTTTCCTTCATAAATTAGTGAGTTTATTTTAGAGTTTGTATTCAGAGTTTGAAAGAGTTGGTGCATCTGTAGTTCATTACGCTGTGGAGTCAGTGGGAATCAGAAGTTCAGTAGGAGAAACATCCAAGATAAGTATTTTTATTTTGATTCAAAGTTTATTTATTATGTTTTGTTATTTAATTTCAATATGTTCTGAGTAGTTACTTTACTCTCTCCTTTCAGTTATGAAAAGATAAATAAGATAATACAAAATTCGTTGGAGAATTAAAAATCATATATTTTCAAAACATTGTGATGATATTAATACCGGTTCTTACTTTACTATTTAAATTGGCCATTTAAATTGTTAAAACCTATTGAAGAGTTTTGAGACCTAGAAGGAGATAAATTCTTAACTTGTAGGTATCACATGAATCCTTGGGTAGTCGAAAGCCTTGTGCGGGTTATTCAAGGTGAAGTGCAAATAAATAGAAAGATATTATATAATGGGTGTAGAATTGATAATTTTTGAGAGTGACAGACTAAATTCTTGTGATTTGGTTTATAGAAAAGGAAAGGGTCACTAGTAGGGCCGACCATAGCCACCCTTGGACATCTAGTTGTGTGAGCCTAGATTAACCCATTCTAATAACAATACATCTGGACCTGATCTATAAGCTAGCCAATGTTCTTTGCACCTGGATCAAAGGGTAAAGAATATGAATGCTTCTATTTGGCACAATAACATAAATTTGTATTCTCTACGAATATTATCATTTTCTTAGAAAATCTTGGATTAATTGAAAGGGAGAAAGTTGTTTTCTTATTGCTATTTACATCAATTATTTTATTCCTGCTTTATTATTGTATCTAGTAAATTAAAGATATTTTATTTTTAATTATAAAAGAATTACTTTAAAATAAAAATATTTAAAGATCTATAACTCTCTCCTCGTGGGATCGATACGGGGTCTTTGTTTCAAAGCCCTATATTACTGAAACGATACGTATACTTGCGTAGAACCCCTAGTATGTAAAATATTTTCCATAAAATTATATTTATATACACTAGTAGATATTATTATTTATAACATCTATTTTTGAAAGCATTAATTAGTACGTTGATCTCAGAGGACTTCGGGTCAAGTTTTAGGCATTGTTGCCGGGGAAGAAGATTTTAGTACGCATATATTTATATCGGGTCACTAGTATTTGTAAAATCAAAATTATAGTAACCTAATGATAGCACCACATACCACAAGTCATTTTAAAAGTGATATTAAATTAAATATGGGCTACTGAGGATAAATAAAGTTAGTATTTAAAAATTTTTCTTCCCCCCAAACTTGAGTTTAAAAATATTTTGCAATTAATTTCATAAAATGTAGCAGGAAGAAAAAGTAAAAGTTGAATCTACCTACTACTGCAACATCCTATCAAATTCATATACATGCATAATCAGGATAGAATGATTGTAGGAGAAAGTATATTTAGCCTGTAACATGCTTGCAATAATATTAAACTAAATGGAAGTATACTCACTTTAAAATATATTTTTCTTCCTACCCCCAAACTTGATTTTTAACATATATAGCATTTATTACGAAAATTATAAGTAGGAAGAAAAACAGTTTCGAAATTCTATCTACCACATATGCCTATCAGAAACATCTACAATTATTAATCGGGATAGTAATCATGTAGCATAAAGTAAATCTAAACTAAGCATGCCGGAATGAAATTTACTGAACAAAAGTCTAACTAGCATAGCAGGTATCAGCATGGGAATATAAAAATGTTCTTTAATTCTTATATAAAATTGTAATACAAAAACAAACACACTATTTTCATTAATGAGGTCAATTCTTCCATTAACTTATCACGTGTCACAAGCTTACTTTCAAATTCTAACAGAATCACTACAGTAATAAATTAGGTACATTTTAAATGATTTTATAGATTATAATCCCAAAGATACGATTTTCCTTGATATATTGGCTCCCAGGCACAAATCTCATGCATCATTTAATCCCTTTTTAATTAAGCACTTCTAACAGTTATAAATCGTAGTGTAAGATCATCCACAAGTTATTCATCAAATAGGTTCATGACTTCTATCAAATGAAATCAAAGTCAGAGAAAGGAAGTAACAAAATTGAGATGGATTTATCACTGTTCAAATTCATGTTGTCTCTTATAAAACTCAAGTCTGGGTGAGACCCAAGTCGTAGTGGACTAGTCAATCCAACTACTATAAGAGAATATATAAGTCTAACAATAATAAGAAGTTAAGGAATCGCCTCCCTCATGACACACAAATAGCATCATAAAATACTAACAATCTAAACATCACCATTCATCAATCAAACTAATCAATCCACACTAAATCAAACACAATACAACACTAACAATCATGACTCTCAAGCACACTGATAACTATGGGTTTGCCTCCGATAAAGCATTTAGTTTAACGTTGCCAGACCGACAAATGATTTCTTATGGATCAAGATTCCATTTGAGTAATCCTCGATCAATCGCTCAATCTTTTCCAAATCTACGAATTTCTACAAAATCCTCAAATTGTAATTTTTCATCCAGTTCTTCCTTTTCATATTGACTCATATCATTATTTCTCATATTTCTTTTTAGATCAAATATTCTTCTATTGATTTTCTAAATTTGCATATTAATATCATCTTTAAAACTTATTAGAAATGGATCTTTATAAGATACTTCAAGATCTCCCAAATTTTGGATCGGATTCTCTTTAGATAATTCAAATTTTCGATCAAATTCTTCTATGTTAACTTTTTGTTCACTTTGATTTTCAATTCATCCCATTGAGATACTATTATAGGATATATTGTTGGCTCAACTATCTCATTCATAAAGCTAGATATTAAATGATCTTTAAAATCAATTTTTCTGTGAAGAACATCTTTTTTAAACTTCATAACACTGGGGATTTGTTCTATGCCTCGGTAAACAGAATATTCTTAGTTATTTTCTAAATTCTTCCATAAATCTTGAGATATGCTTATCTAATTCTTGCATCAATATTCTCTGAGAAAGTGGTGAAAGTGGTTTTTCTATATCTATCTTGGTTGACGACATAGTTTTCTTTATTTCCTTAATAATTTCTTCCAATGGTCTTTCAATCTCTTTATCTTCATCTCTCAACTCATCATTTATTTGAGTCATATCCTCAAATTCTCATCTAAATATTAATTCAATAAATTTAAATTGCTCATCACTCATCTGCTTAGGATTTATCTCTGGGTCACTATGTAAAACCTTTGGGGGTTAACTATTATATGCATTAATAATCTGCCCTAGTTGGTTTTCCATATTCTTTATTTTGGCCCCTTGACTTTCCAACTGACTCTACATTTGAACCACAGCCTCTTCTAATAATGACTCCCTTTACTCATCATGTGTGTTGAAGTTAAAATTATGAGGAAGAGAGAGTTCATCGTTAAAATCACCCTAACTATTATAATTACATGTTTGATCAAATTGATTATCTTCCCAAAATTGGTTTTCTCCTCCAAAATTATTATTCCACTTAAAATTTGAATATTTTTTCCAACCTAGATTGTAATATTTAGAATAAGTATTATGTATCTCAGGGCCAGTTTCAAAATAGGTAGGCTCAATCAATTGTCCAACTGAAATTTTCTTAATAACTGGGTGACATTGAGGATAATTGTGTATGTATTGATCTAAATTTCTCTCAATATCTGCAAGCTGAGAACTTAATATAGTAAGCATATCATCTTGAAAATTTGCCGTTCTCTTAGGGTTTACTCTTTTGAAGCTACTAAAATTGTAATCCAAATCTAAATATTCATTATATTGTCGATCCTCCATTTCTACAATAAATTAATGGAGTTTTTTTGATTCATCACCCTCCTAAGAGTTACTCAAGTTCTTCATATGATTTTCTTATATGAAAATTTCAGTAATTACACAATCTGAAAACTTCAGTAATTACACAATCTGAAGACTTGTTTTATGACATTATCATTTTCTCTCAATCTCTATCATGATTAATCCTTCTTTAAATTCTCCAAAGACTTCTGACAATAAGTTTAGGTAGGATAAGAATTTGGTTGATAGATAGAGAAAGAGAGTGGCGACTCCATAACATTGACATAATACAGGAATTGATAGCGATGTAAGTCGACACAAAAAAAAATTCATCGACATCAAAGACATCACAAAGCATGAAGAAAAAACAATGAAAAACTTCATTACATCAAAGAAAATCTACTAGATAAGTGTTTACAAAATTATAAGATAACGAAGAACACAATACTTAGCTTTTTCCTCTTCAATGAATCATGAAAATCTCTCCCACAAAGTCTCTCGCTGATCCATGCAATATTATTACAAACCCTTATAAATTCTCTCAAAATCCCCTCTTCAATCTCACCTAAAAGGTAGAAATCTATATTTCCACTCCTATTCTAATATCTCTAAGCATTCTCCACGTTTTTCTACTCACACACACTCACTTTAAAATAGTGTAGGGACGAATTTCCCAAGAGGTGCTTCAAGAAACCTTCCAAAAAGCGTCCAAATTCAATGTACATGACCAATAACCATCCTTTGCACCAATTGGTGCCATTTTTGTGTGTTGTCGATGCCCAAAAATGTTGCTCTCGTGATTCTGGTGCCGACGACACCCATTCTACGCAGCTCCACAATTTTGCTCCATTTTTGCTCTGTTTTGCCCCGTTTCAATTGTGTTGCTTTCCTAACAGATAGTCTACAAAATAAACATAAAATACATTTCTTTAAAGTGAAATCTCATTCAAAAATATGCACGAAGTGTAAATAATATTAAGTATAGAAAGATTTATCGAAATGTGTCAAGCCAAAATTTGCTTTCTTGCTTGTTTTTGCTCCAAATTGCACCGTTTTTTATTTTTTTTTCAAAATTCCATATCTTGTGCCTAAAAACAAAAACATTCAAAATACCTTTCTTTAAAATTAAATATCATTAAAATTAAGCATGATATATATATGAAAAATCAAACAGTTTTTTAGGCGTGTCAGTTGCTTAGCCCATTAGCCGTTCAGTCTAATGGCCCCTCTACCTAGTAGTTATCTGAATTTTCTGCTGCTTGCCAAGTGACTGCCTACCCTCGTAAGCTCCTGGCCTATTAGCTGTCCAACCCTTTCTAATTAGATATCTGTGAGCCTCATGGGCTATATTTTTTATAGACTAAAAAACCTCCATTTTACATAGTAATTTAAGGGCACAACATGTAATTGTACGATGACTCTTTCCTAGAAATAGAGGATCTATTTCATGAATAAATATTATGCAAATCTACTGTTCATTACTGCACTATTTTTCTCCTTTCTCTTTCTCTTCCGTCGGCGCGTTATCCCACAAGCATGTCTCCAAGACAGTTTTAGATTCAACAATTCATTATTATGAGATACTATTTAAAATATATTTTTAATAATGTATGCAGATATACTGACATAACACATATAATTTTATTCATTCAATAATTCCTACAACTATGGAGGATGTGACAGTGAGTATGACCACAACATGAAATTCATTTAATTTCTTTTAACTTTGAAGATAAATAGTAGTTCTAGTGGCAGAAGTGTAACTTTAGGTGATCAAATTATTAAAATGTGTGATCAATTTAGATATCTCAAGTCTATTGTTCAAAGCGTTGGTGATATTGATGGAGATGTTAATAGCAGACTTCAAGTTAGTTGGTTGAAGTGGAGAAATGCTTCGGGCCTATTATATGATAGAAAAGTACCGCTTAGACTGAAAGGAAAATTTTATAAGTCGGTGGTGAGATCTGCCATGCTCTATGGTGATGAATTTTGGCTTTTAAAATAGAACCATAATACTAAGTTAAGTGTTGTTGAGATGAGAATGATTAGGTGGATGAGTGGCTTTACACTCAGAGAAAAATGTGAAATGAATATATTCGTGATAGGGTTGGTGTAGCTCCAGTGACGGACAAAATTAGAGAGAGTCGCCTTACATGGTTTGGTCTCATTAAACGTCAACCATTTGATGATCCGATTAGGAGAGTAGATGTTCTAGATTTGATTTATGTTAAGAAAGGCAGAGGTAGATCTAGGAAGACTTGGGCTTATTGTATAAATAATGATCTTAATTTATTAGAATTAAATGAAAATATGACACTAAATAGGATGCAATTGATAAAAATGATTGATCTAGCAAACCCCATTTAGTGGGATTAAGGCTTTGTTATTGTTGTTGTTGTTGTTGTAAACTTTGAAGGTAAATAATAACCAATAATTAAGGTTAGGAGGTAAGTGTGGTATTAATAAATTAAAAGGGTTAGGCATATGGATTTACAATCATCTTCAACTATTGGTTCAATTATTCCGCAAAGTGCTCTCTTAATGGATAAATTATTCCATGCGGAGCACGTACCTAGGGGCTGGGTGCGGATTTTTTGGGTACTGGAGGGGTACTGGAGTGTATGGATGGGTATGGATGTGTATTGAATATTGGGTATTGGATGTTAGGTGAGTATTGATGGGTATTGGAGGGTATTGGATGGGTATTAGAGGGTATTGGATGGGTATTAGTGGGAGATGGGTGTGGATGCATACGTTCTCCGTATGGAATAATGACTCCTCTTACTGGGATATTTACCGAATAAAAACTCTTTTGTCAATTCAGCTTTGAAACTTTATTCTTTTCGAGATTCGCTCGTGTTAAAAAAAGAAAGCATAGATGATGAAGTAGTGCACTGAAAAGGAGCAAATATTTCATCACGAGTTATATAAAATTTTGCAGCTGTACAATTACGTACTACAAGCTTTCCAAGTTGTACGGGACAGAATATTCATATTCATGTCCATACACAGCAATACTGACCACTAATATGAATATAAGCTTTACGAGCAAACATACAGGTCATGATTCATTTTTCTTCATACAAACATACATGCCATATTTAGTATCGCAGAGATAATAATTTCTCCCAAAAAATGTCTTTGGTAAATATAAGTATTTTTCAACAAACGAGAAAAAAAAAATTATTAAAAAAATAACAATCTAACTTTTAAAAAAACAAAATAATTGATTACAAGACTGAAAGAAAAAATATCCATCCCCCACAATAACTTTAAAGGAATTTGTTCAATAGATTCTTTATTACATCTATTGGAGTTAGATCTTTCTGCGGAGCAAGCATGTAGTGAGAGCAGTATTGGGCATAAAAGGGAACAACAATGGCGGTCCCGATGCACAATACAAAAGTAGTTAATTGCCCTACACTCCTAGCTCTATTTTTATTTCTTTTCTCTTGTTTGATATAATGGACATATGCTTTTATTTTATTCGAGAGGTGTACTGTTATTCCAAGGTCAAGTCACAGATGCCTCCCACATGACAAGGGTGGGTGCTGAGAGACAAGAAGCCTTTACAAGAATTAGTACAAGTAATAGAGCAAACAGAAAGGTTCACAGCTATTTTATGAACTAGTATGAATTGATTAATTCTTTTTAAGAGGCCAGCATAATATGGCTTATTATATGGAGCATGTCATGTTATTTTATGTGGTAGTGAAGATTGATGATTAATATATTATTCCGTCTTGACCAATCATTTAAAATTTTTTTAAAAAAAAATTATATATAAGCATTAATGTACTTAGTAGGACACATTTGATAGTGATATTTATGTATTTTGTGACGAGAGGTCGTTATTATAAAAATATGTGTATATTATTTGGTAAAAGATTGAGAGGCTATCGTTGAAATCTAAGTTATTATATAAAGTCATTTGTGCTTTTTATTTAAAAACATAGTTTCTTAAAAATTATTTTTATTTTAATTCATTGAAAGATAACTTAGCTATTTTAACTGCGGTATTTTATTTTGTATTAAATCATTCCTATGACCATAATAGACCACTATTTCAAAGAAAAGGAAAACATTAAACAATGAAGCTCTAAGACGAGAAGGATACGGGAAATGGGAGGAAAAATGGGTGAGAGAAAGTGGATAATATTTATCATAACATCATACTTAAGGCCTCATTCAGTTATATTTTCCAATTTTGAAAAGGAAAATATGCTATTTTTTCTAAGTAAATATTTTGAAAAATATTTTTTTATTAGTTTTCAATAGCACAACGTATCTCCATCCGCATTAAGGCCATTTGTTATTTAATGTTAAAAATATTTTTAGAAATCTATTAAATTTGTATCTTCATCATATAAATAGGTATGATGAGAGAATTTATAAAAATAAATAAAAGGAAAATTTACATTCATACCACAAATTTTTTATGTATTTACATATCAATCATTTGAAATTTAGTATTTACATATATAAAAAGTTTTAATGTCAAACTTAATTTAACAGGAAAAAATTGATATTATATGGCACGTGTGTATGAGAGTGAGTTATAATGAAATATTAAGCCGGTGTATCTATCACAAATATATTTATATTTTAGCATAATGGCTATCTCTGATATTTGACGCCCATCAGCTTTTATTCCCTTCTCGCTTTCTCTCCTATGGCGCAATTGAGTAATATGCTTTAGTTACTTCCCTGGTTGGTGGTCCTGCAATAGCTTTAGTGAGGTGCCATTCAGCTATCCACCAAGAAGCATCTCATCACACCTTGTGATGAAAAGGTTTGTATAATGCATTTGTTTGCTTAATCATGGTATATGAACAAAATATTTTGATGAATATATTTTCAATCTCACGCTTGATGTGATTGCGAGGACTGCAAATAATATGCATATAATTATGGGAATTTAGACAATATATTTTTAAACGGGAATGTTTTAGGTGGCATGATTTGTATATCGAAAATGTGTCAACATTGATCCTGAGGAGATTTGATGGTTCCAAAGAGAACAATTTGACGAATGGGAGCGCACTGACAAAAGACAATATGGCTCATTTATCCAACCAATTGCAGTCGTCCAAGCCATAATTTGTGAAGCCAAAGTTGACCAAGTCACAAAAGATGACTGAATGAAATGAATATGACCGACCACATAGCCTCATTTGAGTTGATTGTTGGTTCGCTAAAGATCACTGACACGCTAAAATTTCTTATCTTCTTTGCCACGCTGATGATCACGGACACGCTAAAATTTCCCCTACCATCAATACCATGACCTATGGAGAAATACTGAGACCTCTAAGGCATGATCAAAAAGCTGATCAAGGTTGTGAATCATAAGGAGTTTGTAGCTCTAGAGGCAATGACCAAGCGGTAGGGGAAAACTCCAGTAGAGAAAATTTTGGACGATCCAATACGAGTCCATGCAATCCACATCATTGACATAGTTCCTAGCATAATTTGAGGAGGTGGAGACTCATCCCGCAAAGTTAGCCTAAAGAGGCTTCAATCGGGATAAATACGTGCAGCCACCATTGCTCCAAAATACAGCTCAGATCTCTACATCACTTTCACCAATGAAGATATGTCCCTTAACGGAATCCATAAAACGACACAATCTTCATTACTACATTGTTTAAAACTATCATATTTGTAGCATCCTTATCGAAACTGGTCACTTGATGAAAATCATATTCAAATCAATGTTCAATAAGATTTGTATCAAAAATGATTGATTGACCCCGGTTGCAGGCTCACCCTATAAATTCTTTGGCAAGGAAAAAGCATTGAGAACCATTACTCTGTCGTTCATTTAGAGAGTAAATAAAAAATATTTACCATTAATAAATACGTTATGGTGGTTAATTTACCACCCACTTACAATGCCATTAGGGTCGCCTCTTGCTCAACTCCTTCAGGGCTGTCAACTTGAATTATCATGTGACAATAAATTTCCTGGGCATTGAGGAATCAATCATTATCTGAGGCAATCTCCAGCATTCTTGCACATGTTACCTCTAAACAGTCGAATGTATCAAGCATCCCGAGCTCGACAAACAGCATGATGGGGTTCTAGAAACTAGGGAGATCACCCATCAAATCCTGACAAATGAGCGTAAGCCAGGTAAATTTTTTCTTATAATAAGTGAAGGTTTTTATGCTAAGTCAAAATATACACTTATCAAAACCCTATGGAACAACTTAGACAATTTTCCTTGGTCTGCGGTCAAGATATCGGGGATACCAATCGATGTCGTGTGCCACTGCTTGAAAATCAATCTAGTGACTTGACCGGTGAAGCAAAAGATGATGAACTCGACCATCAATTCGGCTAAGCAACATTGAAAGGAGGTTCAGAAGCTACTGGAATTCGATTATATACAAGAGATCTGAAATGGGGGTCAAACATGGTAATGGTGCAAAAGTAGAACGATAATTAGATAACGTGGACTTTATTAACATGCACACCACTTGCCCGAAGTATAACCATTGGTTCCCTTATAATGGTGCACTTGTGGATGTAGTGGTTGGTCATTATATGATGAGCTTCATCAATGCATTCTCAAACTACCATCAGATCAAAAAGTACCCAATCAACGCAGAGAAAACTACATTAATCGTTATTTATGTTGTGAATTGTTATAATATAATGCCTTTTGGGGTAAAAAAATACTAGCAATGCCTACAAGTGAATGACATATGTAATCTTTTCAAAGAAAAAAAGAAAAAAAATATATAGAGGTGTATGATGTGCTGGTAAAAAGAAGAGCACATGAGCAACAAGAAAATGAACAAAAAGAATCCCCTGAAACACTTAGAAAATTTAATATGAGGCTCAACTCACACAAATGCACCTTCAGAGCATCCAAAGTTAAATTTCTACACACTGCATAAACACAGAGGGGATAAATGCCAATCTATAAAAGGTGCAAAAACTGATTCACATGTCATCCCTCTAAAACACAAAGTAGAAAACCTGATCAGTCGGATCACATGTCTGAGTCGGTTCATTTAAAAAATAATTGACATACTCTTTTCCTTTTTCAAAACTTTGAGGTGAGCAATGAACTTAATTTTGTAGGATGAGTGAACAAGCATTTAGAAAGTTGAAATACTCCTTAGTGTCGATACCACTCTTATAAAGCCCAAAACTAAACGAAAAGCTCTCCTTATACTTGGGGAACTAAAGCTATCAGCTCAGTCTTTATCTTGGAGAAGCTTTGAAAGTAGCTATAAATTTATTAGTCAGCTGAGTCCTACAAGGTTCCAAGCTCAGATATCTGATTATGAAAAAAACATATATTTGCTCTCTTATTTCTAGTCACAAGTTCTACCCATATTTTTAAACACATTCGGTTAAAAGCATCGCCGACCACCCACTTAAATCTTTCCTCACTTAGCTTGAACATTCTCGTTAGCACCTTAAATGGGCACTGAAACTGAGTGAGTTTGATATATATTATGCCACATATCAAAATGAAAGCACGAGTCATAGCTGATTTATTGGCTATTTTTTTTAACCAAGCGAGTTGGGTGAAGAAGTGACGACTAACAACTAAACCTGAGTCCTACACATTGATGGAGTGTCTAGCTAATTTGGGGTGGGGCTCGACCATGCTCTGCCTAGTCTAACTGGGGACAATCTCTACCACTAAATCAAAGTTTTATTCGAAGTCACCAACAATCAAATTAAATACCAAGCTGTAATTTTCAGGCTAGCACTTATTATATGGGAGCTTAGTACTTCCTAGTAAAATCAGACTCACAGCTGTTGCTAAGTTAGTTGAATGAGTAATTAGAGGTCAAAGATGAGATGGTGGTCAAATACCTTAATAACACCAAAATGAAAATAGGAAAATTTGAAGGATTCAAGATTGATCATATCACTCAAAAGAACAACCAAGTAGCAAGAATCATATCTAAGTGCATCTTCTTGAGGGAGAGGATGCCTCAAAATCTTGTTCGAATAACCTTAAAGAAGCCAATTCTGTGATGTTGAAAAGTTGGGACAAAAAATTGGGTGGATCCCTACATCCTGTGCCTTGAGACAGGGAATATCTCAGAAGAACTTACTAACTCAAAGCTCATAACAATATATTTTAATTAAAAAAATGATTTCCTAGAGACCAATCACAAATTTGTACCTAAGGTGCATAACATAATATGAGGAAGAAGTTATTCTCTAAAATGTACACTTAGGAGAATGTGGAAGACACTCTGGAAGAAATTTTTTAGCATATCAAGTGCAGGGATAGGGTTATTTATGGCTAGTGCTTCAAAAATATTTGAAAAAATTCTCAAAGAAAAGCAAGAAATTTAGAACTATGCACCACTAAAAAATCAACTGACATATAAACTATGACCCATCGTTAGCCAACAGCCTTTCACAGTCTGGGAACTCTACATACTTTGACTCTTTCTCCCGTCGCGAGTCCAGATATATTTCCTTCTTATTTTTGTGGATTATTTTATTACGTGTTTGGAAGCTAAGGAACTTTCTCACAACACAACATAGGTTGTTTGGAACATCATATGAATGGATTTGATCTCATGTTTACTTCCATGCATCACCCTTAGACAAATGGGCAAGTCGAAGTAGCTAAATTTGCCAACCAGGTGGTGAAAGATTTCTGCCAATGTTAGGGGATCAGTCTGAATTTTCCATTCATGCATCACCCTCACACAAATGGGAAAGATGAAACATCCAACGAGATTATCACTTAAACTTTCTAAGGAAAAAGGTGGAATGTGCTAACGGGAACTGGGAAGAGATTCTTCTATCAGTTCATTGGGTGGTCTAAACAACACCTTCCACGATGACCAGGCAAACTCCATTTATGTTAAAGTAAGATATGGAGGCAATGTTACTAATTAAACGTAATTAACATGACCAAAGTGTAGCGATAGCCTAAGCGTTCGATTAAGCAGAAGCAATAGAGTTGTATGAAGCAAACAAAGGAATAATCCTAGCAATCGACATTAATGAGGAGAAATTACCAAAATTTGAAGCACTAAATGGTTCGGTATTACAATAAATACATCCGAGAGAAGACATTTGATGCTTGGAAACTCGTGTTGAACAATTTTGACATAGCCACACTAGGACAAGTTGAGGAAAACCTCTATCAGATGTGGACTAGATCATTCATCATTGATATTAGTCACCCTCAAAGCATACAAGCTAAAAATCTACATTGGAAGAAGAGTCCCAATGATTTGGAGCAAAGACAACTTGATGAAATTTTATCCCTTGAAAAAAAAATTATCTCGACAAGTAAAATGAAAGTTATTGTTCCAGTCCTTGTATTTAATTGTTCACGTATTCGAAATAAATGAGCAAACTTATTGTTAATCATACAAATGAATATAGGTCTCACTGATACTCGAGGACTCAATAAATTCTCGCAGTGTTCTTCAAAATTTGATTGACAATCAAGGAACATGAATTGACCCACCAATAATGATTCCACCTAAGTGGCAAAGTTGATAGCAATAAATAAGCATTTGATAGATAAAAATTATCTAAAAAAGGACCAACATCTATGATTAATGTTCAATCAAAAAATGCACAAGAGCCAACCTACAATGCTCACATATCATAAAAACCTATTTCTTCTTGTTTTAAGAAATTCAAGCTCTAGCTACATTTTCCTATTCATTAGCAAAAAAGCTCATCATGAGTAGCATCCAAATTAACCCAATGAAAATTCTCAATGGTTAGCTCGAGAAAGTTGTGACAAGATTCTCTTATATGTCTAGCGTAATGTACAACCCATTTAAGGCAACAACCTAACCGAGCAACCAAGACATGGGAAATGACGACTTGAGCCGCGTAATAAATTAACAAACCAACATAAAAAAAATTACTTAATGATTTTTGACCCTTCAATCATCACAGTCTAGCGTTCATCACTAAAAAAATAAAATAAGTGATAAAGATAAAATGACAAAAATAATGGTGAAACCAATTGAAAGTTTTATTTCATTCATGATCAAATAATTTACATAGTTTACTCACAATTCTTTACAAATATTTGAAAGGAAAAAATAAAAATTTTTTTCAAATTGCAGATGAAGTCAAAGGCGAGTCACACATTCAAATACCCTCCATCATCTTCACCATTATCCTCTTCCTCTTCGTTTGTCGAGTCCAAATGCAAGCTAAAAAATTTATTCATGCAAGCCCATTAAGAAGAGACCATCTTCAGTTTCATCATTCTACCAATGCCAAGGCCACTCCTTCTTTGATTTGTATAATGAAAGGTTTGTGGGAAGGGAGTTCCTTAAATAATTTGTCAAATTTCATCATTGTATTCATCTAATTTTATCGAGCTCTATTTTTCTCACATAGCTTTAGTGCCTTAGCTTTAGCTGCTACTGCATGTTATTTCACTATCTTTGCTCTCTACTTATTCATGAATAATTTCTTCCCGGCCTCTAGGATGACTGATGATTAGAAATTTAAAGCCTCCTATGCCATCAATTATACATGTTAGCTATCTAGCATAGGCCCAAGAGAGTTTATTCATTGAGAAACTTCTTGTAAGCATGAGCGCATATAACATTGGCTATAGTAGAGGGTTAGAATGCCACAGTAGGATAATCAAAGCACCATTCTATTCTTAGTTCGATCAAGGAAAACCATCATCCAAGTTGGTGCTCACCTTCACCCCCTCATCTTGCATATGAAACAACACAAGTGGGCATCCCTTTCACTTCTTTCAAGAAGGGAGAGAAGGTGAGTCACTTGGATCTATTATAAGTGAATTTCACATTCAGTGCACTTCCTCTTGGATGGAAGGTTTAAACTCAAAATGCAAGTCTGCTTAGGTCTTATGGAGTGGGATGACATACATCATCTTTGGCAAGAGATCAATGATGGAGGAAGGGCCAACACTGGGGTGGCATATTTTTTTGCTTGACAATCTGCACAAGCCTCCCCTCCATGATGGCTTGATCACACCAAGCTTAATGTCCCCTCGACCTATTGGTGTGCACTCAAAAGACCTATAAATTACATAACACTTTTATTTGGCACAACAAAAATTCATGTCTCTATAAGAATTATCTCACTAGTTGTGATCCTTGAGAAAATAATAGAAGAATCAGTCATTGAGTAAATCATACTGGTGCCTTCAAGATTTTATCTAGCATGGACCACTAGAGGTTTCATTCAGCCTGCCATAGGAGCAGCTTTAAGGCATGTGACTTCGGCATGGTTGGCCAGTCAAGCTTTCTCCTTTTTTCTTCTATTAGAAATTGCTACATCCTGCTCGATTTCTTAGGCATTAGAGACCACCCAATCTTCATTTATCATCTACATGAATGCATCCGGTTGTAACATCTGGTTGATAGTCACTAGATCAATTTACTGATAAACAATAATTTGACACCCCTAAACCTCCTTAGCCTCCTCTGATACCTAATATTGCACTTTATTCTTAGCCTTAATGGGAGTACCTTTGAGCAGAATGTTTTGGATTTACCAACTCTTAGAAGAAGAACCAAGGTAAAAGTGCAACATTGATACACCTAAAATATATAATATTTTTATGCACATTTTTATACCTATGTTTAATGATATTGCACTTTAATGGAAAGTATTTTGTATTTTTCTTGCAGGTATGATGAAAATAGATGGTCATGATGAAAGGAGCAAAATTGGATCAAATTTGGAAAAAAATCAAAAATAAAAATTTGGCATCGGCGCTAAGCGCTCGTCTGGCCGGCGCTTAGCCGTCACAGTTATAAATCAAACTTTAATTAGATTTGGCCCCAAATTCAAAAGGGAATGGATGCAACTCTTAGTGGTAACGTCCATAACTTCCTTTGGGCGGCAAATTTGAATGAAGGGGTGTGTTCCTTGGTAGATACATCAAATCTGAACACATTTTGAAGAGACACCAAGGCACCTTTTGGTTCACTATTTAAAGGGAGTCTTAGAAGTGAAGAATTGAAGAGGCTCTTCACAGTATTTCGAAGAGAGGAATTTAGGAGATTCTTCCACTGCATTTTAAGTTTTTGTTTAGAGTAGGAGTAGAGAGTAGAAAGGAGAAAAGGGTCAGAGTAAAGAGTTCTTCTCCCACTTCTTTTCTTTCTTTTAGTTTAGTTTTTATTGAAGTATGAAGTCTGTATTCTGAGTCATCATAGTTTGGAGACTTGCTCTGAGGAGTAGTTTAGCGAAGAGTCAAAGATTCAAAGGAACTTCCTTAGTCTTGTGGAGAGGATTTTCAGATAAGTGTTTACTTCTATTTTGTTAATCAATACTTGCTTTCGTTTATTATTTTTCTTATCATTTTTAATTTCAAATCAATGTGTTTTTATATTTTCCCAATGCAATCTAAGAGTTTACTTTATCTTTTTCTTTCTTAAATTGGAGAAGTAATTAATTTAAACAGAATTGTTGTGGAACGTATCAATGTTTAAAGTTGGAAGAAGTTGTGAAGATTGATTCTGAGAACTTTGTTTACTTCTTAATTTGGCCTGTTAAGTTGTAAAATTTATTGAGGTTATGTAAGATCCAATGCGGTATTATCTCATTAATGTTAGTAGGAATCACATGCAATTATATGGGTGAGAATTGTAGTCTATACAAGTGAATGTAATATTAGAAGATATTTTTTATAGAAGGGAGTAAAATTAGAGGATTTTAGAGTGGCAGGCTAAAACCCCTTAATTTGGTTTGAAATTTTGAGTTTTGTTATGAGAAGTTAGCCCCCAGGTGGTGGGAATCGAGGGAACTCTGGAGTGAGAGACTGGTATCGTCCCTGCCTAACCATGTTCAAAATAATATAAATTTCAAATTAACCTATGTTGTTTATTGAACCACGTAAGGGTAAAGAGCACATTTGCTTCTATCTGTCACAACAAAATTTAAATACTTCCACATCAATACCTTAAGAATTATTACTACTTCATGAAAGGAAAGAAAAAGATATTTTAATTAATAGTATTTTTACATCCAGTGTTATTATTTATTGAAACCTTTACTTTCATTGCTTAGCATTTTATTAAGAAAATTTCAAAAGACAAATCAACTTTCTAAAACTTTTCAAAATCGATACATATTATTTCAAAGATAATAAAAGAAAGTAAAAAGATAATTTTCTAAATTCCTTTAAAGATTTTCAACTTTTCCCTGTGGGTTCGATATCTCGGGGCTTAATCAGAAAGTCCTATATTACTTGATAAACGATGCGTATACTTGCGTAGTATCCCTATTATAAAATCATATTTTTTGTATCTAAATCACATATATTTGATGTGGAGTCAAGTTTTTAGCACACATCCATATATTCCTCGCGGCTCAATTTTTAGCGTTGTTGCCAATTTTCATATCATATTTGAAAGCATATATATTTATCGGGGATCAAGTTTTTGGCGTCGTTGCCAATTTTCATATCATATTTGTAAGCTCTTATATCTACCGGACGGGATCAAGTCATTCAGTAGCCATTGCCGGGGAAAATTAATTAAATTTCATTTTAAAGAGAATTAAGAAATTTTAATTTTTTTACTTTCATTTGTTTTTTTAGTGTGTTGTTTTTTGTTTTGTTTTATTGTTGTATGCGTAGTTCAGGTTCTGAAAGACTTGTGCCTTACGATTCTGAATTAAAAAGAACTATCAGAAAAATCAAAAAAATTGAAAATACAGAAAAAAATAATATTCAAGAAATGGCAAATCATTAAAATCAAAATGTTGGCATATATCAAGAATAAAGACCATTAAGAGATTATGTTAACCCTACAGTAGATGAACTTCGTAGTAGTATTCAAAACCCAGTTGTAGCTGCTAATTCTTTTGAGCTTAAACCTGCTATTATCTAAATGGTGTTTAATAATCAATTTGGGGGAGCAACAACTGAAGATCCTAATATGCATCTTGCTAATTTTCTAGAGTTGTGTGCTACTTTTAAATATCATGGTGTTTCGGATGATGCTATTAGACTTAGACTTTTTCCTTTCTCACTAAGGGATAAAGCTAAAATGTGGTTACATTTGTTAGCACCTGGATCAAGTAGAACTTGGGGTGAACTGTCACAAAAATTCCTTGCTAAATATTTTCCACCACCTTAGACTGCTAAGTTGAGAAATGATATAACATCTTTTTGTCAGTTTGAAGAGGAATCAATATATGAAGCATGGGAAAGATTTAAAGATCTCCTCAGGAAATGTCCACATCATGCGATATCATATTGTTTAATAATTCAAAATTTTTATAATGGATTAGTTGGATCTCTTAGATCAATCATCGATGCTGTTGCTGGTGGATCATTAATGTCTAAACCATTTTCTGATGCTTATGCCTTAATTAAAAAAATGGATACTAATAATTTTCAATGGCCTTCTGAAAGGTTAAATCCTAAAAAGGTAGCCAGTGTTTATGAAAATGATGCTTTTATAATGTTAGCAAATCAAGTTGTTGTTGTATCAAGGAAGATGGACTCAATTGGGATAAATTTTTCTCACCAAATCTCATGATCGAAGAAAATTCATTAGGCCAAATGGTTGATTCTTATTCTTCACTGTAAACTCGTGAATGCTATAAACAAACCTAACAACCCATATTCCAATTATTATAACCCAGGTTAGAAGAATCATCCAAATTTTAACTGGAATAACAATAATCAGGGTGGTGTTAATCAACAACGGGGGAACACCCAAGTAAACTCATTGGGGAATGTCGGCGAATTTTTAATTTAATTTAAATAAATTATTGGAAAAGTAGTATTTGATTTTGAAAATAATTTTAAATTTGAAAATTTTAAGATATGAAATCAAACTGATCTCACATCCCGAATAGTTTATATAAACGAACACCGCACCACAAACCGTATATCTATCCCGAGAGTAGACACACCGCTTGATGATGGAGCTCGCTTAAATAAACTAAAAGATTTGTGACATCCGTTTGGTCTGCGAACCAATTTTATAAGCCGACAAGTTCCCCTGCTTAATATAAAGGAATTAAGTAGGGTTTATATTACCTGGGTTCTTAAAATTCCCTATAATGGCAAGCCCCTATAGTTAATTACATCTTAAGTGACGGGAATCACCTAAGAAAACTCTAGATAATAATCAATAATTCTGCTCTCGAGAATCTCAAAGTTTAAGTTTTCAAGGGATTGAATTTTAGAATTTCAATAGGGAATGGATCAAGTTTGGAACATTTTGTTTTGGGAATTCAAAGGAAGAAAGGTAGGAGAAATTACATATTCGAAGCGAACTTCGGTAATTTCTCGACTATCCAATTGTTTGGCTCGAATTTAGGAAAGCTCTAATGTTTATTTAATGTTTTGATCTTGCCAATTTTAATTAATTAGGACTTATATTCGTATGACCTGATCATACAAACAACCTCGAAGATGTGAGGGTTTATGTCGTGTCGAACGACTACCTCAGAGTCCTAAGACCAGTTAGGGCTTAATTTGCAATGCAAATGCCTAACAAAAGGTTGAGGATTTTTGTTGCACTAGGCAAACTACCTCGAAGTCCTATGGCTTGATTATTTAATTCTAAGAAAGTTTTGTTGATGTAGATTCCAGTTTCGCTGATGACGATGGCCGTGCTGCCCACCATGCTCCTAGCTCCTTGTTGTAGAGGTTTAGTTTTTAGAAGATTGTAATCAAAAGAGAAGCGAAGAGTTTGGTTTTAGAAATCTTAAAATCCAAGTGTTTTTTATGTTTTAATTAAAACAAATCTTAAAGTTGATTATAACAACACCGGTTAAGATCCTACGGTTCCATCCTTCCGGCATCGTTATTTTATCGGATTCACTTAGTCCAGATGAATTTGCTAAACTCAACTAAATGAGTTCCACACTTTCATTTAGACCATGGGAAATCTCGTTAGCAACACGTAGGTTACATCATCCGAGGTATTCCCGATCATCCAACAAGACGTTTTAATTTAGTTGTAGTTGTAGTTTTATTGTTTTGTTTGTGATTAAATTTTGAGTTATTTTATATTTTGAAATGTTGTGGCGGTGAATTTTATCTTGCAATGACTTTTAATTTAGTTTTGGTTTTGGTTTTAGGGGCTACCCTAAAGGTGTGGGTTTTCATGCAACAGTTGTTTATTTTGCAAGAAAAGTAAAGTGCATTTGCAATAAAGTAAATTGCAAGTAGGTAAATTGCAATAAAATAAAAGCATACCTGGAGGGTCTTCCTATCATCCCAAGTTGCACTTAAACACAATTTAGAATATTTAAGCATTTAAAGCAAGTTCCTAGGTAAAGCTAAGGGAAGGGTTATGGTTTTCTACCAAGTTCCTAATCCTATAGCTAGTCATCTCCTATGACGTCTAGGTTCTTGTGTTTTGTTAAGGATGATTTTCTTCATCAAAGAACAATTAAGTTCAGTTGTTCTTATAAACATCCTATCGTATTGAGGAAGTGCTTAAGACGAATCTTAAACATCTTTTCAATAATTCTAGGATTATTTTAAGTCCAGGAGAATTTAATTATACAATGAATCAATCATCCAGGAGTTCAAGTTTTGTTATCTTGCTAAGTGAACTAGGACATTTGAATATCCTATGAGTGAAGTAACACTTCACTTAACACTCCATTTAGGAGTTATGACAACATGAGCTTTTGAGGGCAAATCGATGTTCAAGTGATTTGTGAATTAATTTAATTTCAATTAATGGGTTTAAGTTTGGAATAGTGTTCATGTTATTTTAAATTTATTTTGAATTCTTTATGTCTTTGGTGATGTTATATTTAATTCAAGTTAATTTAATTTTAGTTTAATCTAATTTGGTTTAGTTTTATTTTCAATTTAATTTTATTTATTTTATTTAATTTTAATTTTATTTTAACTTGATTTTATTATTATTTTTTTTATTTAATTTAATTTAATTTAATATGTTTTAATTTAATTTAATTTAATGTGATTTAATTTAATTTAATTTAATTTAATTTAATTTTATTTTAATTTTAATTTTAATTTTAATTTGGTTTTATTTTTAATTTTAATTTAAATTTAAATTTTAATTTAATTTTATACTATATATATATATATTTTGCTTTAAGGATGATTCAATTTTAATTGTTAAAGTATTAATTTAATTGAAATTTTAAAAGGATTTAATTTAAATGTTTTAATTTTAATTTAATTTAATGATTAAGTCTTTTAGCATTTTAAATTCAGAATTTGAATTAGCATTTTAATTAGGGATTAAATATTATTGAGGTGATTAATTTAGGGATTCTTAGATTAAAGAATAATTTTCTTCCTAATAATATCCCTATTTTAATAATTCCAATTTTTTTATTATTCTTCCAAGTTTAATTAATTAATTGATTAAGGTTTATTCTTAAAAAATGATTTATGGGTTTCTACCCTTAATTATTTAAATTTCAATCATCCAAATCAGATTAGGATCAAATATTTCACTCTTTCATTTTCTTAAGCCTAAAGTTTTAATTAAGGGATAAAATTTTAATTACCATTTTACCCTTCAAGCTTAATAATTCCATAACTCACTAAATTGAGCTTAAGTGAACTTGAATTTTTTATGTGACTTCACTCATATGTCAATCAAGACATTAGAGGAAAAAATTTATTTTTTCTGTATTTAATTCATTTATATAATTATTTTTGGTGGAAAATAAGAATTTTCAAGGAAAATTTAATGACATGACCAAGGGAAAGTTTCTGTCCTTAAAAAAATTATGGGACATTCCTAATGACTAGAGGACCACTTGGACCAATTTTGGTGATTTTTTGAATTATAATATTTTTATTATAATTATTTTGAGTTTTGGAGTATTAATTAATTTAAAAATAAAATAAAGGTTGAAAAATGAATTTTATATTTTTCAAAAATCTCTCTGATATCAAAGAAACCAGAAAACCAATTTTTATAATTTTCTGATTTTTCTTTGATTTATTAGAATTATTTTAGTGGAAATGCTAGAAAATACATTTTTTTAATTTTAAAATTACCTTAGGGCTTTAAAATTTAATATCTCATCATAGAGACTTAAGAAAAATATGGGTTTGTTCCTAAGTGATTAAAATTAAAAATGTGACATTTTGGTGAATTTTATTATTTTTTAATTATTAAAAATATTAGAATAATATAAAAAATCAACTTTTTTGGAAAATTGCAATTTTATTTTTCTTAAATTCCCCTGATATCAGAGAGGCTCCAAAACCAATTTGTTGAATTTTTTAAAAGTATTTTGAAAGTTATGAATTTTTTAAGTTTAAGTTTGGCTAAATGGCTTAATCAACCCATTTGATAGGGCTAACCAAGTCCAATTGACTTCAAACTTTTATGGTGGGTTCCCCTGATCCTAAAGGTCAGTGGAGAATTAATTTCAAATCAATTTGATGTACGATTAGCTCTAATTAATTAAGGTTCTATTTTGGGTGTTTAAGCCAATTAGGGTTATTACAAGTGAGTTAACTCAAAAACCATTTTCCCTAGGGTCCTCTGGTCATAAGAAACATCACCAATTTTTCCTAGAATTTATTTCACAACTTGCTAATTATTAGAATTAAAATACTCGTAATAGTGACCTAAAATTGAAAAATCAATAACTCTTCATAGGGGTGGCCTCTGACTTTGAAAAATTCAGGGAATGTTCCCAAATTCAGAGGCTTCAAAAGCCCTATGGTCTCATGCCATGGTGAATTGTATACATGCATGGAGAATTGAAATAGTGCAGAGAGTAAATAAATAATTAAAAATAAAATACTTGATGAAATTAAATGATTTCTTTTCCACATTATTCTACTTTGTTCAATGAGCAAGAGGGTATTTTTATTTTATTTTTCTGATTTTCCTACACAAAGTTATGAATTTTTGAAGTTTAGGGAATTAAATAAATAAGAAAATCCCTATTTTTCTACTTAAGTGACGCGGCGCCAGCTCAACCTCGGCAGCTCTGAACGCACACGTGTCGTCTCCTGATTCGGCACCGCCTTCCGACTCAGCGCCACACGGCCCGCGATTCACGTATCATCTCCTGGTCCGACGCCATCTGAGTCGTCCGTCCGCGCGTGTATTGAATGAACGACATCCGTTCATCGTCCCCAAGCCTCCTAGCCCGAGAACCGTCCATCTTCTAGGCTCTAGATCTCACTCGATACTTGACCAAATCAAACATTCTTATGCTCTATGGATTCGTCTCGAGAGGACAAACACATCCATATGGTTTATGTGGCATGAAATTGACTCAATAAAAATGGAGAATGTTCAGAAGCTCGGGAAGAAGAGTAAGACCATACCTTTGCTCAGAGAAGTGTGGCTTCAATCTGAGGGTTGTGTCACCTTCGATTGGGTCCAAACAAGCTCCAGATGAAGTCTCCTGGCCTGGTGAATTGTCCAGGTATGATTTCAACCACAGCCGATTACAAAGCTTAGAGTCTGGAACAGTTGGGTGGCCTGGAGAGGGGGCTTTCACTGGGTAACTCCTTCTCTTGACCTTGTGCAGGTGTGGGTGAGTTTAATTTGAATTTGGTGGGGAGTTGGGAGATGTCCTGTTTTTGGGTGGAAATTTGGCTGAGAAATTGGGCTCTGTTGGTGGGGATTAGGGCAAATTGTCATTGGGGATCAACTGCTCTAAGTGTGGAGAGTGGTCTGGAGCAATTTTGGCGGTGGTTTCGCAAGGTCCGGTTCAGCACCTTCCATGGCCGAGAGGAGGTGAGGTTTGAATCAGGAGAGGGTGGAGGGCCTCCGAGGGGGATTAAGGCTTGGGATCAGCCGCTCAGGTCAAGGGAAGAACAGCCCATGGTGGCCATCGGGCTCGAAGCGGCTCAGCAGAGGGGAATTTCAATGTTGGCTCACATGTGAGCTTTCGGCCATGGTGTTTTCCGGCGGCCTGGTGGCTGGCCGGCCAGGCACTGGTCACCATATTGGTCAAGGAGGTCAGGGTTGGGGCTTAGTGTAGTCAATTGGCCATGGACATGTGTAAAAGAGTTGAATTGAAATGGAATGAGGGGAAGGCTATTTTGGGTTCAAATGAGTCAACCCATGGTTTTGGGCAAGGTTCACCACCCAAGTCCTAGTTTTGGGCTGAAAAGAGTCACTTGGGTCAGCCAAGAGAACATGGTGTGGTCTCCATCCATAGTGAGGTGGCTAAGCATGGTTTAGTGTGTGACATGCTTAAGGTAAAAAAGGGTTTAAGAGGGTTTAAAAAAGGGATCCCCTCTCTTGCCATTAATGGTTTGGTGAGGTGGAAAGTAGATTCCATGGCTCTCATGGCTCCTATGGGGCTCATGCATGGCTTCATGGCTCCATTTGGCTTGGGAAAAGTTAAGTCAACTTTCATGGAGAAGGATTTTGTGAATTTTGGTATTTAGGGGTGATTTGGCATGAGGCTTGATTTGGAATCTTTTGATGATTGATTTAGGACTTAAGGGATGATATCAATTAATGGGGTGACGAAAAGAATGTCATATGGGCTTTAGCATGAAGTTTGGGCCTTTGAAATCTAGTGAAGATGGGCTTTTAAAATGGTTTAGAGAAGTGGGCTTTTGGATTTTAAAATGGATTTTAGGATGAAATTTTGGTAAAAGCTTGGGCCAAATAATTGTTGGGTTTGGTTTAGGGGTATGTCATGAATGATTTGAAATGAGTTTGGAGTGATTTGGGTTTGAATGGGGTTGGATTTGGACCTCTTTGGTAAATGGGCCAATGTAGGTCAAATTGGGCTAACTTGGGCCAATGTTGGGCTAGGGTTGAAATTGATGTAAAATTAATGTTGGGAAATGTTTGTAGGGCTGTTTCAAAGAGGTTTCAACTTTGGTTGGGTTTGGATTTTGGGTCCAAATTGGTCTTTAAGGTCAAAAGTGAAATTGGATTCAAATGCCAATCAAATTAGACTTGGATTTGGTCTAGGTTGGTGTTGGGGATGTTGAATTGAAGTTTATAATTGAATTGGACCAGAATTTGGGTCAATTGGATAGGTTTGGTTTGACATTGGGTTCATTTTGGGTTAAAATGGGTCAAATTGGGGATTTTGACAAAAGTGGGGTAAATTGACAAAATTGGCGCATTGTGTAGTTGGACAAAATAAAATTGGGAATATTTGGGATTTTCTGGAATATTTTGGGAATTTTCTGAATTTTTGGATTTTTGGGTCAAGAGGGGCATTTTGGTAATTTGGAGGGTATTGGGGGTATTTTTTGGAATTTTGAGTATTTTGGATAAAAATGGTCAATTTGAGTGGTGGGAGAATATTTGAGATTGATTTTGAGGAATTTGGGTAATTTTAGAGAATTTTGGAAAATTTGGGTAATTTCAAGGGTTTTGGGTAGGCTAGGCGGGTGTAAGGTCCCGTGGTTCAAAAATTGAAAATTTGGAAAATTGAAGATTGGGTGAATGTAAGTGGAATGAAATCATTTTGGTTGAGCCATGAAGCCATATCAAGCCCACATGAGCTATGAAGGGACTCATTTCGAGGCATTCACTATGTTGTTCCTGACCCTCTTAGCCAAGGGCTTAGGGGTTAAGGACCATCCATGTGAATCACCTTCATGAGTCTGGAGGTCAAGTCGGGTATAGGTGTGGTTTTAGGAGGTGTGTGAAAGTGTAGTGTATAAGTGTAGTGTGTGTAAGTCAACCCTCACCGGACTGGGCCACCTGTAAGGCGGTCCTAAGGCCAAAGAGTCCTATAGGAACTCATCCTTTAAACTTCCACATTTGATTTCAACCCTCTAGGTGATTAGGGGTCTATAATCAAGTTTGTGGAGTTTGCAGGGAGCTAAGAAGTGGTTTGAATTTCTAGGTGGTGGGTCCCAATTCTAATCCTCTAGGATAGTCAAAGGAAAAGCCTAAGGCTAGATCCTAAGTATTAAAAAGAAAAAAAAAGAAGAGAAGACCTCATCAAAAATGAGGTCAACAGGGAATTGGAACAACCAAGGTAATAATAATAATAGATTAACTTATCCTTCAGGTTATAATAATGCTTTAAAATTTAAGGAGAAGAAGTTGTCTATGGAAGAAGTAGTATCACATATGGGAAATCAATTACAAATTCAAGGAGCAACCATCAAAAATATTGAAAATCAATTGAGACAAATTGAAAATGCCTTAAGTAATTGATCCCAAGGAATGCTTTCATGTAATACTGAAGTGAATCAAAGAGAAAAAAATAAAGAACAAGTGAAAGCAATTAAACTGAGAAGTGGAAAAGAATTGGAAGGTAGAGTTCAAAAAGAAATTGAAGTAGAGAAAGAAGAGATTGAAAGACCTAAAGAGGACACTCCAAAATGTTTTGAAAGACCTATTTCTCCACCTAAGGTTGATTTAGAAAAAACACCAATTCCATTTCCTTAGAGTTTGTCAACAAAAGTTGGATAAGAAATTTTCAAAATTCTTGGAGATATTAAAGAAGCTTACCATTAATATTCTATTTGCTGAAGCCCTAGAAAAAATGTCAAGCTATGCGAAATTTATGAAGGATATTCTTAATAAAAAGAGGAAGTTTAAAGAAAATGAGACGGTTACACTTAGTGAGGAGTGCAGTGAGATAATTCAGAAAAAGCTTCCTGAAAAACTTAAAGATCCTGGTAGTTTCACAATTCCATGTGCAATCGGAGAAAGATTCTATGGAAAAGCTTTATGTGATTTAGGTGCAAGAATTAACCTTATGCCTCTATTAATATTCTAAAGACTGGGACTAGGAGAAATAACCCCAACTATTGTAACTCTGCAATTAGCAGATCGTTCGATCACATATCCTAAAGGAGTTATAGAAGATGTTTTGGTAAAAGTGGATCAATTTGTTTTTCCTTTGGATTTCATTATGTTAGATATGAAGGAAGATAAAGAGATACCCAAAATTTTGATGAGACCTTTTCTAGCTTTAGGCAGAGCCATGATAGATGTGCAAAAAGGGGAATTAACGATGAGGGTTAATGATCAGACTGTTACATTTAATATTTCAAAATCGATGAAATATCCTGCAAGAGGTAAAGAAGATGAGTGTTTTAGGATGGATGTTATCGAATATTTAAGTGAATGTCATTTCAAATCAAGTTATGAAGAGAAAGCTGAAAGAGAAGAATTTGAATATAAGCAAGAAGAGGAGTTATTTGATTCTCAAAATTTTCAAGAAGAGGATTTAAATTATGTTCATGAAAATTTTGAATTGTTGGATATGACGGAAAAAGATAAATCTTATGGTCCGTCTATTGTAAAACCTCTTGAACTTGAGTTAAAAATGCTTCCTGAAAATTTAAAGTATGCTTTTCTAGGTGAATCCTCAACCTTGCCTATTATAATTTCTTCTCAATTAACTGAAAAATAAGAAGAAAGTTTACTTGAAATTCTGAAGAAGCACAAGAAAGCCTTTGGATGGACAATTGCTGATATTAAAAGAATCAGTCCTTCAATTTGTATGCACAGAATTCTTATGGAAGATAATTGCAAACCGTGGGCTGATCCTCAAAGGAGATTAAATCCTATTATGAAAGAAGTTGTTAAGAAAGAAATTTTAAAGTGGTTGGATGCTGGAATTATCAACCCTATTTCAGATAGTGCATGGGTTAGTCCTATTCACTATGTTCCTAAGAAAGAAGGTGTAACTGTGACTGTTAATGAAAAGAATGAAATGATACCAACAAGACAAGTTACAGGGTGGCAAAAATGCATTGATTATAGAAAATTAAACCTTGCCACAAGGAAACATCATTTTCCACTCCCTTTTCTAGATCAAATGTTGGATAGACTAGCTGGGCATAAATATTTTTGTTTTCTGGATGGATATACTAGTTACCACAAAATTCAAATTGCTCCTGAGGATCAAGAGAAAACTATGTTTACCAGTACTTATGGTGCTTTTGCATTTAAAAGAATGCCCTTTGGTTTATGTAATGCCCCTGCTTCAATTCAAAGATGCATGATGGCTATTTTTTGTGATTTAATTGAATAAGGGATTGAATTTTTTATGGATGACTTTTCAGTGTTTGGAGTTTCATTTGAATCATGTTTAAAACATCTATCTAAAAGTTCTAAAATGCTGTGAAGAAACTAATTTGGTCCTTAATTGGGAAAAATGCCAATTTATGGTAGCAGGAGGAATTGTTTTGGGACATCGGATTTCAGAAAAAGGTTTGGAGGTAGATTATGCAAAAATTCCAGTTATATATAATTTACCTTGCCCAACCAATGTAAGGGGAATTAGAAGTTTTTTAGGACACGCTGGATTCTACAGGCGTTACATTAAATAATTTTCAAAAATTACAAAACCTCTATGCCGTTTACTGGAAAAGGATGCAATTTTTAATTTTTATGATAACTGCCGTAAAGCCTTTGAAACATTAAAAGAAAAATTAATTACTGCACCTGTAATAATTTCACTAAATTGGCAAAACCTTTTGAATTAATTTGTGATGCCAGTGACTATGCTATTGGTGCTGTTTTGGGTCAGAAATATGATAAAATTTTCATAATAATTTATTGTGCTAGTAAAAGTCTTAATGAAGCTCAAATTAATTATACCACTACTGAGAATGAGTTATTAGATATATTATTTGCTTTTGATAAATTTCGATCATATTTAATTGGAACTAAATGTGTTGTGCATACTGATCATTGTGCTATTAAATACTTAATGAAGAAAAATGATGCAAAACCAAGACTTATAAGATGGATTCTTCTTTTGCAAGAATTTGATATTGAAATAGTAGATAGGAAGGGTTCTGATAATCAAATTGTTGATCATTTGTCTAGGCTTGAAATTGAAAAACCTCTCTATGATAATGAAGAAATTAATGAATTTTTTTCTGAAAAAAACTGTTCACTATTAAAGAAAGAAGTGTTCCGTGGTATGCAAACATAGTAAACTTTATTGTTAGTGATATTATACCCTATGGTTTGACATATCATGAAAAGAAAAAAATTTTGTCTGATGCTAAGACTTATTTTTTGGATGACCCATTTTTATATAAATAAGGAAAGGATCTTATAATTCGAAGATGTGTACCTTTGGAAGAGACTTATGAAATTATTCAAAAAAGTCATGATTCTGATTATGGGGGACATTTTGGAAGCGATCAAAATTACATATAGGATATTACAATCAGGATTTTATTGGCCTACAATTTTTAAGGATGTGAATGTTTATATTAAAAATTGTGATAGATGTTAGCATGTAGGAAATATTTCTAGAAGAAATGAGATGCCCCTCAATTATATGTTAGAAGTTGAAATATTTGATGTTTGGGGATTAGATTTTATGGGACCATTTACACCATCTTTCAAAAATGTGTATATTTGGATAGCAGTAGACTATGTTTCCAAATGGATTAAAGCTATTGCTTTACCTCGATGTGATGCTCAAAGTGTTGCAAAGTTTTTAGAAAAGAATATATTTTACAAATTTGAAATACCAAGAGTATCATAACTGATGGGGGAAGCCATTTTAGAAATGCGATTATTGGGAAGTTAGCAAAGAAATATCATAATAATCATCGCATTGCTACTGCTTATCATCCGTAGATAAGTGGTTTGGTTGATTTATCCAATCGTGAAATTAAAAGAATATTGGAAAAAACTGTTAATCCAAATAGAAAGGTATGGTCAATTAAACTAGATTATGCTTTGTGGGCTTCTAGGACTGCTTATAGAACACCTATAGGAATCTCCCCATATAGGTTGATTTTTGGAAAAGCTTGTCATTTACCTTTTGAACTTGAGCTTAAGGATTATTGGGCTATTAAAGAGTTCAATTATAATTTGAAATATGCTGCTGAAAAGAGATTATTGCAATTGAATGAGCTTGAAGAAGTAAGGAATGAATCTTATGAAAATGTTAAGATTTATATGGAAAAGATGAAGTTATGGCATGATCGGAAGATTCTTACCAAAAATCTTGTACCGTGACAACAAGTTTTGTCGTATAATGTTAGATTGAGAATATTTTCTGGAAAACTTAAGTCCAGGTGGATGGGTTCATTCATTGTGATAAAATTTTATTCTTATGGAGCTGTAGATATTCAAGATCCTGAGACTGGAAAAATATTTAAAGTTAACGGACATAAACATAAACCATATTTTTTAGTCAATAAATCTAAATCTGATGAGAATTTACTGTTGGGTCACTCAGAATGAGTTGTGGGTATTCAGGCTGAAGACGTTAAAATAAGCACTTTGTGGGAGGCAACCCATATTTATCGGTGTGCTTTGCTTTATGTTTGTTTCGTGTGTTTTGTTTGCTTTGTTTGGTTTGTTCTTATGTTTTTAATGATAGTAATTTGGAGTTTTTAAACTTAAGTAGAGTTTATTCGACCTTAATTGATGATTAAGAGCAGTCAGAATAAAAATTTGGACACTTAGCGGACCTGTGCTAAATTTTGCACTGGCGGCTAAGCGCCGACTAGTTGGCGCTTAGGCGCCGCAGTTATAAAAAATGTGAAAATGTGTATTTGAAGCCTACATCGTGTGGGAAGAGTTATGGGAGTTATTTAGAAGACTCTAAACGTCTAGGGGAATATTCTAGCATCTCCCAAGTCTATAAAAAGGTCCTGACTTAAGGAAAACACTTACCCGGAGTCCAAATTTCATTTCTGAAGTCTAAGAGGAAAATTTTAAGAGCACCATGTCTTCCTAGGAAAACGAGATGAAGAAGAAGCAAGATTCCGATAAAAGTAAGTTCATTAGTGATAGTGCTAAGGAGTTATTTAATGGATATCTGGCTGTTAGTATTCATGGTATAGCAGAGATGATTGTAAAAATTGAAGCCCGAGTGACTTTAATGGAAGCAAAAATCAATTATATTACCTTACATCTGGATCACATGGGATGGCAACTCAAGATGCAATTCTATCATTCGAGGTATGTGGAAGAAATAGATAAAACGATGTTTGTGAAAAATAAATGGATTGGAGAAGATGATATAAGAATGAACAATGATCGCCCGTTCTATCAAATCTACATTCCTGAAGGGTCAAATGAGAATATAGTGGTCCTGGTTATATTCCGCCTAATGGAGAGTGAAATTAAATGTGTTTTGTTTGTATCTGTTTAATGTCTTAATGTGTTATGTTAGTGTTCTTGTGAGTTCATATTTGGCGTGTTTAGTGTTTTTATATATGCCTGATGATGTGATGGGTACATCTTAGAGATGTAGACTTATCAGTTTAATATTATAGTGTCTTGTATTTTGAGAATTTTATCTTTCACATTTGGATAGAAATTTTAGTGTTGTATTAAATGTTATGTTTGTTTTGAATATAAGTTTGTGTTTTTGTGAATTTGTGTGGAATTAATAGTTACTAAACTTTGATTTGGAGTGATATAGTGCATATACCTTAATTATAAAAATTTGGGTACTGGCGGCTAAGCGCCAGATTTCGCTGCCAAGCACTGAATGTTCGCGCTTAAGCGCCAGTTCGTGAAATTTGTTTCCCGTAAGTTAAAAACTCAAAATTTGCCATTTTCAACCGCCCCATCGTCTTCAACCTATGTTTTGCCGCGAAAGAGGAGCCTAGGGTTACATATTGTGGATCATTTAAGAGCCAATCTCAACAAAAATTGTTAGATTTGGATTCCTTGAGGTAAGAGCACTACTCCTAAGTAAAAATTTTTGATTTTTACCATGTATTTTGCGTACATTATGAAAAATCTTAAAATCACTATTCATGGTGAAAATTTGAGGAAAAGCTTGATAAATTGCTTGGATTTAGTGAAAATATCTTTTAGAAGAGAATTTAGCAAGTTTAGTTTGATTTTGGAGTTTATGGTGAATTTTTCATGAATTTTTAGAGATGGCTCCAAAGTCAAAGCGCGCTCGAGATAAGATGAAATTTGATTCTGAAAAATTTGTTAGTTTGAGGGCTGAGGAACACTACGTCGATGCATTGCAATCACGTAACTTGATTCCTGAGCGAGTGTTTAGTAAGCCGGAGAGGTGATTCAAGATATGATTGCAAGAAGAAACCGACGAATTCATCGTTGCTTCTCCGCCGTTGCTGTTGTTTCTATGGTAAGAGAATTTTATGCAAATTTACCTGTTGCAGAGGAAATTCAAGTGATGGTTAGAAGGCATGAAGTAAACTTTTTTTCAGGTGCAATCAATACCTTTTATGGACTACCTCCTGATATGTTATGTTTTTATTCTAACTATCATCCTTCGGAAGGAGAATTAGATGAGATTATGGAATTTCTGACTGATGGAAGAGGATTATGGAAAATTACAAATGATAGAAGAGTGAACTTTCCTGCTTACAAATTGAATGCCATTTCTAAGGCATGGCATTATTTTATCTCATCTAAGTTGTTACCTTCAAGTCATACAAGTGAAGTGATGAGAGAAAGAGCTGTGTTGAACCATTGTATTCAGAATGGGAAGCCTATTGACATTGGAGGGATAATTTATGATTATGTTTTAAACTGTGCTAGATCAACCACGACTGCAAGTTTGGGATTTCCTTCTTTGATTCATTCACTTTATGAAAGATCTGACGTGAGATTTGAGACCTGGGAAGAGGTACTTCAGCCATTGAGACCAATTACTAGTGTAAATATTGGTTCTTACACTGTACATTCAGAGTTTGGTTAGAGAGGAGGATTTGGTAGGGCTTCTACTGCTTCTGCTTCTTCTGCTTCTAGTTCTCATGCTTCTACTTCACGTGCTTCGTCATCTACTGATTCACAGACTGGTTTATTAAGAAAGATTTTGAAAAAAGTGAGTCTTACTCCAGAGCATGTGAGAGATATGGATGGTAAGATGGATAATGTTGAGAGATATATTGTAAAAATGATGAATATAAAGAGAATTATCAGCAATACTTAGATAGACTGATTAAAGGAGATCAGAGTGCTGAGATGCCACCTCATCCATTCTATATACCTTATGTGCCATCCAGAGATTGGAACGAGCAAGATGATGATGATAATGAGGATGAAGAGTAGATGTATGTGTGTTTATTTTAGTTATTGTGTTGTTGTGTTGTTTTTATGTATGCTTTATCTAGTATTTTGTTTGATGATTATGTTATGATGTGAACATTGATAGTATGAAGATTGTAGTTGTACTATTTATCTGTTATGCAAGTTTAGGTATTGTTGTTGTTTTATTATGAATTTATATGTTGCTTTGTGATGGTGTGTAATTGTAAATGTTTTAATGTGTATGTTACGTCAGAGTTTTTAGATGTGTGTACTTTAATTTCCAAAAACTGTTAGGAGGTTATAAACCACTATTAGGAACTTCTTCTTAGGAAAACTACATGTTTAAAATTCTTCAAATTCCACTATCATCTGTTATCTGTATCAGTGTTTTATTTTAGTTGGTGTGTATTTCCTTTGAAAACCTCCACTACTGTAGAAGTCATCTGAAATTTTTACTTTTCTTATTAAAAAAAAGAGAAAAATGTTTTAAAAAAACTAAATTTGATTTCATTTTACTCGTGTTATTTAAATTGTTATACTTGCATATTAGGATATTAAAACTTTCTGTAAGCATGATATGTCAGTTTTTATTTCTCACCCCTGTATCATTTCTTATGCTTAAATATTTTATCTTAATTAAAAATTTAAAGTTTGGGGGGATCTTAAAAACAAAGATTTTCAAAAACCTAAAATATTATTTGATTCTCAAGAATACTTAAAAATAAATCTTATTTTTGATTGAGAACAATTATGTACATAAGGTTATATTAGGGGAATAAAATTTTGAATATAGAAATGAATAAAAGAATTTAGTTAAAATTTATAGTAATCATGGAAAACTTAAAGTTAAAATTTTCTTAATGAAGAAGTGTTAAATAAAGTTAAACTATCTTTAGTAAGAAGTTTTATATTTTTGGATAAATAGAAGATTTGACTTTTATTCTTCAAAACTTAAATTTATTTTATTGAAGAGTAATTTTCAAATACTATTATTATGATTTTTAAGTGAAAGATGTATATTTGATCTTTATTTTAAATGGAAGTATGGAATTCAAAATCATTAAAAAGGCCTATCCAGATATAGTATTCCTTACCTTATAAAAATAAAGAAAAAAAAATAAAAATAGTATATAAAAAGGAAGGAGAAGCTTGAGGATTTAAGGGCCTAATCAAAAATTGGTTTCATACCTAAAGTTTAAGATATAAGATCAGAGAAAATCTAAAGTTTAAGATTATAATATAGTAAGTAAAATTATTTTTCACATAAAAATTTTTTAAGTAAGAAAAATAAATATTTGAATCCAATATTTTGAAAAATCTACAAATATTTCTGAAATAGATAGAGACTTTTATTTATCATTTTCCTTTATTTAAGAACTTTCTAAACTTTAAGTTGGTTTTAATTACTGAAATATTTTCTAAATTGGACTATTTCATTTCTAGAACAAAATTTTGTTATCTTCCTAAGAAACTCATTACATAATTTGCATGCTAAAATGTTTTATGAGATTAACTGTCACTTGAGGAGAAGTAACATTTTAAGTTTGGGGGATTTTGATACACCTAAAATATATAGTATTTTTATGCACATTTTTATACCTTTGTTTAATGATATTGCACTTTAATGGAAGGTATTTTGTGTTTTTCTTACAGGTATGAAGAAAATAGATGGTCATGATGAAAGGAGCAAAATTGGATCAAATTTGGAAAAAAAATGAAAAATAAAAAATTTGGCACTGGCGGCTAAACGCCGCTGGGCCGACGCTTAGCCGCCACAGTTATAAATCAAACTTTAATTAGATTTGGCACCAAATTCAAAAGGGAATGGATGCAACTCTTGGTGGTAACGTCCATAAGTTCCTTTGGGCGGCAAATTTGAATGAAGGGGTGCATTCCTTGGTAGATACATCGAATATGGACACAATTTGAAGAGACACCAATGCACCTTTTGGTTCACTATTTAAAGAGAGTCTTAGAAGTGAATAAGTAAAGAATTGAAGAGGCTCTTCACTGTATTTTGAAGAGAGGAATTTAGGAGATTCTTCCACTGCATTTTAAGTTTTTATTTAAAGTAGGAGTAGAGAGTAGAAACTAGAAAAGGGTCGGAGTTAAGAGTTCTTCTCCCACTTCTTATCTTTCTTTTAGTTTAGTTTTTATTGAAGTTTGAAGTCTGTATTCTGAGTCATCAGAGTTTGGAGACTTGCTCTGAGGAGTAGTTTAGCGAAAAGTCAAAGTTTCAGAGGAACTTCTTTAAGTCTTGTGGAGAGGATTTTCATATAAGTGTTTACTTTTATTTTGTTTATCAATACTTAAGTTTGTTTATTATTTTTCTTATCACTTTTAATTTCAAATCAATGTGTTTTTATATTTTCCCAATGCATTCTGAGTAGTTTACTTTATCTTTTTCTTTCTTAAAATGGAGAAGTAATTAATTTAAAGAGAATTGTTGTGGAAAGTATCAGTGTTTAAAAGTTGGAAGAAGTTGTGAAGATTGATTCTGAGAACTTTTTTTACTTCTTAATTTGGCTTGTTAAGTTGTAAAATTTCTTGAGGTTATGTAAGATCCAATGTGGTATTATCTCATTAAAGTTAGTAGGAATCACATGCAATTATATGGGTGAGAACTGTAGTCCATATAAGTGAATGTAATATTAGAAGATATTTTTATAGAAGGGAGTAAAATTAGAGGATTTCAGAGTGACAGGCTAAAACCCCCTAATTTAGTTTGAAGTTTTCAGTTTTGTTATGAGAAGTTAGCCCCAAGGTGGTGGGAATCGAGGGAACTCTAGAGTGAGAAACTGGTATCTTCCCTGCTCAACCATGTTCGAAATAATATAAATTTCAAATTAACCTATGTTCTTTATAGAACCAAGTAAGGGTAAAGAGCACATTTGCTTCTATCTGTCACAACAAAATTTGAATACTTCCACAACAATACCTTAAGAATTAATACTACTTCATGAAATGAAAGAAAAAGATATTTTAGTTAATAGTATTTTTACATCCAGTGTTATTAGTTATTAAAACCTTTACTTTCAATGCTTAGCATTTTATTAAGAAAATTTTAAAAGAGAAATCAACTTAATAAAACTTTTCAAAATCAAGACATACTATTTCAAAAACAATAAAAGAAAGTAAAAAGATAATTTTCTAAATTCCTGTAAAGATTTTCTAATTTTCCATGTGGTTTCGATATCTCGGGGCTTAATCAGAAAGTCCTATATTACTTGATAAACGATACGTATACTTGCGTAGTATCCCATATTATAAAATCATAATTTTCATATCTAAATCACATATACTTAGTGTGGAGTCAAGTTTTTGGCACACATACATATATTCCTCGCGGCCCAAATTTTTGGCGTTGTTGCCAATTTTCATATCATATTTGAAAGCATATATATTTATCGGGGATCAAGTTTTTGGCGCCGTTCCCAATTTTCATATCATATCTGTAAGCACTTATATCTACCGTACGGGATCAAGTCATTCGGTAGTCGTTGCTAGGGGAAATTAATTAAATTGCATTTTAAAGAGAATTAAGAAATTTTAAATTTTTACTTTTCTTTGTTTTTGTTAGTGTGTTGTGTTTTGTTTTATTTTATTGGTGTATGCGTAGTTCAGGTTCTAAAGGACTTGTGCCTTACGATTCTGAATTAGAAAGAACTATCAGAAAAATAAAAAAAAAATTAAAAATACAGAAAAAGAAAAAAAATATTCAAGAAATTGCAAATCATCAAAATCAAAATGTTGGCATCCATCAAGAATTAAGACCATTAAGAGATTATGTTAACCCTACAGTAGATGAACTTCATGGTAGTATTCAAAACCTCGTCGTAGTCGCTAATTCTTTTAAGCTTAAACCTGTTATTATCTAAATGGTTTTTAATAATCAGTTTGGGGGAGCAACAACTGAAGATCCTAATATGCATCTTGTTAATTTTCTAGAGTTGTGTGCTACTTTTAAATATCATGGTGTTTCGGATGATGCTATTAGACTTAGACTTTTTCCTTTCTCACTAAGGAATAAAGCTAAAATGTGGTTACATTTGTTAGCACCTGGATCAATTAGAACATGGGCTGAACTGTCACAAAAATTCCTTGTTAAATATTTTCCACCATCTAAGACTACTAAGTTGAGAAATGATATAACATCTTTTTGTCAGTTTGAAGAGGAATCAATATATGAAGCATGGGAAAGATTTAAAGATCTCCTCAGGAAATGTCCACATCATGCGATACCAGATTAGTTAATAATTCAAACTTTTTATAATAGATTAGTTGGATATCTTAGATCAATCATCGATGTGCTGCTGGTGGATCATTAATGTCTAAACAATTTTCTGATGCTTATGCTTTAATTAAAGAAATGGCTACTAATAATTTTCAATGGACTTCTGAAAGGTTAAATCCTAAAAAGGTAGCCAGTGTTTATGAAAATGATGCTTTTACAATGTTAGCAAATCAAGTTGCTGCTGTCTCAAGAAAGATAGACCAATTTGCATTGAATTTTTCTCAGCCAAATCTCATGATTGATGAAATTTCATTAGGCTAAATGGTTTATTCTTATTCTTCATCAGAAACTGTGAATGCTATAATCAAACCTAACAACCCATATTCCAATTATTATAACCCAGGTTGGAAGAATCACCCAAATTTTAACTGGAATAACAATAATCAGGGTGGTGTTAATCAACAATGGGGGAACACCCAAGTAAACCCATTGGGTAATTGGAACAACCAAGGTAATAATAATAATAGATTAACTTATCCTTCAAGTTATAACAATGCTTTACAATTTATGGAGAAGAAGTTGTCTATGGAAGAAGTAGTATCATATATGGGAAATCAATTACAAATTCAAGGAGCAACCATCATAAATATTGAAAATCAATTGGGACAAATTGCAAATGCCTTAAGTAATAGATCCCAAGGAACGCCTTCAAGTAATAATGACGTGAATCCAAGAGAAAAGAATAAAGAATAAGTGAAAGTAATTCAACTAAGAAGTGGAAAAGAATTGGAAGGTAGAGTTCATATAGAAATTGAAGTTGAGAAAGAATAGATTGAAAGACCTAAAGAGGACGCTCCAAAAGGTTTTGAAAGACCTATTTCTCCACCTAAGGTTGATTTAGAAAAACCACCACCTCCATTTCCTGAGAGACTTCGTCAACAAAAGCTAGATAAGCAATTTTCAAAATTCTTGCAGATATTAAAGAAGCTTACCATTAATACTCTATTTGCTGAAGCCTTGGAACAAATGCCAAGCTATGCGAAATTTATGAAGGATATTCTTAATAAAAAGAGGAAGTTTGAAGAAAACAAGACGGTTAGACTTATTGAGGAGTTCAGTGCTATAATTCAGAAAAAGCTTCCTGAAAAACATAAAGATCCTGGTAGTTTAACAATTCCATGTGAAATCGTAGAATGATTCTGTGGAAAAGCTTTATGTGATTTGGGTGCAAGCATTAACCTTATACCTCTATCAATATTCAAAAGACTGGGACTAGGAGAAATAACCCCAACTACTGTAACTCTTCAATTAGCAGATCGTTTGATCACATATCCTAAAGGAGTTATAGAAGATGTTTTGGTAAAAGTGGATCAATTTATTTTTCCTATGGATTTCATTGTGTTAGATATGGAGGAAGATAAAGAGATACCCATAATTTTGGGGAGACCTTTTCTAGCTTTAGGCAGAGATATGATAGATGTGCAAAAAGGGGAATTAACGATGAGGGTTAGTGATCAGACTGTTACATTTAATATTTCAAAATCAATGAAATATCCTGCAAGAGGTAAAAAAAAGATGAGTGTTTTAGGATGGATGTTATCGAATATTTAAGTGAATGTCATTTTAAATCAACTTATGAAGAGAAAGCTGAACGAGAAGAATTTGAATATAAGCAAGAAGAGGAGTTATTTGATTCTGAAAATTTTCAAGAAGAAGATTTAAAGTATGTTCATGAAAATTTTGAATTGTTGGATATGATGGAAAAAGATAAATCTTATGGTCCTTCAATTGAAAAACCACCTGAACTTGAGTTAAAAATGCTTCCTGAAAATTTGAAGTATGCTTTTCTAGGTGAATCCTCAACCTTGCCTATTATAATTTCTTCTCAATTAACTTAAAAATAAGAAGAGAGTTTGCTTGAAATTCTTAAGAAGCACAAGAAAGCCTTTGGATAGACAATTGCTGATATTAAAAGAATCAGTCCTTCAATTTGTATGCACAAAATTCTTATGGAAGATAATTGCAAACTGCGGGCTGATCCCTAAAGGAGATTAAATCCTATTATGAAAGAAGTTGTTAAGAAAGAAATTTTGAAGTGGTTGGATGCTGGAATTATCTACCCTATTTCAGATAGTGCATGGGTTAGTCCTATTCACTTTGTTCCTAAGAAAGGAGGAGTAACTGTGACTGTTAATGAAAAGAATAAAATGATACCAACAAGACAAGTTACAGGGTGGCGAATATGCATTGACTATAGAAAATTAAACCTTGCCACAATTAAAGATCATTTTCTACTCCCTTTTCTAGATCAAATGTTGGATAAACTAGCTGGGCATAAATACTTTTGTTTTCTGGATGGATATACTGGCTACCACCAAATTCAAATTGCTCCTGAGGATCAAGAGAAAACTACGTTTACCAGTCCTTATGGTATGTTTGCTTTTAGAAGAATGCCCTTTGGTTTATGCAATGCCCCTGCTATATTTCAAAGATGTATGATGGCTATTTCTTGTGATTTAATTGAAAAATGTAATGAAATTTTTATGGATGACTTTTCAGTGTTTGGAATTTCATTTAAATTATGTTTAGAACATCTATCTAAAATTCTAAAATGCTGTGAAGAAACTAATTTTGTCCTTAATTGTTAAAAATGCCAATTTATGGTAGCAGGAGGAATTGTTTTGGGACATCAAATTTCAGAAAAAAGTTTGGAGGTAGATCCTGCAAAAATTCAAGTTATATCTAATTTACCTTGCCCAACAATGTAAGGGGAATTAGAAGTTTTCTAGGACATGGTAGATTCTATAGGCGTTACCTTAAAGACTTTTCAAAAATTACAAAACCTTTATGCCGTTTACTGGAAAAGGAAGCAATTTTTAATTTTGATGATAACTGCCGTAAAGCCTTTGAAACATTAAAAGAAAAATTAATTACTGCACCTGTAATAATTTCACCAAATTGGGAAAACCTTTTGAATTAATGTGTGATGCTAGTGACTATGCTTTTGGTGCTGTTTTGGGTCAGAAATATGATAAAATTTTCAAAGTAATATATTATGCTAGTAAAACTCTTAATGAAGCTCAAATTAATTAGACCACTACTGAGAAAGAGTTATTAGCTATAGTATTTTCTTTTGTTAAATTTCGATCATATTTAATTGGAACTAAATGTGTTGTGCATACTGATCATTCTGCTATTAAATACTTAATGAAGAAAAATGATGTAAAACTAAGATTTATATGATGGATTCTTCTTTTGCAAGAATTTCATTTTGAAATAGTAGATAGGAAGGGTTCTGATAATCAAATTGTTAATCATTTGTCCAGGCTTGAAATTGAGAAATCTCTCTATGATTTTGAAGAAATTAATGATCATTTTCCTGAAAAGAACTGTTCACTATTAAAGAAAGGAGTGTTCCGTGGTATGCAGACATAGTAAACTTTATTGTTAGTGATATTATACCCTATGGTTTGACATATCATGAAAAGAAAAAATTTCTATCTGATGCTAAGACATATTTTTAGGATGACCCATTTTTACATAAACAAGGAAATGATCTTATAATTCGAAGATGTGTACCTTTGGAAGAGACTTATGAAATTATTCAAAAATGTCATGATTCTGATTATGGGTGACATTTTGGAAGTGATAAAACTGCATATAAGATATTACAATTAGGATTTTATTGGCCTACAATTTTTAAGGATGTGAATGATTATATTAAAAATTGTGATACATGTCAGCATGTAGGAAACATTTCTAGAAGAAATGAGATGCCCATCAATTATATGTTAGAAGTTGAAATATTTGATGTTTGGGGATTAGTTTTTATGGGACCATTTACACCATCTTTCAGAAATGTGTATATTTTGATAGCAGTAGACTATGTTTCCAAATGGATTAAAGCTATTGCTTTACCTCGATGTGATGCTCAAAGTGTTGCAAAGTTTTTAGAAAAGAATATATTTTATAAGTTTGGAATACCAAGAGTAATCATAACTGATGGGGGAAGTCATTTTAGAAATGCAATTATTAGGAAGTTAGCAAAGAAATATCATAATAATCATCGCATTGCTACTGCTTATCATCCGTAGACAAGTGGTTTGGTTGAATTATCCAATCGTGAAATTAAAAGAATATTGGAAAAAACTGTTAATCCAAAAAGAATGGATTGGTCAATTAAACTGGATTATGCTTTGTGGGCTTATAGGACTGCTTACAGAACACCTATAGGAATTTCCCCAGATAGGCTGATTTTTGGAAAAGCTTGTCATTTACCTTTTGAACATGAGCATAAGGCTTATTGGTCTATTAAAGAGTTCAATTATAATTTGAAAGATGCTGCTGAAAAGAGATTATTGCAATTAAATGAGCTTGAAGAAGTAAGGAATGAATCTTACGAAAATGCTAAGATTTATAAGGAAAAGATGAAGTTATGGCATGATCAGAAGATTCTTACCAAAAATCTTGTACCAGGACAACAGTTTTGCTGTATAATGCTAGATTGAGAATATTTTCTGGAAAACTTAAGTTCAGGTGGATGGGTTCATTCATTGTGATAAAAGTTTATTCTTAAGGAGCTGTAGATATTCAAGATCCTAAGACTGGAAAAATATTTAAAGTTAACAGACATAGACTTAAACCATATTTTTCAGTAAATAAATCTAAATCTGATGAGAATTTAATGTTGGGTCACTCAGAATGAGTTGTGGGTATGCCAAGCTGAAGACGTTAAAACAAGCGCTTTGTGGGAGGCAACCCATATTTATCGGTGTGCTTTGCTTTATGTTTGTTTTGTATGTTTTGTTTGCTTTGTTTGGTTTGTTCTTATGTTTTTAATGGTAGTAATTTGGAGTTTTTTAAAATTAATTAGAGTTTATTCGACCTTAATTGATGATTAAGAGAAGTCAGAATGGAAATTTGGACACTTAGTGGACCTGTGCTAAATTGTACACTGGCGGCTGACCAGATATAAATATATGCGTACTAAAATCTTCTTCTCTGGCAACGGTGCCAAAAACTTAACCTGAAGTCCTCGGAAGATCAACGTACTAATTAAAGCTTTCAAAAATATATGTTATAAATATAATAATAGCGACTAGTGTATATAAATATAATTTTATGAAAAATATTTTACACACTACAGATGCACTAACTCTTTCAAACTCTAAATACAAACTCTAAAATAAACTCACTAATTTATGAAGGAAAGTAAAAAGATGGCCCTAATATGATCTCTCTAATTCTCTCTCTAGATTGGACTCTAGATAGGGAGGGTAGATGGGGCATTTTTCTCTGAAGGAATACCCTCCTATTTATAGGCTTTAAGGGTTGCCTCAAGGCACCTCTTCAAAATGTGTCCACATTCAATGAATCTTCTAGAAGGTGTGTCTGGCTCCTAGGTGCCGAAATCTGGCGCCTAGGCACCAGACACCGCGTCCATTTCTTCGCAGCTCTTCACTTTGGATCGCACCTCTTCTCGATTAAAACCGTTTTAAAGCGTCCAAATACATTGTATCACATGTCCTATAAACTAGGAGCAACTACCAGTTTTCTAGAAGGTCCAATAACCGCTCACACTGTCAAAATAACCCCCAAAAGTCATAAAAAACTTAACAATTTTCTGTATCGAGCTGGCGCTTAGGCGCCGGACTCTAGCGCCTAGGCGCCAGACCAATAATTTCGACAATTTTGCATTTTGGCTCTATTTTTTGCTCCTTTTTGCTCCTTTTTGCTCCTTTTTCATATTTTTCTCCTTCTTGAACATTTTTGCATCACGTACATCCAAAAACACAAAAATACCTTTCATTAAAGCATAATATCCTTAAAATTTAATAAAAATCAAGGCATAAAAATAGGTATTTTTTCTTAGATCAAAATCCCCCATACTTAAAAGTTACTTGTCCTCATGTAACTCTTTTTACTATATAAAATGTATAACATTTGGAATATAAAGGTAAATATTTAAGACTCCTTATGATTTTTGATTTTATAAAGGCTTTAGTAAATCATTAACCAAACTTCACTAAGTAAGTTTAATTTTAAGAATTTAAAGAATATTCTAACTACCAAATCATAAGACTTCAAAAATTTTTCATTCACTTCGAAAATAATTGTAGTTTATTATATTAAGATCACATAAATTATTCACAAGAAAAAGATCTTCATGAAATTCTTTTCTAATAAAAATTCATGCATAAAAATTAAATAATATATGTAATCAGTTTTCTTTTTATAAGTTAATTCAAGTGAGGCCAATTTTTTATTAGGCATTTCCTAAAGCTTCTCCTCTCTCTTTTTTTTTATCCCCTTTTTTTTAAGAGAGGATTACTGTATCTGGATAGCTTGTTAATGGTTTTGAACTTCACTATCCTTAACTTATATTTTCAAACTTATACATTTTCACTTAATTATTATAACATACATAGATTTCAGAAAGAATTTCAATATATTTTTTTTCGAGTTATAATTTTTTATTTCTGAATACTTCTAAAATTCAATTATCTTTACTATGAATAGAAAAAAATTTTAATCTTATTCTTCTTTAAGTTGAATAATTCTATTATTAAAATCAATCAAAGTTATTAAAATTTTTTATTAAGTCCACTAAATTATTTATAATTTCAAAAATTTAAGTGATCTTAAATAGATTCTTCATTCCTCATGTTAAGTTAAAAAATTTTATTTTAAGAAAATATTAGTTCTTAAAGGACAAATAAAATTTAAATTTGAATGTATTTTCCCTTTCCCCCAAACTTAAGTTTTGGTCTATCATGAAAAATTTTTTTTTTTAAAGTATGAGAGATAGAAGAAGATAATTTTAAAAAGGAATTTTTATATGTAAAAAAAACATTCTAGAAAGAAAAATTTACTTCTACACATGCTTTTATGAATAATACTGAAATTATGAAGTAGGTATAAAAGTAAGGAGGCTCATTAGTAATTAAATTTAATGACTATACTACTTATAATAACAGAAATAGAACAACAATACTAACTACTAAACAGTAGGTTGAAACAGAAATAAACATAAATTTATCCAAATTTCAATCTAAAACACAATACATTAAAAATACTCTAACAACAGTCTCAACACCCAACAATCCACACAAAGTGCATAAACAAATCTAAACTAGCAAACAACAAACAACAAACAATACTAGCAAACAAACTAAACTAACAACAGACTTAGCACACCTCAGAGGTAAATCAGGCCACTAATCACTATCTGTAGCCTCATCATCGTCATCATCACCAAAAGAAAACTCAACATCCTTAGGATCAACATATGGTGAAAGGACAGGTATGAAACTGAACATCATGCTCTCCCTTCAGGAATCTAACGAGAGCTTCATCATACTCAGCATCGTAACTACTCTTCCTCTGGGTATACTCAGATAAATGATCAATTTTCTTATCAATAGAATCAACTCTGCAGTGAGTTTGAAATAACTCATGCTTCTGCTCCAGAAATTGATCATGCATCGATTCCAAAAAATTAGATGGTGGCTCAGCAATAAAAGTAGAAGGTCTGGAAGTGGAAGGTCTACCTGAAGTGTGTGCAGAAGTCAAAGGAGCGGTCGATCTCTTCCCTTAGACGATCATAGATACTAACACTCTCCTGCCCAATTGGCTTGGTAGACTTCAACTTCTCCTCAGAATTTTCAGCAGTGACTCCATTGCTAACACATAAAGAATAGATCAAAGATGGGAATCCCAGTCCCACAGAAGTGCAGGATCTAGTAGTAGACTCTACAGAATCATAAATAAAACTGCCAAAATCTATCGGCTTCCTCTCCTGAATGCAGTAGTTTAAGATAGCTCGATCTTAGGTAACTTCAGTCAAGTGGTTGGAAGGTAGAAGTCTAGCAGAAATAAAATAATGTCAAGCCTTTGAAACACTATTTAGCATAGAAGATTTGAAGTTTACCCGTTTTTCATTCCGGATCTTCCAGGCTCCAGTGTCGTCAGTCAAATAAGTAATAATCATTTCAAGATCTCCCTCAGATGGAGATAATCCAGAATAGTGGCACTCGATGGTAGGTGGCAGTCCATAAAACACATTGATCCTCTCCGGAGTAAATCCTGTTCCAATACCTCTGACGAAGACTTCGTAGTCTTCCGCATCTAAAAAGTTAGCATAAAATTCACGAACGACTGGAACAACAACAACAACAGTGAAATAACAGAATCATTGCCAGCTATGCGCAACGATTGTGTTCTCGATCATTTCACCCGGATTGTAAAAGCTTCGCTCCGAGATAAACTTTCTCGACGTTGCAAATTTGTGATATCGAAAATGCGCTGCCGCAGTCGCGAACTTGCTACTGTAAAAATTTTCTCGTCCCTTCCCTCGCTTAGATTTCGGTCTCATCTAAACGTGAAAGAAAACAAGAACAAATTTAGGAATAAAATATTTAAACTTTTTTTAAGTTTAAAAAACTTAAAATAAGTTTAAAAATCCAAATAGAATACCTAACAATCAAAATTTTTCTCAAAATTTTGGTTTTTAGCAAACATAGGGAAAACTATGGTGAAAATAAAAAATAAATGGATTAGAGTGTAGATCTGACCTTGAGATGAAGAAATCAAGTGATTTCGCGCCCAAATACTTGATGTTTTGACCTCAAAATGGATCTAAGAGGTGTATTTTTGTGAAAATGGGGAAGGAGATGAAGCTTAGGCGTCATTCATGCCTAATGAGGTTTATATGGTGCTTTTCGGGTAAGCATGCCGACCCGGCGCTTAGGCACCGAATTCTGGCGCCTAGGTACCAGACTCGCCTTTCACAAAAAAATCACTCTAAAAATTTTATTTTTCACAAAAATTCATAAATTCAACTTCCAATTACTCATATTAGAGTAGGGCTTCAGTTTCTAACTTCCAAAACATTTTCCAAAATTTTTTAAAAATTAAATATTAAATTCACCAATCAAACACAAGGTTTAAATCAAACTCCTCTAATTTCCATTTATAATATTCAATATTGGCTCAATACACTTCAGATAAGTATAATATAATGATTCAAGTCCTAACACACAATCAAACAACACAATTTGAAAACAAATACAACACACATTAAACATGAAAGCAAATACACAAACAAACACAATCGATTCATTAAATCGATACAACGACTCACTAGATAAATCACGATCTCACCAAATCACTATCTAATTTCCATTATCTTGGCAAGGAAAACTATTCAGCCCACTTGGGAAGAATACTAATGCTCTTGGAAAATCTGTTGTCATTTTCTCGTCGATCCAATTGTGCTTCGCATACATCTCCACTTGAGCATCTTGATAAGCCGCTAGATGATCAAATTAAAGTTTTGCTTGCCATTCCAGATGTTCAATCCAATGATACATCTCATGGAGGCGATCTCCAATACTCTTGAAATGCGCTTCAAATTTATAAAGACGACTAGAAATTTTCTCCAAACTTACAGCGATGAAACCATTGAAGTAGGGTTGATGATCTTTTGGACCTTTGTCTCTAGCCTCTTCTCCAAGATTTCTCCTCTCCATTTCTTCAATAATCCTCTCTAATCTCTCAAGAATGGAGTGTATGGGTCAAAATAATGATTGCATAGGGATTGGGGATGAGATGGGTTAATTTAAAGGTGAAAATCGTGTGAAAACTAAAAATTTTCATTTTTACACGACCCAGTAATTGTGGCGCTTAGGTGCCAAATCTGGCACCTAGGCTCGGACCCATCGACACACAACTTATTTTGCCCCTTAGGCGCCGAATTCTAGTGCCTAGGCACCGAAACCATTTTTGATTTTGTTTCGCCTAACGTCAAATTTCAAGGTTTCGTTCTAAAAAAATAGGTAAATTATAATGGTAAGATCAGAACAATCTCAATAACACAATTATACATAATTTCAATGAAGGTTAACTTGATCTCCTTTTTACTCACATTTGAAATAGAGTGATCCAAAGTCCAAACTTTATATACTTCAAGATAATTTTTAATTTTCTGAGGTTATATAACATTAGTCAAGACCAAGACATAACCATACATTAAAAATGTAAAAACGCACTAAAAATAAAATCTATGGGTTGCCTCCCATTAAGCGCTTGGTTTAATGTCGTCAGCCCGGCCTATGTAATTCTTTAATGAGGTTGACTTAATTCATAAGCCTCTTTATAAATCTTTTTAATGTCTCTCAAATAAGGCTTTAATCTTAATCCATTAACTTTAAAATTTTTTCCGTTTTGGGGTCTTTAATATCCACAGCTCCATCTTGGTATACATTTTCAATTATATATGGTCCTATCCATTTTGATCTCAATTTTCCAGAAAAAAGTCTTAAACGAGTATTAAATAGTAATACTTCTTGTCCAGGCTCAAATATTTTTCCTGAAATTTTTTTATCATGTAATACCTTCATTTTCTCTTTATAAATTTTTGCATTATCATATGATTCATTTCTTATTTCATCCATCTCATTTAATTGCAATAATCATTTTTCTCCTGCAGTATTCAAATCAGAATTAAACTCCTTTATCGCCCAATAAGCTTTATGTTCAAGTTCAACATGTAAGTGACAATGTTTTTCGAAAACTAACAGGTAAGGTGACATTCCGATTGGTGTCTTATAAGTTGTTCTATAAGCCCATAATGCAGAATCAAGTCTATCAACCCAATCAGTTCTTTTAGGATTAACAGTCTTCTCTAAAATTCTTTTAATTTCTCTGTTTGATATCAGCCATTTCTCTTGTTTGTGGGTGATATGCAGTTGCAATTTTATGTTTGATTCCAAATTTTTGTAGTAATGATTGAATTCTTATATTTCTAAAATGACTTCCACCATCTGTGATAATTACCTTAGGCATTCCAAATCTTGAAAAATCATCTTCTTTAAAAATTTAGATACACTTTTGGAGTTACAATTAGGTAAAGCAACATCTTCAATACACTTTGAAACATAATCAACTGCTAATAAAATATAAATATTTCTAAATGATGGTACAAATTGTCCCTTAAAGTCTAAACCCCATATATCAAAACTTTCATCTTTCTTAGATATATTTCCCATTCTTTAACATCGATCACATGTTTTAACATAATACCTCATATCTCTGAATAAAGTAGGCTAATAAAATCTTGAATTTAAAATTTTAGATGCAGTTTTATCTACTCCAAAGTGTCCTCCAAAATCGGAATCGTGACATTTTTGAATAATAGCAAAGAATGTACGCATCTTCAAATTATAGAATCTCTTCCTAATTTAAATAAATGAGGATCTTCCCAAATATAATATTTAGCATCATTTTTAAATTTCTTAATAAATTTTTCATCCAATCCATAAGGTAGAGTATTGCTAACTAAATAGTTAACTATATCCGCATACCAAGGTGTTTTGTATCCTTGAAATACATATAAATGTTCATCAGGAAATTTCTCATTTATGTTTTCTTCAGTAATAACATTATTCTTAATTCTAGATAAATGATCAGCAATTTGGTTGTCCATTCTTTTTCTATCCACTATTTGAAAATTAAATTCTTGTAGAAGTAAAATCCATCTTATTAGTCTAGGTTTAGCATCTTTTTTTGACATTAGATATTTAATAGCGGAATGATCAGTATGAACTATGCATTTAGTACCAAGAAGATAAGGTCTAAATTTATCAAAGGCATATACTATAGCTAGAAGCTCTTTCTCAGTAGTAGTGTAATTTCTTTGAGTTTCAGTAAGAGTTTTACTAGCATAATATATAACTTTGAAAATTTTCTCATATTTTTGTCCTAATACAGCTCCAATTGCAAAATCACTTGCATCGCACATTAATTCAAAAGATTTATTCCAATTAGGTGCAACAATGATAGGTGTAGTAATTAATTTTTCTTTTAAAATATTAAAAGCATTAACACAGTCTTTATTAAATTCAAATTTAGCATCTTTTTCCAATAAATGACAAAGAGGTTTATCAATTTTAGAAAAATCCTTTATATAACTTCTATAAAATCTAACATGACCTAGAAAACTTCTCACATTGGTAACAGTAGTAGGTAGTTGTAATTCATCAATAATTTTCAATTTTGCTTGATCTACTTCCATCCCTTTTTGTGAAATCTTGTGACCAAGTACATTGCCTTCTGTGACCATGAATTGACATTTTTCCCAGTTAAGAACTAAATTTGTTTCTTCACATCTTTTCAAAAATTTGGAAATATTTTCCAAACAAGATTCAAAAGAAGTTCCAAAAACTGAAAAATCATCCATGAATATTTCAATTCCTTTGTCAATCAAATCACAAAATGTTGACATCATACATCTTTGAAAAGTTACAGATGCATTACATAAACCAAAAGGCATTCTTCTAAAGGCAAATGTTCCATAAGGACTTGTAAATGTTGTTTTCTCTTGATCCTCAGGACCAACAGGTAATTGATGATAACCAGAATATCCATCCAGAAAATAGAAATATGAGTGCCCAACTAATTTATCAAGCATTTGATCCAAGAAAGGTAAAAGAAAATGATTCTTTCTAGTGGCGTCATTTAAGTTCCTATAATCAATTCAAATTCACCATCCAGTAACTTGTCTTGTGGGAATTAGTCCATTTTTATCATTGACAATGACAGTTACTCCTCCTTTGTTTGGAACACAATGAATAGGACTTACCCATTGGCTATCCAAAATAGGATAAATAATACCAGCATCTAACCATTTAACAAATTCTTTTTTAACAACCTCTTTCATGATAGGATTTAATCTTCTTTGCGGTTCAATAGTAGGTTTAAAATTTTCTTCCATTAAAATTCTATGCATACAAATGGACGGGCTTATTCATCTTATGTCGGTAATAGTGCAACCAAAAGCTTTTTTATAATTCTTTAACACTCCTATTAATTTTTCTTCTTGATCTAAACTTAGCTCAGAAGAAATAATAACAGGTAAAGTTAATGAATTTCCCAAAAAATGCATACTTTAAATGTGAAGGTAACATTTTTAATTCCAGTTCAGGGGCTTTTTTAATTGATTGTAAAAGTATATCATTTTGAGTTATGTCCTGAGTTTCCCAATTATCTTTAATATAATGAGTTTCTTCTTCTTTAAGTTCTTCATCTTCATCGGTTAATAATTCAAATTTTTCTTCAGAAATTACTTTACATTTTTCTTGATAATGTTTCTCAATTAAATAATCAATTATATCCATTCGATAACATTTTTCTTTGTTAGGGTACTTCATTGATTTAAGGACATTAAATTTAATCTCTTGATCATTAATTCTCATGGTTAATTCTCCTTTTTGCACATCAATCATAGCTCGTCCGGTCGCTAGAAAAGGTCTCCCTAAAATAATAGGTATTTTTTTATCTTCTTCCATATCAAGTACAATGAAATCTACAGGGAAGATAAATTTATCAACTTTAACAAGAACATCCTCTATAACTCCTTTAGGGTAAGTGATAGATCTATCAGCTAACTGAAGGGTTACAGTGGTGGGAGTAATCTCTCCTAAATTCAACTTTCGAAAAATAAAAAATGGCATGAGATTAATACTTGCTCCTAAATCGCATAAAGCTTTTCCACAAAACTTTTCTCCAATAGCACAAGGTATAGGAAAACTTCCAGGATCTTTAAGTTCTTGAGGTAATTTCTTTTGAATTATTTCACTACATTCTTCACTTAATGCAACAGTTTCAAAAGCTTCAATTTTTCATTTCTTACTTAAAATATCCTTCATAAATTTTGCATAAGTTGGCATCTGTTCCAAAGCTTTAGTAAAAGGTATATTTATAGTAAGTTTCTTAAAAATTTCAAAGAACTTAGAAAATTGATGATCAAGGTTCTGCTATTTAAGTCTTTGAGGAAAAGGTGGTGGTAGTTTTTCAACTTCCATAATAATAGAAATATCAGTTTGATCTTTATTAGGAGGAGTTTCTTTAGAATTTTCAATCTCTTCGATCTCAATCTCATTTTCAATTTCATTCTACATTCTTTCTTTTAATTCCTTTCCACTTCTAAGTTGTACAGCTTTAACATGTTCATGTTCTTTTCCAGTTTCTTTTGGATTGATTTCAACATTACTAGGAAGTGTTCCTGGACGTCTATAATTAATTAAATTAGCGATTTGTCCCATTTGATTCTCAATATTACGAATAACAGTATTTTGATTTTGTAATTGATTACTTAGTTGTAAAATTAATTCTTCTATAGATAACTTTTTCTGTTGATTATTAAATCCAAGTGGTTTATAGTATGAATTAACTTGATTATTCCAATTTCAGTGGGATGAGATTGATTATTACCCCATTGTTGTGAATTATTCCAGTTAAAATTAGGATGATTTTCCATCTAGGATTATAATAATTTGAATAAGGATTATTTTTTCTAGCAATAGCTTGTAAAGTTTCAATAGTTTGAGAATCTTTAATATTAGCAGAGTTATTATGTGATATATTAATAGCAAAACTATCTAATTTCTTAGACATTACTGCTACTTGTGAAGCTAAAATAGAAAAGGCTTCATTATCTTGAATACTTGCCATTCTTTTAGGATTAATCCTTTCAGAAGGCCATCGAAAATTATTGTTAGCCATTTCTTCAATTAAAGTGTAAACTTCTTCAAATGATTTAGACATTAAATAACCTCCAGTAGCAGCATCAATAATTGATTTTAAAGATCCAATTAATCCATTATAAAATGTTTGAATATTTAACCAATCAAGTAAAGCATGATGAGGACATTTTCTTAATAGTTCTTTAAATCTTTCCCAAGTTTCATAAATTGTCTCCCCGTCAAATTGACTAAATGAAGTAATATCATTTCTTAATTTAGCAGTTTTAGAAGGAGAAAAATATTTAACAACGAATTTTTATGCCATTTCAGCCTATGTTTTAATAGAACCTGTTGCTAATGAGTTCAACCACATCTTTGCTTTATCTCTTAAAGAAAAAGTAAAGAGTCTAAGCCTAATAGCATCATCAGAAATATTGTTATATTTAAAGGTAGCACAAAGTTCTAAAAAACTAGCAAGGTGTAAATTTGGATCCTCATTTGGTTTTCTACTAAATTGATTGTTTTGAACCATTTGAATAATAGACGGTTTAAGCTCAAAAGAATTAGCATCTACAGTGGGAATTTGAATACTACTATGAAGTTCATCAATTGTAGGGTTAGCATAATCCCTTAATGGTTTATAAACATTTTGATCATTAATTTCAATTGGATTTTGTAAATTGTTATGTAAATTAGTCATTTCTTGAAATTTTTTAATTTCTTTTCCTTTTTTAATTCTTCTTTCAGTTCTTTCTAATTTAGAATCTAAAGATAATAATCCTTCAGATCCAGAACTACGCATAAAAAGTCAATTAGCAAGAATTAAAATAAATATTATTATTATATATATGTTTTTTTTATAATAAAGAAAAATGAATAAAATAAAAATACTTAAAATCTAAAAGTTTGCCTCTGCTCTCCCCTGCAACGGCCCCAAAAACTTGACCCGATATAAACATATGCATACTAAAATCTTCTTCCCCAGCAACGGCGCCAGAAACTTGACCCGAAGTCCTCTGAAGGTCAACGTACTAATTAATGCTTTCAAAAATATATGTTATAAATAATAATAGCGACTAGTGTATATAAATATAATTTTATGGAAAATATTTTACACACTAGGGGTTCTATGCAAGTATACGTATCGTTTCAAGTAATATAGGGCTTTGAAACAAAGACCCCAGTATCGTTCCCACGAGGAGAGATTTATAGATCTTTAAATATTTTTTTTTAAAATTATTTCTTTTATAATTAAAAATAAAATATCTTTAATTTACTAGATGCAATAATAAAGCAGAAATAAAATAATTGATGTAAATAGAAATAAGAAAGCAACTTTCTTCCTTTCAATTAATCCAAGATTTTCTAAGATAATGATAATATTCGTAGAGAAAATAAATTTATGGTATTATGCCAAATAGGAGCATTCATATTATTTACCCTTTGATCCAGGTGCAAAGAACATTGGCTAGCCTATAGATCAGGTCCCAATGTATTGTTAGTAGAATGGGTTAATCTAGGCTCACACTACTAGATGTCCAAGGGTGGCTATGGTCGACCCTAATAGTGACCCTTTCCTTTTCTATAAACCAAATCATAAGATTCTAGTCTGTCACTCTAAAAACTTATCAATTCTACACCTAATATATAACATCTTCCTATTTATTTGCACTTCACCTTGAATAACCCGCACAAGGCCTTCGACTACCCAAGGATTCATGTGATATCTACAAGTTAAGAATTTATCTCCTTCTAGGTCTCAAAACTCTTCAACAGGTTTTAACAATTTAAATGGACAATTTAAATAGTAAATTAATAACCGATATTAATATCATCACAATGTTTTGAAAATATATGATTTTTAATTCTCCGACGAATTTTGCATTATCTTATTTATCTTTTCATAATTGAAAGGAGAAAGTAAAGTAACCACTCAGAACACATTGAAATTAAATAACAAAACAAAATAAATAAACTTTAAATCAAAATAAAAATACTTATCTTAGATGTTTCTTCTACTGAACTTCTGATTCCTACTCACTCCACAGCATAATGAACTACAGATGCACCAACTCTTTCAAACTCTAAATACAAACTCTAAAATAAACTCACTAATTTATGAAGGAAAGTAAAACAATGGCCCTAATATGATCTCTCTAATTCTCACTTTAGATTGGACTCTAGATAGGGAGGGTAGATGGGGCGTTTTTCTTTGAAGGAATTATTGACCTCATTTTTTATGAGGTCTTCTCTTCTTCTCTTTAATACTTAGGATCTAGCCTTAGGCTTTTCCTTTGACTATCTTAGAGGATTAGAATTGGGACCCACCACTTAGAAACTTAAACCACTTCTTAACTCCCTGCAAACTCCACAAACTTGACTATAGACCCCTAATCACCTAGAGGGTTGAAATCAAATGTGGAAGTTTAAAAGATGGGTTCCTATAGGGCTCTTTGGCCTTAGGACTACCACCGGTGGCCTTGGTTTGGTGAAGGGGCTGACTTACACATACACTACATTTATACACTACACTTGCACACACATCTTAAAAACACACCCATACCTAACTCGACCTCCCGACTCATAAAGGTGACTCACATGGATGGTCCTTAACCCCTAAGCCCTCGAGCAAGAGGGTTAGGAACAACATAGTGGATGCCTCAAATGAGTCCCTTCATGGCTCATGTGAGCTTGATATGGCTTCAAGGCTCAACCAAAATGATTTTATTCCACTTACATTCACCCAATCTTCAATTTCCCAAATTTTCAATTTTTGACCCCCGGGACCCTACACCCGCCTAGCCTACCCAAAACCCTTGAAATTAACCAAATTTTTCAAAAATTTCCAAATAACCCAAAATTCCCCAAAATTATTCCTAAACATTTCTCTCCACTCAACTTGATCATCCATAGCCAAAAATACCAAAAATTCCAAAAATACCTCCCAATACCCTCCAAATACCCAAAATACCCCTCTTGACCCAAAAATCCAAAAATTCAGAAACTTCCCAGAAAATTCCAGAAAATCCCAAATATTCCTAATTTCATTTTGTTCAACTACATGATGGGCTAATTTTGTCAATTTACCCTACTTTTGTCAAAACCCCCAATTTGACCCATTTTAACCCAAAGTGAACCCAATGTCAAACCAAACCTACCCAATTGACCCAAATTCTGGTCCAATTCAATTCTAAACTTCAATTCAACATTCCCAACACCAATCTAGACGAAATCCAAGTCCAATTTGATTGACATTTGGATCCAATTTCACTTTTGGCCTTAAAGCCCAATTTGGACCTATGACCCAAACCTAACCCTAACTAACCCAATTCAACTCCAATTAACCCCAAATCTTTTCTAAACCTTCCTTAACATTCCCAAAAAAAAAACACTAACATGATTTGCCCAAAATTTAGACCCAAACCCCACTCAAATTCAACCCAAAGCTAAAAGGCCCAATTTTGACTTAGACCCAAACCTAACCCAAATAAGCCCAAACCTCAAAATCAAAACCCAACCAAAGCCAAAACCTCTTTGAAACACTCCCATAAACATTTCCCAACATTTATTTTACATCAATATCAACCCTAGCCCATCATTGGCCTAAGTTAGCCCAATTTGACCTATATTGGCCCATTCACCAAAGAAACCCAAATTAGACCCAATCCAAACCCAAATCACTCACAACTTGCTTCAAAACACTCATGACACATCCATGAACTAAACCCAACATTTGTTTGGCCCAATCATTCAAAAAATTCCCATCCATAAATTTATTTTTAAACCAAAAGCCCATTTTCTTAAACCTTCCTAAAAGTCCAAATTTCATGCTAAAGCCCATATGACAAATTCTTCTCATCATACCCTTAATTAAAAAAAATCCTTAAGTTTCAAAAAACTCATCATGAAGCCATTCCAAATTAAGCCCCATACAAATTCCCATCAAAATACCAAAATTTTCTTAAATCCATTTCCATGAAATTGACTAAACTTTTCCCAAGCCAAAGATGAGCCATGAAGCCATGCATGAGCCACATGGAAGCCATGAGAGCCTCTTTACATGTCACCATGCCATTTTGAGCCTTCTCTCATACCATTCTAATCCAAGCCTTTTACACATGGCATTTGCCAATTGCCTACACTAAACCCTGACTCGACCCACTCGAACAAGATGGTGACCAGTGCCTAGCCGGCCAGCCACCAGGTCGCCGGAAAACACCATGGCCGAGACCTTGGGAGGAGCCAAACATTGGAATTCCACCTTGCTGAGCTGCCCCATGCCCAATGGCCACCATGGCTGTTCTTCCCATGCCCAGAGCAGCTGATCCCAACCCTTGGCCATCCCTGTGAGGCTCTCCAGCCACCTCTATTTAAACCCGACCCCCTCACGACCATGGAAGAGAGTTGCACAAACCTTGCCGAAACTCTGCCAAAATTGTTCCAAACCCTACTCCATACTTAGAGCAAGCTTGATCCCCAGTGTCAATTTGCCCTAATCCCCACCAACGAATCCAATTTCTCAACCGAAATTTCACCCAAAACCAGGACACTTTGCCACAGTGAGCCAATCCTCAAATCGACCGGTCCTACACCTTCACTGGACCAAGAGGAGAAGTTTCCCACCGAAAGCCCCATCTCCGAGCCACCCAGCTTGTTCCAGCCTCCAAGCTTTGTGATCGAGTCGTCGTCACTTTCATAGCTAGGCAATTCACCGGACCGGGAGACTTCATCCGGAGCTTGTTGGGATCCAATCGAAGGTGACACAACCCTCGGATTGAAGCCACACTTCTCCGAGCAAAGGTATGAGCTAATTCTTCATCCCGAGCTTCTGGAGATTCTCCATTTCAAATGCTTTAATTTCAATGCATGATCACCGTATAGATGTGTTCGTCTCTTCAAGACGAATCCATAGAGCACAAGAACACCAAAATCAGTTAAGTATTGAGTGAGATATTAGGGATTTAGTGTGGACGGTTCTCGGGCTAGGAGGCTTGGGGACGATGAATGGATGCCGTTCATTTAATACACGCGCGGACGGACGACCAGGATCGCGCTGGATGAGGAGACGGAAGGATACAGCGGGCCCCTGGAGCGCTGAGTCGGATGGCGGCTTTGAATCAGAGAGCGCCACGCGGCGTTTCAGAGGTATGTGGAAGAAATAGAAGCAATTCAATCATTCGAGGTATGTGGAAGAAATAGATAAAGTGATGTTTGTGAAAAATAAATGGATTGAAGAAGATGATATAAGAATGATCAATGATCGCCCATTCTATCAAACCTACATTCCTGAAGGGTCAAATGAGAATAATAGTGGTCCTGGTTACATTCCGCCTAATGGAGAGTGGAATTAAATGTGTTTTGTTTGTATCTGTTTAGTGTCTTAATGTGTTATGTTAGTGTTCTTGTGATTTCATGTTTGGTGTGTTTAGTGTTTTTATATATGCCTGATGATGTGATGGGTACATGTTAGAGATGTATACTTATCAGTTTAAAATTATAGTGTCTTGTATTTTTAGAATTTTATCCTTCACATTTGGATAGAAACTCTAGTCTTGTGGCGAGGATTTTCAGATAAGTGTTTACTTTTATTTTGTTTATCAATACTTGCTTTCGTTTATTATTTTTCTTATCATTTTTAATTTCAAATCAATGTGTTTTTATATTTTCCCAATGCATTCTGAGTTGTTTGCTTTATCTTTTTCTTTCTTAAAATGGAGAAGTAATTAATTTAAAGAGAATTGTTGTGGAAAGTATCAGTGTTTAAAAGTTGGAAGAAGTTGTGAAGATTGATTCTGAGAACTTTGTTTACTTCTTTATTTGGCCTGTTAAGTTGTAAAATTTCTTGAGGTTATGTAAGATCCAATGCGGTATTATCTCATTAAAGTTAGTAGGAATCACATGCAATTATATGGGTGAGAGCTGTAGTCCATATAAGTGAATGTAATATTAGAAGATATTTTTATAGAAGGGAGTAAAATTAGAGGATTTTAGAGTGACAGGCTAAAACCCCTTAATTTGGTTTGAAGTTTTGAGTTTTGTTATGAGAAGTTAGCCCCAGGTGGTGGGAATCGAGGGAACTCTAGAGTGAGAGACTGGTATCTTCCCTGCATAACCATGTTTAAAATAATATAAATTTCAAATTAACCTAAGTTCTTTATAGAACCAAGTAAGGGTAAATAACACAATTGCTTCTATCTGTCACAACAAAATTTAAATACTTCCACAACAATACTTTAAGAATTATTAATATTTCATGAAAGGAAATAAAAAGATATTTTAGTTAATAGTTTTTTTACATCCAGTGTTATTAGTTGTTGAAACCTTTACTTTCATTTCTTAGCATTTTATTAAGAAAATTTCAAAAGACAAATCAACTTTCTAAAACTTTTTTAAAATCAAGACATACTATTTCAAAAATAATAAAATAAAGTAAAAAGATAATTTTCTAAATTCCTTTAAAGATTTTCAACTTTTTCCTGTGGGTTCGATATCTCGGGGCTTAATCAGAAAGATCTATATTACTTGATAAACGATATGTATACTTGCGTAGTATCCCATATTATAAAATCATAATTTTAATATCTAAATCACATATATTTGGTGTGGAGTCAAGTTTTTAGCACACATACATATATTCCTCACGACCCAAGTTTTTGGCGACGTTGCGAATTTTCATATCATATTTGTAAGTATATATATTTATTGGGGATCAAGTTTTTAGCGCCGTTGCCAATTTTCATGTCATATTTGTAAGGACTTATATCTATCGAGGACCAAGCATCTAGTTCTTTACCTTATTCATAAACCTCAACTGTTGGACCTTACTAAGGAAGGATAATTTAACATTACCATCCAGGCCAACCCAAAATGAATATACATATACATATATATATATATATATATATATATATATATATATATGTGTATATATATCTATATATATGTGTATATATACATATATATATACATATACATATATATATATATATATACATATATATATATATATACATACATATATATATATATACATACATATATATATATATATATATATATATATATATATATATATATATATATGGCGATAGTGTTGAATGTAACATGTATATAATATAGGAAGATGGGGATGAGAGAGAAGCTCCGGATTTGTAGGAGGGATTCTTGAAGTTTGCTTCGATTTCTTCAAGTTCTTCAGGCTTTGGATTGTTCTTCCATTGGTGTTCCCTGAATTAGATTGGTTTTGTTGGTGTTCCCGGGCTTCTGAATTGGATTTTTTCCAATTTTGTTTCCCGAGCTTGTTCTTTTTTAAATTCTGTTTTTTGTTTGGATTTTGGTTCTCTGATTTTGTTCCTGTTCTTGACCGTTTCTTTCCTAGGCTGCAATTTTCTTCTGTTTCTTTGGATTTCTTGGTTCTAGTTCTTTCCTTTGATCATTTCTTTGTGTCATGGCTGATACTCCTATTAAACATTCTTTTCTTGAAGTGGTTGGTGGTGATATTAGCACTCAACATGACAAGCTAATCTTCCCTCAAATGTACCATGACTTTGCAGCTGGAAAGGGTGACTGCCCTTTCATTAGCATGTGGTTAAGAAAGGGGGCAAACCTGCCCTTATTTTCTCTGACAATGAGTTATCTTCCTTGATTGATCTTCATAAATTTACACTGATCGGGAAATTCCAATATGGCCGTCCTAAAATGGATCTCATTAGAAAATGTTTTGAAGATTTCAAATTGTTGGGCAAATGGAAGGTGGGTCTCTTTAATGGGAGGCATATAATGATACATTTATCTAAGGAAGAAGATTATGCTCATTTATTTTCAAAAAAGGTTTTGGTGATTGAGGGGAAATATATGAAGATCTTGAAATGGTCTCCTGATTTTGATCCCAATCAAGAAGCTTCTATTATCCCCATTTGGTATAGATTACCAAATCTGAAATTGCACTTCTTCAACCATCAAGTTATCTATGCTATTGGGACAGCTATTGGTAGGCCATTGAAGTTAGATATGTCTACATTCAACTTATCTAGACCTTCTTTAGCTAGAATTCTTGTGGAAAGAGATATTACTCTTCCTGAAATTGATGAGATTTTGTTGGGTTCACCACACAATGGGTATTGGCAACCAGTCATTATGGAACAAAGGCCTATGTACTGCCATCATTGTAAAATGTTTGGCCACTCTAAAGACCTTTGTTACAGACTTCAACCTAATCCCAAACCTGTTAAAGTTAAGACATATAGCTTATATAAAGAAGCTGGGAAAGAAAAAATGAATGTTCTTAATATTTCTGCTGCTGGTAATGATCCACCTTTGATTATTTCTGATAACATTAATGATGATGGGAATTCTTCTCTTGTTCCAAATTATTCTATCAGTCTGGTGTCTGATATTCTGCCCTCTACTGAATCTGCTGGAGTTAATGTACCTTCTTTGACTATTTCTGATATTCTGCCTTCTTCTGATTCTCGCTTGAGTTAATGTACCATCCTTAATTGCTTCGATGATCTTAATGCTTCTTTGGGATTCATACTCTTGCTCAAAATTCTTCAAGTAATATTTTGAATATTGATAATTTGTCTTCTTTGGCATCTGCTTTGGGTGATGGCATTACTTGCAGACCTGAAACTTTAGCAAATAATGTTGAAATGGTTTTTGTTCTGGATTCACAAAAAGATAAATCTGCTATTCACATTGTCTTAAAATCTGAGGTATTACCTGCTACTTCTGTTTCTGGAAATGTAACTGATGTTAATAAGAATATTACACATATGGCTGGAGATATTTCTCATCGAAAGCTTCCTATCCTATTTTTCAACAATTGGAACATTTAGATGTCGAATCAAATATCAATATTGCTGCAGTTAATAAAGAATTGCAAAATGATTGGGTGGTGCAAAAAAGTAAAAAGAAAAAATCCCTGAAATTGAAGCATCTTTCAGAAGCCAATATCTTACCTTCAAGTGCCTCTACTCCTTCCTTCTCAAGGCTGACTAGAGGAGGAAGAGTAATGATAAATGATTAAATTCATCTGTTGGAATATTAGGGGAGTGGCAAATCCTTGCACTCTTAATAGATTACTATGTCTAAACAGGATTCATAAATTTTGGGTGTTGGTACTACTTGAACCACTGGTGAAATCTAATATTGAAAGATTTACCAATAAACTCAAAGGCTTTAATTTTATTTCTAACTCTTCCAATAAGATTTGAATATTCTGTAGGAAAGAATTAAAAATTGACATCTTGAAGGATCACTCTCAATTTCTGCACTTTCATTTTGAGCTTGAATATTTCAGTGGTTTTGCAACTTTTATTTATGTTGGTTCTTCCATCAATGAAAAAAAGGAGCTTTGGGATCATCTACATATTATTGGACAGAATGTGAACCAAGGTTGGCTTGTTGGGGGGGACTTTAATTCTATTGCTCACCCCAGTGAGAAGAAGGGTGGTAGAGTTCCTAAGTTACAAGATTTGCTTACTTTTTCCAATCATATAAAGGAAGCTAATCTATTTGATCTTGGTTTTGATGGATCCCCCTTCACTTGGAAAAGAGGTAATATTTATGAAAGGCTTGATAGACTTTTAGTTAATCAAGCCTGGTTGGATATGTTACCCATTTGCAAGGTGCAACATCTAGCCAGAATTGGTTCTGATCATAATCCTTTGTTAGCTACTTTTTCTGCTCTACCTACTGTTACAAATAAGTCTTTTAGATACTTAAATGTTTGATCTACTCATCCTACTTTTCATAAAGTCATTGAGGATAATTTGGTCTGTCCTCAGGTTTTCTCAAAAGCTGGTTCTATGATTCAACTATGGCAAACTCAAAAGGCTTTAGCTAAGGTCCTTATTGATTGGAACTGGTGTGTCTTTGGCAACCTGACCCAAAACATCATCAAGGCTGAAAATCATGTTAAAGCTATGGAGATAGAGGTGGAGTTAGGGAACTGTGCTGAATCTCGATTGTATGATGCCAATGATAAACTAAGTACTTGCTATAGCAAATGAGGAGTTATTTCTGCTGCAAAAGGCTTCTGCTAATAAGTTTCTTTATGCTGATCGAAATTCCAAATATTTCCATGCTATCATCAAATATAGAAGATCACTTAATTCAATTCTTAAAATAAAGTCTGAACAAAAGGGATGGTTATATGATTCTCAAGATATTGCTAATGATTCCATAGGGTACTGTCAGCAACTCTTTTCCTTTAAATTCATAAATGCTGCCTTATTCTCTGCTGAATTACAGCAGGATGGAATGTTCAAAGGTAATGGTAACAGGCTTACTCAGATTCCTAATGAGGAGGATATTTTTAATGTTATTAATTCTATGGATGCAAATAAAACTGCTGGGCCTGATGGATTCTCATCAGAGTTCTATAAGAGCCATTGGAGTATAATCAAAGGCAAAGTTATTCCTGCTGTTCAATCTTTTTTTCAGGGAGAGGAGCTTCCTAAATATTTTGCTGCATCTTCTATTATTCTCATTCCTAAAGCTAAGATCAAATCTACTTGGAATGATTTCAGACCCATTTGCATTACCTCTATCTTTTCTAAAATTCTCAGCAAGATCATTGTGGAAAGACTTCAGACTTCTCTACCTAATCTGATCTCAGCCAATCAATCTGCCTACATTAAGGGAAGGAATATCTCTAATAATGTGCTGTTAGCCCAAAAACTTCTTACTGATATTGACAAATCTTGTAGGGGCTCTAACATAGTTATTAAACTTGATCTCTCTAAAGCATTTGATTCCATCGATTGGGTTTTTGTTCCGAAGGTACTTGCAGCTAGAGGTTTTGGAGCTGATTTCTGTAGCCTGATTTCTAGATGGCTTAATAATAATTATTACAGTCTTTTGATCAATGGTAAGAGCCAAGGTTTCTTTCAATCTGGTAGAGGGATTAAGCAAGGAGATCCCTTATCACCATACATCTTCATATTGGTTTTTGATTATTTTTCCAGAATGCTGAATCAGTTGCAACTTAATCATTCCCATTCCCAATTCCAGCATAGATCTAATATTTTGGTAAGCCATTTGGCTTATGCTGATGATGTGATTGTTTTTTGTAATGGCAGCAAAAGTTCAATTATACTTATTATGAAAACTTTATCCAGTTTTGAAGAAGTTTCTGGTATGGTTTTCAATAAGTCTAAATGTCAATTTCTTCCTAGCTCCTGTTTGAATGCAAATTTAAAGAACTCGATATCTGATTTTACTGGATTCAAAGAAGCAGGTTATCCATTTAAATACTTGGGCTTTCCTTTTATTAAAGGTAGAAGAAGGCAGTCACACTATGATGATGTTGTTACCAAGATTTCTTCTCAACTTCATTGCTGGTCTAACTCTTTTCTATCTAATGGGGGTAGAATAACTCTTCTTAAAATTGTGTTATCTTCCTTTACTCTTTACATTCTTCAAATGGTTAAAATGAAGAAGAGTACTCAGCATTTGCTCTCCTTAATGTTCAATAAGTTTTTGTGGGAGGGTCAACATAAGCACTTTCATTGGTCAAGCTGGGAGAAGATTTGCAAACCTTTGGCTAATGGAGGTTTGGGTTTTAAAAGTTTTCATCATCTAAGTTTTGCTTATTTCTGTAAACAATGAATAAACTTTAGATCCAATTCCTCTTTATGGACCATTTACATGCATGGCAAATATTGCTCTAACTCTCATCCAACTCAAACAATTTCTAAATTGGGTGACTCAAAAACTTGGAAGGAATTGTTAAAAGTTAGAGAGTATGCAGAACAACTTTTTGTTTGGGAAGTTGGTGATGAACAATTAGACTTTTGGAAAGATAATTGGTTATTTAATGAATCCCTCATATCACAGTATAGTCAGTTTTTAGCAATCAAGAAGGTATCTGATAGTTGGATCAATGGATCCTGGATTAAAACTGTTTTGCAGTCTGCTGTTAATAAGGAAACCATGGAGAAAATTATAACTGTCCCTATTCTAAAGGATAGAAAGGACAGAATACTTTCTAAAGTTCCTGCTTCTCAAATCTTATCCAAATTCATTTGGCTTTCTAATGTCTCCTGCTCTACTAATGACTGGGGAAAGGCTATATGGAATAAATATATCTCTCCATCCATGTCTTTCTATTGCTAGAAGCTGTTCAGAGAATTCTTGCCTACTGATGATATATTGAAATTAAAAGGTATTAGGGGTCCTTCTAGATGTGTTTTTTGTTTCTCTATGGAGGAATCCATATTTCACCTATTCCTGAATTGCCCTGTTGTACAACATATATGGAGAAATGTCATTAGCAGCAGCTGTACCATAATTCAATTTTCTGCTTGGCATTATATATCTGATTGCTGGCAGGAATGGAAAGGGGCTGCTGATTTCTACATTCCTTTAATTGTATTTTGGTTTATCTGGTCTTCTATAAATGGTGTGATATTTGAAGATAAAGTATTTTCTTCTCAAAGGGTGATCAATAATTGTTTGGTTTACTTATACCAGTTAAGGAAGCACCATAATATAAATGTCCAACATGTCACAGCTAAGCTTATGCTAATTAAGTGGACTCCTCCTTCCTTTTCTTGGGTTAAAATAAATGTGGATGGAAGCTACAAAGATGGTGCTGCTGGCATTGGAATTCTTGGATGAAATCATACTGGCAGATGCTTGTGGTTCCTAGCAGCTCCTATTGAAGCTAACAATGCACTCATGGCTGAAGTTATAGCTATTTATTGGGGTCTGAAAGTTGCTTTGATTTTTCAATCACCCTTTTATTCATATTGAAACTGATTCAATTGTTCTACTCAATATATTAGTGAAAGAGGCTTCGACTCCTCGGTACATTCAAGTACGGATTAACAAAATTAATCAAATGATATCAGCTAGACCTATTTGGTGGAGTCATGTGTATAGAAAAGGAAATCAACCAGCAAATTGGCTTGCAACTAGAGCTTCTTCATCTAATTTACTTATTTTTTGTCCTTATAATGGAACTTTTCATAGATCTTCTGAATTCTTTGCTTTTAGTTTACTTTTACATGTGGATCTTCTTTCTATTCCTCATTTGAGATGTAATAGACTTTCCTAGATAATAATATATGTTCTTTCCTTAATATATATATATATATATATATATATATATATATATATACATACACACACACATATATATATATATTCAAATACATTTTTTTTGCCAAAAAGCTTACCTAGTCGGTAAGCAATATATTAAATAAGAGAGTTACACACAGAGTCTTATATGGGGAAGACCTAAATTATCCCCATGTAACAAAAAGACAAGAGGGGGAGGGGGGTTTACATCAACAATAACCACTTCATTACAGCTACCCTGTTTTGCAAGCCAATCGGCAGGGCCATTGCCCTCCCTTGGAAGATATGAATACTTGATTACCATATTACCTGTTAGCATTTTGTTCATCCATCTTCTTAAGTTCCATGGGGGTGGCTCAGCATGTTCCATATATCGAATACTGCAAGAAGAATAAGAGTCCACCTCCAGATACCTCACCTTGCATCTATAAGCAATCTTGATTGCCCAAACAATAGCAATCAGCTCAGCCTCCAAGACATCCATAGCAACTACTGGAGATTGGAAGTAAAGCAAGCACTGACCCTGGCCATCTCTAAAAATACCACCTATTCCAGCAACCTTCTGATAAAGGCTTCCATCAGTGTTAACTTTGATCCAAGGGGAAGTGGGGGGTGTCCAGCCAATCAGCTTTGGCAATATCAAAGGTCTAAAGCTTGACTGCTTCACCAAATAGATGTCCCTAAAGTTGTGGAGATTAATCAATTTTTGAATGTATGTCAAACATTGTAAGGCTACTTGTAGAGGAGAGAGAGCTTTCTCCTCATACTTAGCCTTATTTCTGCAATTCCATATAAACCAAGGCACCAAGCATGGTACCACTAGGAGACCCAAATTATCCATCTCCTCCCAGCAACTTTGCAGGTGTAACCAACTCAGATTAAGAGTATTGAGCTTCAGCCTGCTGATGAGTTCTTTCCACACCTTTTGAGAGAAATTACAATGAAAAAATAAATCAGCCAAAGATTCTTCATCCTTAAAGCATAGATGACAGCATGAGGGCCCTTTCAATCCTTTAAGCTTTAGTATATCATCAGTTAGTAATAGCAGGTACCTAGTTCTCCAATAGAAAAAGGATATTGAAGGGGTTAGCAACTTATTCCATAACTCAGAGCCCCATTGCATGAAGTCCCAAGAGAAGAATTTATGATAGATAAAGGAAGACAACTTCTGAGATGCCTTGTTCTTGGTGATCAATTTATCTTTATGACCCTGTTGGAATCCAGTGTTTAGAACCTGCTATACTTGGTCAGTGGTTAAGATAGTGTTCAGGAGCCTGCAGTTCCATTGATTCTCAGACCAGTAATCCTTCACACAACTAGTAGACATGATGTATAGAGAGGGAGTAGCAAGTTTTTCTCCCCCCCACACCCATTGGTCAGGCCAAAAGTTAATGTTACCATCCCCTAGCTCCCAAATGAACAGTTGCTCAGCCTTATCTTTGATTTGCAACAGTTTTTTCCATAACCTAGAGTCACCCAATTTAGGTTGAACCACAGATGGGAGCTCCTGCCTGCAGTACTTGCCATTCAAAAATTGAGCCCAAAGGCTATCTTGAGCTCTAAACCTAATCCACAGCTTGCACAAATTTATCAAGCCTAATTGATCAAAGCTCCTAAAACCCAGCCCTCCAGCATGTAAGGGCTTACATAGCTATTGCCATGGGAGCCAGTGAAGCTGCTTATGTTGTCCAGACCAAAGGAATTTGTTGAAAATCTTGCCAATCACTTGTTGAGTGCTCTTCTTCATGGAAAACATCTGTAAAGCATACGATGGTAAAGCAGTAAGGATGCTTTTAAACAAAGTTATCCTTCCCCCATTAGAAAGAAAGGAGTTGGACCAACAAAGAATCTGAGCTTTAATCTTCTCAATAACCTCCTGGAATTGTGTTTGCTTGGTTCGGCCCTTAAGTAACTTAACACCAAGATAGTTAATTGGGAGAGTGGCAGGAGTAAACCCTGTGAAATCTGCAATCCACCTTTTCATCTTATAAGCCGACCTTCTTGCTTAGTGAAAAATTGACATTTATGTAGGTTGAAATCTAATCCAGACACTGTTGTAAACTTATTCAGGGTTTGATGTATCACTTTTACAGCTATTTTAGTAGCCCTAGAAAATAAAATAATATCATCTACACATGCCAGGTGACTAATAATTAAGTTGGATTTGTGATGATAGGCTAGTTGAGGAGCTTGAGTAATGGCTTTATCCAAAAGTCTTGATAAATAATCAAAAGCTAGAATAAATATAGTAGGTGACAGGGGGTCACCTTGCTTAATGCCCCTTGAAGCACTAAAGAAACCATGACCAGTCCCATTAACCATAACAGTGTGAGAATTGCAATTTAACCATCTACTTATGAGTTGAATGAGACGCTCGATAGCGATGCGCCGCCGCTTTGACGGTCTTTTCTAGACTTGTCCCTCCGTGTTCTCATATATCTCCTTGCCATAGGCAAGTGAGTCTTCTTTTAGCGATGGGTTTTGTCACTCTTGTCGTCGTTTGTGACATTTGTCGACTTTCTTTCTGTTTCGGTTTCCACGGATCACTGTCCCTCGATTAGGCGGGAAGGCTAGGAGGACTAGGAATAGATTGTTGCAAATTTAGCAGCATTGCTTGTATCGGGTTTATATACCTATTACATTGCCATTTGGGTACCTTTGGCCCCCATTTTGGTGCGTTTCGCTACGTCCCCGTTGAGCGGACCACGTTCTCATTGGACATTTGCCGCATGCCCTCCTTTGAAAAGGAGTTGTGCATGTGAAATGCTGCTTTCGTTGTAGCAACTCATATCGGTGTTACTTTTCCCTCGAGTAAAGGACTCGTGCCGGATGGCGATACTACAACGCTCTTTCCTGCTTACTAGCCTCTATTTTAGTCCTTCCATATGTTTAGGTTTCCATCCTGCCGGATGTTGCATTATGTAAGAGTCTTAGAGTTACCGGTTATCGGTACCGTCCTGCGGCGGTGTGGTGGGTCCCCGCCATGATTTATTTGGTTCCGATGAGATTTATACTTAAATCTTGAAGGTTGAGAATCACCTTTTCTTTGTCCTCCGATGTTGTGGACCATGTCGACGTCGTAGCTTGTTTTGGTTACCGGGATGGTGCTAAATCCCGTCGGTGAGAATCACCTCTTCATCTTCTGGCAATGTAACGGACCATGTCCCCGCCATGACTTGTTTAGATTCGGCACGGGATAACGCCCCAATTCCATTAGCTGAATATCATCTTCTCTCCCTCTTGTCTGGTTATGTGGACTACACTGCGATCGGGTTTGCTTGAGATTCTTCCCTCACTCCGGATGCAAGTCATTCTCACCTTGCAGTCCCGTCTTGTTGTTGCTACCACGAGTTCTCGACTTAGAAGATCGTAGGAGCATCTTCCTCTTTAAGTGGAAATGTTTTTGTTGGTTTGAAGATTGTCCCCGGTTGTTGGTTTCTCTGAGGTCTCGTACGTATACACATTGGCGGGTGTCCCGAAGAATGAGAGCAGGCTAACTGCCCAGCCATAGTGGTGATTCGGCCACGGGTCTCTTCTGTTGAGATTCTAGTTTCCTCTTTGAGAGGATAGGGTCCAATTTCTTAAGATGAGTTCCTTACTTCGATCTGCGAAATATCTTAAGCATGTTGTGTAAGAACTCCTGCTTCTTACCGTACTCATGATTCTCATAGTAGGAGACGAGATATACCTCTCGGTCCATTACGAGATGTGGATGTTTGCCATACGTGTTGTGTAGGATATGAGACTCGGCGAGGAGTTGCATGGAACCCTTGGCATGGTATTTAGTGCCGATTCTAGGATGTTGTGACGGTATCATTGATGATCTTGTTGGAGTGCCTTTGCCCGTATTGGATGTCTTAACTCTTTCCACCGATTATAAGGAAAATTTTGTGGCTTCCTCTTCATCGAGCTAGATGAATTTGTTCTATATCAATAAAGAGAGATTCGGGGCGCATCCCCGTCGATTCTCATCTTTCTTTTGAGGATAAAAGTTGATCAGCAGGTACTTCGGCGAGCTATCCATTGGGTTAAACGGAAATTATTGCCACCATGTCTCTGATATTAGATGATGCATGTAGAATGACTTTCCACATTTGACAGCGAGAGTTTGTAAAGGGGCATGGTGTCTATGTGAATATGTGAAGTGTAGTGAATGTGTAGATATGTGAAGAAGTGTGGTGTACGTGTAAATGTGTAAAGTGTAGTGTATATGTAAATGTGTGAAAAAGTGTGGTGTGTGTAAATATGTGAAGAAATGCAGTGTATGTAAATGTGTGAAGGAGAGTGGTGTATGTGTAAATGTGTGAAAAAGTTGTGAATGAGTGATGAATGTGTAAACGTGTGAAGAAGTGTAGTATATGTGTAAATGTGTGAAGATGTGTAGTGTATGTATAAACATGTGAAGAAGTGTGGTGTATGTGTAAGTATAATATCTGTGTAAGTATTTGGAGAAGTAAAAGTGGTCCATAAGTTGTTCACTTTCATCAAGTCAGAACCACTGGCAGCCAAAGAGAGCAAAGGGCAACTTCACATCAAGACTTGTTGAATAGTATCATCGATCTTGCTCTCCCCTTATAGAGGGTCATAGAGGCAGGAGATACTATTATATCATCCCTCCTTAGCACGCATAACTATTATCATCATCGCCTTAGCCATCTAGACCTCGGACTAATATCAGTCTGATGATCCATATGTGGCAAAACAAATATCCTCAATTGCCAGGAGGATCTAAGCGTAATGTTCGAGCTCAAATCCAGGTGCATTGAGTTTCACTGTATGTTAAGTCATTGGCGGGAATTTCACTATTTGATTTAATTAAGAAAGCCGTAAATTATATCTTAGTGCATCTTATATCTATTGTTTTAAGGAGGCGTTTGGGGCAGCTTATTGAGGGCAGTTGCGTTTTGATTAAGTCGCAGCCATGTTTGAATAACACGTTACGACCTGCTTAATCCCACCACCCATACCGCGCTTAATAATTTTATCCTCTGGAGTCGGAAGCAGGCGGTGTTTAGCTTATCGCGCGGTTTCGAGTTTATTTTCCAAGGGTGCCCTTCTGCTGCTCGTGCGCGTCCCCCTCCCCTCTCGCAATCACCGGTGAGCACCATCCCAGATCTGCTCGGAGAATCGGCGAGATCGTTGTGCACGACAGCAGATCTCGTTCCCTGTTCGGCTAGATCGCGAGTTCTTGCCTCCGTTGTACTCCTAACCCGAGATCCACCGTATTTCATCGATCTTTCTTCCACGGTAGGAGATCGAAGGTAAATTTCTTCCGCAAGTACTCCTTCCCGTCACTCATATTCTTCTCGGAGAAATTTGTTTCCATTTCGCGGCCAATCGAGTGAACGAGTTTTGGATCTAGGTTTTGGATTTACTGATTTCCGTTGTATTGCTTTGTTTTCTTCACCACCAAAAGAAGAAACAAATAAAATTCATGCTTGTACTGTGCAGCTCTTGCATTGTTTTAAATTAGTTATAAATTTATTTGATTACAATATTTGATTGCACGTGGTTAGAAGAAATCAATAATAGTTTTAAACTTTACCTTCAATCTTCCTCAAACACCATAATTTTATTGTTCTCGTACAAAAGATGTGAAAACAAAACCATCTTTTCCAAAAACATGTTTTGTAACTACAAGAAATCAGGAGTCCTTAGAATTTAGATTGGATTTTTGGACATTAATTATGTAATTATTTTGCATTTGATTTGGTGCGGCGAGCCCTAATTCCATCCATTACTTGGTTCACATCATCTTATAGCCATCATTATCCGGATTTTCTTAGAATCATTAATAAGTGGATCGATTGCTTTTCCTTTCCTATTGAAGGCGTTGATCATTTTTAGCTTTATCATTTTATTAGATTTTGATGCTTATGTAGTAATTTGATATTATGATATTTTCCCATATTTTTGCTTCGGATGAGCATTAGCATATCGAAGTTAGTATTTATTCGCTAAAATAAATCGTCGTCCATAATATAATATGTGTTTTTCTAAGTTTTGGATCGAAGGTAACTATTGGATGTTATGTATGCAAAATCGAATTCATGCTTGTACTTGTGCAGCTCTTGCAGTGTTTTATTAGCAATGGTTAGGAAAAATGAGGTCGAGTACTTCAATCAATATGGGATAAGGAGGGTACGAACATTTTCTGCAGCATCTGCATCAATGAGATTGGCGCCGGTAATAGGCCATCCACCCATTTCAGTAAGGAAGGTTGGCTGAACATAGCTCAGAAGTTCAAAGAGCAGACAGGTAGAGATTACGAAAAAGTACAATTTAAAAACAAATGGGATCAATTGAAGAAAGATTGGAAATTGTGGAAGGGGCTGAAGCATGGATATACGGGGCTGGGCTGGGATCCCGCTAAACGGACAATCAATGCTTCAGATGCTTGGTGGTCGAGAAAATTGAGGTGAGATTTTCTTGTTTGCAAAATTGTTACTCCATTTCTCATCGATTATAATATTTTTTTGATTAGGTTATTATGTCCCTAAACCCCAATCTCAACGTTCGTTACAGAGCGATGCCGGCATTGAAAAAATTCAAACGAACGGAATTGAACCGGAGTTGGAAGAAAAATTGGACATAATGTTTAGAGGGGTGGTGGCTACGGGAATTATGCGATCAATTCCTAGTCGGACGAGGTTTACTGGAATTCCGGAGGATTCCGCACTGACTCCGGTGTATGTTGACGATGAAATACATAGTGTCAACCGGATGGAGATGGGTGAGTCAAGCTCGCGACCGAAGAGGCCCGAGGCGGGGGAGAAAGAAGAAAGAAAAGGACAGGTATTCGTTGGATAAGCTCGACCGTCTCATTGACGCTTTTGGAGCACCACCGCCAGCTCCAGCTCCTAACTGTGTTATCGTAGAAAGTATTCGGATTTTGTCTTCTATCCCTGAGGTGGTTGCCGACAGAAAATTCTATGCAATTTGTATGAAAAAACTGGAGAATCCAACACGCAGACAGATATTCATGGCGATGGAACCAGATATGCGCGTCGAATATCTGCGTGTGATTAGGGATGACTGAGCTTATTTATGTTTTTCTTGTCTTCTGTATTGCACTCTTTAATGTTGTGTACGCAGCTGTTATTTGAACTTATGTTTTCTTGATAACTGTACTTCTTCATGACTAACTCAAAAGCTAATTAGTAGCGTTTTATGCATTTGAAGTTTTGTTTTAATTGTAGCCGGTTTGATTTGTCTAATTTTTTCCTTGTTCTAGCATGAATACACAACACGAACGTCGTAAGAGAATGGCATTGGCTGTAGCTATTGCCATAATATTGCTGGAGTATTATCGATCAAGCAGCCTTCGTTTACCCCGTATGACCTCCACCTATGTCGGGGACAAATGGGTTGGTGAGATGCTTTCGGGACATCCAATTCGTTTCAACAACATATTTAGAATGTCCGTCCCGATATTTTTAGATCTACTTCACGAGTTATCTCTAAACCATGGACTTCAAGGTTCTTCAAGAACATCACGAAGAGAGGTACTGGCCATAACCTTATATATTTTTGTCACAGAATGAATTAGTTAGAGCAGCCATGAAGAGGTTTCAGCATTCATCCGAGACTATCAGTCGCTATTTCTCCAAAGGCATAGGAGCACTTGCTAGTCTAGCTACTAAAATCGTCGAGCCGGAGGATCCATCATTTGCTTCATACCCCAGGTTCAAATTTTAAATGATCCCCGTTACATGCCTTATTTCAAGGTAATTTTTATTTTCTTTACGTACATACAAAAAAAATTCTTCTAACATATGCGAACGAATCGCATAGGTGCAATCGATGGTACTCACGTACATGCTCGAGTAGCCAAGTAAGGATAAGGTGGCTTTCATTGGTCGAAGTAGTTCACCAACTCGAAATGTCATGGCGGTATGTGACTTCAACATGTGTTTCACGTATGTTATGGCGAGTCGGGAAGGGAGTGCACATGACGGTCGAATTTTCTCGTACGCCACTACAAATAGATCGTCGGGTTTTCCTCAACCGCCTCCAGTGCAAGATATGATTTTTAATAGTCTTACTTATATGTGCTTATTAGTGCATAACAATAACTATCATAACAGGGAAATACTATTTGGTCGATGCTGGATACCCTATGCAGAGAGGGTATTTAAAGCCATACCCAGATACGAAATACCACATCCCGGATTTTGAGCGTTCTAGTGGCGTCGCCGGGCAGAAAAGAAATGTTCAACAAGCGGCACTCTTCTTTGCGCGGTGTGATCGAAAGAACATTCGGCGTTTGGAAGAACAAATGGGTCATCCCGCGCGATATGCCTCCGTACCCATATCAAAAGCGGACACACATCGTAATTGCTACGATGGCGCTTCACAATTTCATTAGACGGCATCCCTCTCGGTACGATACGGATTTCAACATGGTCGACGCCGACGAGAGTCATATCCCCTCCGATGAATACGATTCTCATCTTGGGGATTCTACTCTGTAGGACGTCATACGGTATGAAGAATTTGGTACATAGGATGTGGAAGGTGCATCGAGATGGTCGATTTGAGGAGCGTATCACGGATGCGATATGCGACTCCCGAACCGATTTTATGTGACTTTGTATTGATTTTGTTTCAATATCTTAAGTATGTGAAATATAATACCACTTTATATTTCAATAGTTGAATGAACCTTCGAATTTAACCTAAAAATTGATCTTCTTTTTGTTTATTGAAAAGATTATCAAAATATGCCACCCACTTTATATTTCAATACTTTCGATTATCGCTACGTGTAATGTTGAGCTTTCAATTGCTCTATAATGGAGGAACATTTTATTTTATCGTGGATTTTATGATGGAACAAGCATGAAAGCTTATCGCTCATTCCTTGAGGATTGTTGCGGTATTATCTCGCCTACTAAACCGAGTGAAATTTGCTATCGAGTAGCCTCTCAACTCGCTAGTGCGGAATCAAAATCGGGATTGATGCATAAAAAATGTAATATAAATAGGTAGGAAGTGTTCCTATTTGCTATCGAGTAAAAGATAAGTTGCTTGCATATATGTACCACGTTTAGATATTACATATGTAAATACATAAGAATTATGTGGTACGTATGTAAATGCCGATAATTTGTATTACATAAGTTGCTTGCATGTTTCGTTAAATTTGTTTCTGAATAATCAAGATGTATAATTTGTTTCAAATTTTGAATCCGTGATTAAAATTTTATAATGAAAATTCTTATTATACGAGTTTAATTATAATAACTCGTATAACTTTTGAGTCGGCTTAAAATGGGCGAAGAAATTGACCAAATTCTAGCATACTTGCTTAAATATCAAAGAATTTCGAGCATGGTGTTAAGCCAATAGCGGACCAGCTCGAGGTAAGTGTGAAATCTTTTCCTATCTTCGTGAGATGAATGAATCCGACATGAGCTAACATCTGCAAGCCAATGTCTGGTTTTGGCATACATGTCTAGGATTCTAAAAACCAGACATAATGATACAATCAAGTTGGTTATAAATGCTGGTTTAACCTTTATCCTGAGGCAGTGGAAAGGAATGCTGTTGGAAATTTGGCTTTTAATGCCTTTACCTTTTTGATTATTTCAGAAGTTTAGCCTTCTTATGCTCATGCTAAAATAAAGTAATATCTGCTTCGATCAGTTTAGCCTTTAACCTGAGGCAGTGGAAAGGAATGCTGTTGGAAATTTGGCATAATATCTGCTTCGATCAGTTTAGCCTTTAACCTGAGGCAGTGGAAAGGAATGTTGTTGGAAATATGGCTTTTAATGCCTTTACCTTTTGCAGTTAATCTCTTGTTCAATTGTCCAATGGAGGGGTTGGGCTTTATTGTCGATCCTTTGCTTGCTTGGTTGGCTTAACGTTTCTTTCGCTATTGAGGGGGTTAATTTTTTGTGGAGTTCAATCTAATCGTTTTCTTTTGTCGGTAAATTGCAACTCTTGAAAA